>VNJQ01004611.1:0-76787 GCA_008042515.1 Drosophila truncata
GAAAGTACATTTGAGTATCATGGCTCGAAAAACAAAATATTTTGTAGATTACCCAAAAACCCACGTTCAAAACGAAGACCAGTATGCGAACGAATTCCACATGGTGGAGGGTCTGTTATGTTTTGGGGATGTGTGTGTTTTAACGGGATCGGCGATTTGATACCCATTAATGGCACGATGAATAAAGGACAGTATTTACATGTCCTAAATGATCACGCATTCACCTCCGGTGACAGGCTTATCGGACAAGACTTTATCCTGCAACAGGATAATGCTCCTTGTCACAAAGCGAAAATGATTATGGATTTCTTAAGGGATTTGGACGTCAATTTATTAGATTGGCCACCCCAGAGTCCCGATTTGAATGTAATCGAAAATGTGTGGGCATATATAAAACGTAGAAGAAGTTCAAATCTAACAAGAACTCGCGAAGAGACGATTGCTGAGGTTCAAGAACTTTGGAAGGATATTTCCCTGGAAACCCTTAAAAACTTAGTGAAATCGCTTCCTGGACGCTTACAAAGGGTAATAGACGCCAAAGGAGGCTATATTTTTCATTAACTTTTCCAAAAAATTTTGTTAACCATTAAAATTTATTTGTTTTTCTAATAAACATTACATTGTCAAAATATTTTTGTCCAGCTAAAATTGCATTATTTCTCACATAACATGTCATAGCAAAGAAACAAATTAACTTATCAGTACGATCTATTGCTCTCTCAAATCTATAAATAGAAGCTCTCTCGTGAGAGTTAAACGAATACCGTTACTTCTACGAGTAAAGAGAAACACGCGATAGTACATTGGTAGATGCTTTGTCAAAATATTTATGGCCACTATTGTAAGTTTTTCTAGGAAATTCGGTCGCTGCTGCTGTTGGGATGTTGTCCCCCAGACTTCGATTTGGATTTCGATTCTGCGGGTGTTCTGGGTGGCTCGGAAAAGAAATATAGAAAGAAAACACAATGAAGGCAAATCAAGTTGGTAACGAGAAGAAAGCGTATTTGAATCGATTCCGGATCGGAGATCGTCGCAGCGGTGAGTCAAGTATCTAAGTATCTATCGGCTATCGGCTATTAGCGCTGCTGCCCGGTGTGCGTTTTATTGTCTCTCTTTTTTTGGCCATAACTTATGGCACCAGCGACACCTACCAACCGAACGAACGAACCTGTTTATCACCGGCATTAGATCGGGCCAAAAACCATGCTCGACCATCAATTTCAGCTGCAGCAGCTGGAAAAAGAGCAGGAGGGGGAAATACTACGACGCCACCACAAAGATACACCTTTTATTCGAGGGGAAACGAGGGTTACCTCTTTTGTTCGCTGCTCTATAAATTCAAGTGGATATCAATAATAAATTTCACTAATTTCTGTCATTCCCCCTCGAGTTGTGTTGCTGTTGCTGTTGTTGCCGCCTATATGTCTGTGTGTTAATGTCTTGCTTTTAACCACTTCATTGTTCGGGGCGTCAAAGGTTAAGAGTTTCTGTCTCTGCGCCTTCGCATGTTGTTGTCTTCGACTTGGACTTCGGAGCTCAGCTGAATGTTGCTTGTCTGCAGCAGCAGCGCCGGCAGGCAACATAGCAACATGGCAACAGGTACACTGGGAAAAATTTGAAAAATATTTGTAATTTTTTTGTAGAGTTTTTGAGAGGCTTAGGCTTATTTTACGATTTTTTTTTAGTATTTATTGGATGATAAATGCAGGAAATTTGAAGAAAGCAAAGGCTTGAAATCAAAAAAGTGGTAGATCATTTCAGAAATATATCTTATAGATTAAAATAAAGTATAAACAAAGGAGACTCCCTAAGGATGGGGAAACTGGCTCCTCAAACAGCTTTTGCAGAGATCAGTAAAGTGAAATTAGCTGTTAGAAATAAATCTGTAAATTAAATTGTTAAAGAATTATTTCTGATCATTTGATATTTTAAACAGATTTTAGAAAACAGTTTTTTAAACTTATTTTTATACTGCTCATAAATATATTTTTTTGTTTTTCAAAGTGCACAACACTAACATCTCACCCTCACTTCAGAAACAGCATCGCCGATACTTTGCGCTTTTGTAGTTATTTTTCTTGATTTTTATTGTCTGCCCTTGTGTTGTTGTTTGTGCATTTTTCCCCCCTTTATAATGTTGTTGGGGTTTTATCTTTGTATTATTTTCATTTTCATACACACATCATTTGATTCGATTTCATTTCTTGTGATGCTGCCTGCGTTTTCCTTTCTTAGTTATTATTGTTATTCTTAAAACGCCTCGAAAGACGATTGTTGCTGCTGAAACTCCCATTGAGTTTTTGATTTCTGTAGTTATTTTTTATTTATAAATTTTTGTAGGGTTTGAGAAAGTTTTCTCAGTTCATAGATGGATCGATCGATGGAATTTTGAAAGGTGGTTGATAGATTAAGATGAAATGGTAATGATTTAGGGGGTGAATAAAGCTATTCCTAGTCAAGTGCATTTTTTTGGGGGAATAATTGAATTGTTACAAGAGTTTTGATTGATTGGAAAATGTGGGATCGGGAGGAATAGATAGATCAATTCAAAATAGTATTTTTTAAAATAAAAAAAATTACAAGCTGATTGTAATAGAAATACATTTAATATTTCAACTTCCCTTGAGTTTTAAAAATTTAATACAAATTCTACAGATAATAATTTCTTTTACAATTTTACAATTCTTTCACTTGAAGTTTACTTTTAATTTCTTATTCATTCTCCACTTTTTCACAGTAGCCCCTCCATTACTCAAAATATACAGATTCCCCGTATATTTTCAACTAATTCAAAACTCATTCCATGACCAATCTCGGATGCCTGTTTGTCTGCCAAGTTTTTGGCTGCAATTACAAGAAAACAAAACGTGAGACGAATTTCAATATCTTCCCGCTGCTGCTGCTGCTGCCAAAAAATGACCAAACGTTTTTCGGCTTTTGGATATTTGTTCTTCTTTATGATCATGATCATCATCCCCCGTAAACAATGGATTATCTAACCACTTTACAAAATGTGCGTGAAAATAAAGAAGAGCAGAGACCGAGGAGAGAGAGAGACACTTGTGGAATCGCATGGATCTCCTCCTCCTCCTCCTTCTTTGTAGTATTTTCCACTGCGTCAGCATTTATTTCCATTGTTCCGGAAAAAAGAAGAAAAAGAAAATCGAGGGGATCACAATGGCAAACAATTAATGTAGCTTATTGTTATCGCTGCTCGATGTCCATTTTCAGTGCATTTACGTGAAAGTATTTTCCACACGGCACTCGACAGAAGTCAATTCGAATCGAATTGTTTTCCCAATAATAAAAAAAAGGGATTCTGGATACGGTATGATGGGTATGGGTGTATTCCCTGGAATCGAATGAATAGCCCCGGAGCCTCGGATTTTGGGGCGACAACAAATTGTGGGAACCAGAAGGAAGACGTCGTAGTAGGAGTCAGAGTCGAAGTCCCTTTATTTTCTGAGAGCGGGGCATTATAATGCCGTAATAAACTCCAAAAACTCAAGTGGAAAAATTGCGGCAAAAGTCTTAAGCGCAGCCACTAAAACGTTTAACTTTTGCTGCCCGTTTCTTTCTTTCTGGCCAAGACTAATGGCTTAGCCAATTTGTATATGGCCAAAACAGCGGAGAGTTCTCATTCTCTCTGCAGGAGTGGGAAATATTTCATCAAGGAATGTTTTTGGGCCATAAAATGCCTCTTCTCTGGCAATTTTGGTAGCTATCCATCCCTGTGAAGCGTTTACGTGTTGGCATCTGTCTTGGCCAGAGTTCAGAGAAAGAGGTTCCAGCATTCTTTTGGGCCAAATTACAATATTATTATTATTATTATTATTGCACCGGCCTGTGCCTGAGAAATTTTTGATTGAAGTTTAAAAGGCTTAAAAGCTCAGGCCCAGAAACACACAACCAACTACCAGTTTGTGCGATTTCAGTTGCCATTCGCTTTATTGCCGTGGCATTATCATCATCATCATCAGCATCAGCATTGGTCCAGAGACTCCAAGAGTCAGTTCCAGACTTTCGTTCGCAGCATCAGTCTGTGAATTTGAATACTTAATTTTGCCTTTATTGGCCGATGACCAAGGAGCCGCTGCCAAGTTACCAAAAAGGTCGCAGTTCATGCGCGTGCAAGGCGATTTTAAAGCGGTTTGTTTTTAATATTTGCGTGATTTTTCATTGAAAATATATTTAAAGATAAATTAAATAGGAAGAGGTGTTCACTATTTGGTAATAATTATTGCAAATTCATTTAAAGAATAGGGATTCTTTGTTATTAAGATTTTATTTAAAGGATGAAGGTGACTTTTTGTAAAAAAGCACATTATCTATGACAAAAATCCTTAGTTTTATTATTTTTGCAAACTATACTTATCTTTTTGCGAATTCCCACAGGAAACAGCAGGTTTTGATATCTCTTTAACCAAAAAAAAATCTTCCTATCAATTTATATACATATATCTCTTGTTTTTTTTTTGTGTGGTTTTTCCTCGTGCCGAGCTCACTTTCCTGATTTATGTTTACCACCCGAGCCGAGTCTATATATCACACCATCGGAAGGTGACCATTATCCCGTAACCCGTAACCCGTAACCCGTAACCCGTATCCCCTCATTGTGCGGCGATCTATCTTCCATCCATCAGCCGGTGAAATATTGCGGCTGCCTTGCCGCCTTGATATCGGAGCTCGAAGCTCCCCCGCCGCCACCGCCGCCGCCACCTGGCACGATATAAATTCCCTGACCAAAACCCGATGATATTATCGTAGGCCCCACACAATGGCGAATATAGAAAAAGAAAAAACACTGCCGATAGAGAAATTTATAGCCGACCATAGTGGATATTGGGATATGGATATGGACCCTTGGAACTGATACGCTGGCAGCTATTATCCATAATCTCAGCCACGTTTTCGGGTTTTCCTCTATATTTTTGTTTTTTTTTTTTGTGACTTTGATGGCCAATTAAAATGGGTTATTAGCAAGAAGTGCGATATGAGAAGAAGCCCCTGATTGTGTGGCGTTTGTTGGAAATCTGTTTCTTACTTCTTCTTTTTTTTTTGTGACGTTTTCAATCATATAAAATACAAGAAAAAACACAACAAAAAACTAGAAAAGCTGTGTAGAATATCACCCGAGTTTTACCGTTGCGCCTTTACGACCATATCGAGGCCCCATCCTAAATATTCAGTGTGTGTGTGTCTGGGCCCCGGTTATACCATAAAACCCATAAAAGACCACGACGATCCGATCTTCACAAGTGTATGCGATATTGAAGGAGCTATAAAGTAGTTAAGTGCCCCAAAGGCTGCTCTCTCTCGCCCAGAATATAATTTGTTATGGTAGCCAAAACGTTCCAAATGGCAGTTGCGTGATGCCACCAACAAATAATAAAAAAAAAGAAAATCCCATACCAAAACCAATCCCAAAATCCAACAGAATCCCAGCTTACAAAAATGCCGTCCATCAGCAGCGGCAGTCGGCAGTCGGATCATCAGTTAAATGAAATGATTGAAGCCGAATTGAAGTCTTTAGTCAACGCAACACGCAAACCAACAATTGGCCAGGAGCCTACTCCGTCCTCCTCCGTCTGTGAATTTGGGCTCTGAAGAGGAGTCTGTGGAGGAGTCTGAGGAGGAGTCTCTGGGTTGATGGCAGAGGACTCCAGTCGGTGGCCAGCGGACGGACTCTGATAAGCTGTCAATAGTTTTGGTTCTCGGCTATGCTTCATTAATCACAACATGATGTTTAAGAAATTTCCAAGGAAGCAAAAAGCCGCAAGGATTTTACTTTGATATTTGAGTTAAGAGAGTGTTTTAGGCAGGTGAATTATAATAATAAAACTTTTAAATATAAGATGTTTAATGTAAAAGAAAAAGAATTGTTCCAAAAATGGTATCTGGGAAAATATTGTATTGTATTGTATTTTAAGATCATATAAAATGAAGTCACACACTTTAAAGCAAACTTTCAAGGGATGAAAAACTTCTAAACCTTCTAAAATAATAAAATATCTTTCCAGATATCACGAAGTATTCTTCTAGTTCATCAAAACTCCTCCCTGGCAAGAGTTACCTTCTTTGCTCAAAATATTGCGCATACGCCGCGTTGACCTCGCCATGCCGCCGCTGCCAAGTCAGCTTATAATAATGCAATATCACTAATTTATGAAGCTCTCTTCTGGCCAACAACTGCAGCTCCCTTGCTGTGTGGCTCCAAATAAAAATGGGGAAAAAAAGCTCATCATCGGCAGCGGCAGCAGCTCCGGCAGCTGGATTGGGGTTTGGATTTGGGCTTGGATGTTTGGGGATCCGCTCCGATCTCCTTTGCCGCTCTCAGGAATGTGCAACGTCATTATTTTTATGATTGTTCAGGTATTCAAAAATGCTCTCCGGTTGGTTGGTTGGTTGGATCGGATCCAAACCGATCGCCGTTGTTCATGTACAATATTTTCTTTAGTCAATCGAAGTTGTCGATGTGACTTTTATGTGCCACTCAAGTGTTTCTTTTCCTCGTGTGTTGTGCCTTGCTGTTGTTGTCTATCAGCGGTGCGGGTGTTAAAGACCACTGAAGACAATTGTTATTTTTAATATCATTGTTGGAGAGCGCAGAGTTATTCACTGTAAAATCTCCAGCGATCCGATCCCAGCCCAGTGCTCAGAGCACTCAGTCAAAGTTCGGACTCTGTTATTGTAAGCCATGTCTAGTGATATGATTTCGCATTGTGTATTGTGTAGTATCTCTTTCGGACCGACTTTGCGTTTCGATTGTCGGGGCTTTTCAGAGCAGAAGGCCGATTTCGATGGTGATGCCGCCGATGTGCCGATGCCGATGCTGATGCTGATGCTGATGCTGATGCTGAGATGCCGCCGCCTCCAACGTTGTCATGTTAAAATTTTGTTGCGACTTGAGTTTGGGTTCGGGGCACTTATTTTTCATGAGAGAAAATATTTGGCGGCAGCCATGAGTAATAGATGAAAAATGTAGACTTGAAATTGTACAGGAAGTAATTAAGAAATTATTTGGTAAATGTAAATATGAATCAATAAAAATATCTAATTAAATTAAATATCAATTAAATATTAGCAATTTATAGAGGAGATGGAAGATAGATTTTAAGAACATAATTACAAAAAATACGCTGCTAGTTATTGTTATTACAAATTTAGTTAATAATTAAATAATATTACCAGATTTCTAAATTTTAGCTAGAACCATAAGCTTAAAAGTAAATAAATATTAAGCTTACAAAAAATATTTCCACCGTGAACTAATATTATATATTATATATCAAACTGGGGTGTATTATAAACAATTATTTATTTAATCGACTGGAGAAAATTAGTAAGAATTATTTGGTGTAATATATTAAAAAGGTTTTATTTATTATAAAAATCAACTATACTTATTTGTAATGTTTAAAATACATTTCAAGGTAAATGGGAAATGTTTTAAAATAAATTCTAGAAAATTTACAACTTTCATTCAAGCCAATAATTATTCTAAAATATGTTTTAAACGACAATGTTGACAAACAACATGCTAAGCGTCAAAAGTTAATAAATAATTATACATTCTGCTTTTAAGATAATCCAAAATAATTATGTCCATAATTTGACAACATATTTTTGAAGTCTAGAAAAAGAATTTCTTATGAGTGAGGTTTTTTTCTGATGAGCATTTGAAATACGTGAATTTATAGGAATATTATAAAATAATAAAGGATATTTAGTAGCTTAGTAGAATAAATATGCTTTTGTTTCTAAAATAACGCATTAATAATATATAAAAAAGGACAGTTGATCAATAAACCTGCACATTCAATACTTTTCTTGATATTTTGTTTTAGTTACCACCTGCTAGAAATGTCTATAAACCTCCATAATGTTCCATCAAATCAATTTTAAGACCCAGACCCATTGACCAAATCGTCACCTCGTTTTCATTGCCATTGTTGCCAAACCCAAACTCTTCCTCGTCCGATCAGAACTCATCTCTCTTTCTCTCTTTTAGCCATGATAGACTCATTGTCTGGCTTTTATGATTTCCCCCATCGATTCTCGATTCAAACACGAGCTTATCAGTTGTCGAAACAAAACACGAGATCTGCTATGCTAATATCCGAGGCATTCATTCAATTCCGTTGAATTTATTTCATGAGAGACGTGTGGAGAGACGCGCGGACCACCCAGCGAATTGATTGAAGCAAAAAGGTAAAAAGCAATTTGCATTTGCATCATCAAACATAACAGATCAGATGATTCCAATTCAGAAATCCAGTTTCGAGACGAATCCGAATCTGAATCCGAATCCGAATCCATTGTCGCAGTCGAATGTCTAATTAATTGTCTGTTGATTTAGTTGGCCATTAAAACGCGATGCTAAAACGCCTCCGACTTTAGAGGCGACTGGTTGTGGCTGTTGTTTTGGTTTAACGAGTCTGCGTGTGTATTTATACGCATTAAATCGCTAAAGTTCAGTTCGGCAATCAAAACAACAACAACAACAACAACAACAGCAAAAAGAGAAGAAGAAGAAAAAGATATAGACATTCCCCTGGACTTTGGAAACTGATAAACTGAAGTCATTGCAGGCGCAACAACATCACCATCAACAACGGCAATGAAACTGCCCACACAGAGAGCGGAAAGCAGCCAGCCAGCCAGCCAGCCAGCAGACCACAAAGTGGTGATCATCATCCGACGATGGTTGATGCTGGTACCTGGTTATAGTGGTGTCCCTCCTTATCCCCCCGAACCATCCATCCGCTGCCACAATTATCAAGTGTGAAAACCAGCGAATAACAAATTAAGCGAGTGATACGAGTGTCCACAGTCCCCCAAAAGAACGAGAATCGAACTCGGCTCGAACTTGACACTGGCCGTCGTGTATTGAATGTATATTGGACAAGATTGTCCCAAACCCCAACAGGCACTTGGAGAAAATACTATAAATTAAATGAATTTCATATATATTTTAATTAATTAAGAACATAATTATGGAATTTGTACAATTCTTGAAACCTTTGCCCTGTTTTTTCCATTTTACAATGAAATGAAATATGCATTATAAATGCTTCTTTTTTTAAATTTAACTACAACCGATTTTAGTTAATAATAAGCTCTTAAAAGTAAAATATACTCTCAATTAATACTAAATATTTCTTTCACTGTAATCCAGATGCAGTTGCAGACTCGGGGACATATAGAGACAGAGGGCCAGGGAGAGAGAAACGGGACAGACAGGGTACGGAGACAGGCACTACTCCGATATCAGTTTTATGGGTGGCCCACATGTCGAGGGCCATAAAGTAGAAAATTATCACCTTTTAAATTGAAGAATCCAAACAAATTGAAACGGATATCGTGTTTAAGTGCTATCGACATCACTTCTATTAGCCCTGCTCTGGAGAGGAGGAGAGTGTGTGTGTGTGTTGACCATTGGGTTACATGACTCCTCATCCATGTCCGCATCCTTCTTAATCTCCTGCTGCCCAGCGACAGTCCTCCTTCCTTTTTCCCCTATGAGAAGCCAATTAAAAACATAAAAAAGTCGCAACAGAAGTAGAAATGCAAAAAGGCAAGGAAATTTGATGGACTGCTAGATACTTCTTAATGATTTCTACTTTATAATTCCAACATAATTTTATAGAAATATATTTAAAATCATCTTTTTATGTTTATGGTTTTTATTTAATTAATTTATAGTTAAGATTGCATATTTTAAATACAAAAACCTTATTTTAATCCTCTTCAGATAAAAACACATTCTTAAAAAAAATCTCTTTAATATTTAGCTATTTTTGGAAGTGTTTTTTTTATCCTTTCTTTCTTCAAGAATTTTCTCTCATTAAGTATTATTATATTAAATATTAAACCAATAATCTACCCTGAGAAACATCACCAGAAACACAGAGCTCAAGGAGAAAATGCGTGGGTTTCCACTGCACATGGAGCATGAGAATGGGAGCCTGAGCCTAGAAAGCTTCCTCTGGAGCAGCTTCTCCAGCTTCTCCTGCTCTTCCAGCTCCCCTAGCTCCTCTTACTCCTCCTTGGTGACCACGACCATCCCGAGCCCCATTAGCCACAAAAGGTGTAGGCCGAAAAAGGCTCTCTCAGCATTCGAAGGCATCAAATTCGCAGCAGGATGCTGGCGATATTTGATTTGCGAGACAGTTGGCAACTGCGGCAGTTGGCAATTATTGCACATTAACCGGACAGAGTTGACAGTTGGAAAAAAAGGCGGGAACAGAGGGGCTCAGCATTCT
This sequence comes from Drosophila truncata, assembly GCA_008042515.1. Taxonomy (NCBI): domain Eukaryota; kingdom Metazoa; phylum Arthropoda; class Insecta; order Diptera; family Drosophilidae; genus Drosophila; species Drosophila truncata. The sequence goes on from VNJQ01004611.1 coordinate 10,266, forward strand.
GGGTTCTGGCCAAGATTTGATTACGCACTGAACTCTGGGTCTGAGACTAGGCCTAATTGAAGTCTGACTCCGCCACCTGCCTGGGTTTTACTTTATTTTTTTTCTCTTCTTTATTATTTATTTATTTATATTCTGTATATATATTTTTTTTACCTATAACTCGCGACTTTGAACCAACCAGTTGCTGATCCTCGATCAGCGATCGGGGGTCGGCGGCTTGGTGCTCCAAACCATAAATGCGCTCCGTGGGAAATGGCGTGTGCCCTCGAGGCGTGTGCCGACCAATTTGACTCCTCGCGAACTGGAAAAAATACGAAGGTAATAATTCACGAAAAAAATATTTGTAGAAACCTTGCATGGGAACAATCGAGGCAGCCAGCCAGCCAACCAGCCAGCCAGCGAGCGAGCGTTGGACGTTGATTTCTTGAAAAGCGTTCGGTTCCATGGGTCCCCATCCAGGAACCAGCTTTATGCGAGCATATATATCCATATACATATCTGTATATATCTTTCAGAGTCGGAGGGGGTACGTGTGTACGTGTATATATGTGGCTGCTGCAGGAGAGAGAAAAAATGCCGAAGGTGGAGCCAGCCAGCCAGCTTTTCTGGGGCTGCTCTGGGGCGTGGGCTGAAGAAGCTCCTCCAACTCCACTCCCAACGCAAATTACGTGTATCGAGCGGTCTTTTGCCATTGTTTTAAGGTTTCCTTTTTTAATGGGGTTACGTTTCTGTTTGCAATTTCGCCTAATTTAGGGAAATTTGGCAAGTATTTAACATTTTTATAAATATTAAATATAAAATAAACAATATGGAACATTAAATATACAAAAGATCTTTAGGAAGACAATTATATTTTAAGAAAATATCTATAGAGTATTAATTTACATTAAACCAATAAGTCTGTCTATAATATAATGAAATAATTAGAGTCTCCTTTCCTTGGACAAAATTTTTATATATTTCAAAATATTCTGTTTTCAATTTAATTTTAATTTTTTTCTTAAGCTTCTTCAGGGACCCTTACTGGCCACAAACTTGACTCGTCTCGACTGACTACCAAAAGCTCATTGCCACGCCAAGTTTGGCGCTCAACACGCCCCCGTTTATGTCCCAAACAGAAAAATGCGCTCCTCCCCAAGCTCCTCCGCTTAACCCTTTGCCCACCCTTAACCCTCTCGTGCCGCCCAAAAAAAAAAATCAGCCAAAAGTCAGCCACTGACTAAGTGCGAATCTGTGGCGCAATCAGTTGACCGCAAGTTGCCGTTCCCCCTGTTGCTGGCATAGTTTCTGAATTTATTTCACCAGTTTCCGAGTTCGAGTTCGAGACGGAGACGGAGTCGGAGTCCAAGTCCCGACCCCAAAAGTCGGTTCACGACCACGTCCCCAGCTCCACTGATGCCTGATGCTGCTGCGGCGGCGGCGGCGGCTGCTGCTGCTGCTGATGATGATGGCGGCAGTGCTGTTGCCACTGCGAGGCTGAAGTTGAAGCTGAAGCTGAAGCTGAAGCTGAAGCCGAGCTGCGGCAAAGTGGCTGCCGGTAAAGAAGGCGAGTAGGTGGATCGTACGTTTGCTTACTAACTGCCGTGGTCAAAATGTTTATCAACTTTAATATTAAATTGTATGCCCCGGCCAAGGCGGGATCCCAGGCGAGAGACCTCTTGAAGGTTCAGGGACGGAGCTTAGAGACAAGGCAGGATATTAATTTAATGTTTTCTAAATAACTTAAATATTAAATAATCTGTAAAGCATGTATAGAAAATTATTTATAATAACCGAAAAGAATCTTAGAATTTAATTGAAAGACTTTGCTTTAAAAAAGGCTTTAAAAATCGAATTAAATTGGAATTAAGAGGAATATTCTATTATTGGAATATTCCTCTTTATATTTAGTTATTATATTAATAATAATTATTTGCATTATTATATGGAAGGCCTGACTTCGCTCCTGAACCTCAACTTACACTCTGACCGGTCAGGGGCTTAGTGCGGCGGTCAGCTGAGGGGCGGCAAAGGGAAAAGGGGGTTTGGTCCTGCCATAAAGCACGCCGCTGCCTACCGAGCAATCAGATGTGTTGTGCTGCCCCCAGCATCCCTCCCTCCCGTTGTCCCAGTCGCCCTCAGTCGTAGTCCCAACTCTGACTTCAACTCCATCCCCAAGACCAAGTCCCAGCCGGTCAGCAGCCGGTCAGGCACTCCTCTAGCCCCTTAATCCTCCCCCTATGGCACGCCTCCACTGCACTGAAAATGCACGGAAAATAATTTATATTTAATACGGGGATAATGTTATACATTGTTTTAACTATAATTTTCCTCTAACAAAATAAAGTTACAACATTTAATAACGAAGGCTTGATTAAATATACAAGAAATTAAATTGTTCATTATTATTTTATTCTTTTTAAATAATATTTTTTATATGCTTTAATAATACAGAAAGTGGTGGCTCCTGTTTTAAAGAGTTTACTATTGAAACACATTTCAACTGAACTGAATATCGAAGTTATTACCATTTAAAATTACGTTTAAATCCCAACTGAGTTAGCTGCTTCTTTTATTTTTTTTAACCCAGCTAGGTTATCAAAACTCTTTCTGTAATATGTTTTAATATATCAAAAATATTTCTACAATATTTTTCAACCCATTTTCTGTCTGTGTAGCCACTCGAACTCAACTGCGGCCAGCTCCGCGTGCAGCTTTCGTGCTTCAGATGGCCGGCGGCGAAATTTGTCGCACGTTGAGTATTTTTAAACCATGAGAAAATCCTTTGGCGCTAATAGCCCGAATTCCTTGTGCTTAACATAAAAATCGCCTCTTGTACCCACTACATCATGCAATATGGTCTTGAAATTAGTTTGGCGAATTGGCCAACGAGCGAAGAAGAAGGCAAGGGAATTACGTTTATTTTTCTGCATATGTAAAAGTGGCGGTGCGGACTTTTTCTCTTTTTCTCTAGTTTTTTTTTTTGTATTTTTTTATTGGTCATTCCCATTCCCATAATAATCATGTGAAAATGGCCAACGAACGGTTCTTCTCTAGCAGCGGCTGGCAAAATCTATTCAGACAATTCTTTTTCTAGCCGCGGGCCTCATTCATATTTATATGCTGGAGATCAATGGATTTTTATATACAATATTTCGCGTCGTTTGGGATCTTGATGGGAATTATGGGATTTCATTCATAGCTGGAATAGATTTTTGGGGGTTATTTGTGAATGAAAGAGAAATTTTAATATTGGTTTTTCGAAAACAGTAAGAATAAAATTATAAATTCAAAGTTTAATATATGCGAAAGTGATTTTTTTGTTTAAGACTTAGAAAAACGTTACCTTATTGTTTTAATGTTTATTTATATATAAATATATATTTGCTTTGGATTTAATTACTAAACAGAAACTGGAATAACAGTGAAAATAATCTAATATCTTATCGTGTTCCAGAAAATAACATTTATTTAGTATTTAAATATGTTTTATTGAGTTTACATTTACTACAACTGTTTTTAAAAGAAATTCTTTAATTTTGCTTCGTTTTAAAATCAACTTTCTTATAAAGTTCACCTCCCACCATAATTCCCTCAATCCTAAAAACCACTTAAGTTGAAAATTTGTGGCAAATTTTCAACGCTCTTCAATCAATCGGCAGATAATTACCATATCATAATCTCACATCTCCACCCGATTCCGATTCCCCGATTGCGATTGCGACACCGCGCAACTCGCGTATCCCCGCCGTATTGTTGTTAACAAATTAACGTAGAAAGCTCAACGAACCCAATGATCGCTCAGCGGGTAAGCTGGGCACCCACCCAAAACAACAAAAATACACATCAAAAAAATAAAAACAAAAACAGTGAAAGACTGAATAAAAAAAAAAAAAAAAAAGAGAAGGAACTAAAAACCCACCGACACTGTCGATGGATGATGACGAGGCATCGACGACGAGGCTTTGACTTTGATGCCCAGGGACACCCCGGTGAGCCAGGCTCTCTTGGATGCATCTCATCTCATCCAGGGGAGACTGGAGGAGAGATATAGCCAGCTGAATCCCAGCCAGAAACTTAGGTCTTACACTGAGAAATACTATATTTGGGAAGACATTTTATAATAGATTATATATCAAAGAACGATCCTTTGTTGAGAAATAATGAAATTTTACATTTAATAGCTTTTGAATTTTAGGTTCTGCAGCCAAATAAATTATATAACATTTGTTATTAATAATACAAATATTAAAATAAGATTCTTTCTAAATATTTGATATAATTTAACTTTAAAGTCGAAATATTTAGGAAAAAGCAACAGTCTTCACGAATTACTAGCCTAACTTTGTGGCCCTCTCCTTCCTTTATTTATTTTTCAATTAATTACCTTTACCAAAGATTTACTAATTACCCAATTTCCTTAGTAACCTATTTTCGTTCAGTGCCTCAATCCCGCCTTGGAGTGCATGTCAGAGGCATGTAAACGTGTAGAAACATAATTTGTAGGCACGTACACTGGGCAAACGCCAACGCCAATTGAGATTCTCTCAGGTTGAAGTTCAGGGGGTGCGGGAACCAACATATGTAAATGTCGGGGCGTTAAATCGGTGCATAGACGAAGACGAAGACGAAGAAGAGTATGGTATAGTAGTACCCCCGAAAGCCCCCTGGAGAAGTTGCCCATTTATGGATATGAAATATCGCCTGGTGCCCAAGATGATCATTGTTCGGAACTCGGAAGATCTCTCGCTCCATGTGAACCCACTGGGACGGGATACTTGGATACTTGGATACTCGGATTGTAGGTGTTCTGTTCGATTCTCCCTGAAAAGATTCCCCATTCAGATGATTAATGATGCTAAAAAAGCGACGGCGGCAAAGGAATTTCAACATAACTACTTTGTGCCTCGGATACAAATCGTTATTACACATTAAATGTTCCCAGTGAGTGGTTAATCAACAGCCCGAGAGTGAGGGGTTTTTCAGGGTCAGGGTTTGGCTTTGGCTTTTAGGTTTTTTTCCCCCTTATTCAGTTTTTTTTTGTTTTTTTTTTTTTGGTTGCGCGGGTGTACCGCTTTTGAACTGCTGAACTGAACTGCCAGCGTGTGTAAATCAATTGAAAATAATTTGTTACTTTTAATAATAAGTGAAAGAAGCTGTGCGCGCTTGCCCGTGGTTTTCGGAGGAGGTGGAGGTTCGAGGAGGTGGAGTTGGAGATCCCGGAGAGCGTGGGCTTACGGCTTGGGAACTCTGCCGGGAACTTGGGGAACCTGGGGAACCTGGGGAACCTGGGGAACCTGGGGAACCGGAGAACCTGCCTGGGCTTGTAATTGATCATGTGTTTTGTCCGCTTCTCCCTTTGGCAATCCATGTTGTTTGCGTGTTCCGAGCCACAAACAAATAAACAAATAAATATTGAGACCAGGAGACCAGTGAGAACGTTGACTGTTGTTGTGCCATAATCGATGAAATCAATCGATCAATGCTGTCTAGCAGATCAACCAGGAGCGTACTTGAAAAAGGGGGGAACCCCAAAGCAATGTGACAAAGAAATGAAGAGGGAACAAAGGCTAATTTTGTTGGGGAAATATTACAAACATTTCCTTTACATTCTTTAGTATAGTATAATATCAGAGTTAGATAAAATTATATAACAAAGAAGTCTTATAAATTGTATTACCTAATTTTTTATTCCTCTAATTTTTCCTATTATTTCCTAACCTTTCCCCATCAATTTAAACCCCTTTTTAAAGCCACACCCCTGCCCTTAGCCTTGTTTTCACTTTTCTTAATCGAATTTGCTGCCAGAGCCACTTGAGAATGAATAATGGGAGGATATATATGCATCATAACGAGAGCCGAGAACTCCGACTCGCCTCTAGTTAGGTGGTCCATGACTCAAGTCCCATCATCATTCGGTTTTAGTCATTTTCCTTCTCCCCAAAACAAAAAAAAAAAACAAAGAACAAATAAAATAAAAGCTTTTTTCTGAGCGCCACATGTCGTCGATTCCTTGTAATCCCACAATGTGGGAATTATATACCCTCTGAGAACCCGCAGCAGATCCTGCTTAGGAATTGCTATGCTGGAAAGGGGGAGCCTCTTATAATGTCTTATTTATATCGGATTATGGCCATCACACCATTGGCCCTGTTGTTGTGTGTGGCCAACAAACAAAGCCAAGGCGGGCGCATTAAAATGTCAAACGAACGGAGGATGAAATAATAAAAAATAAAACAGACAGTGGACAAGTGAAAACAAACAAAAGAGTTGTCAAGAGAGAGAGAGAGAGAGAGAGGGGCAGGGATTGGGGAAGAAAAACCATGGAGGATGGTCGGTCACTAACTAACTTGATATCACCTTTATTCTCCGGTAATTCAATTAGGTTCTCGCCGAAAAATAAACCCATATGGGAGGTCCCCTAGAGGTATCGTGTCTGCCTGTCCATGGTATTGATCGCTCTCTTAGCTTCGTTATTCTTTTTTCTTTTTTTTCGGGGCTAACCAAACCAATTTTCCTTCCCAAACTGATTTGTGCCTGGTGATAAATTCAGCAACCTAATTGACAGCAGCAGCCTGTCCCCGATCCCTGTCTCTTGGGTTCCTCGAGGGTCTCCGGTTACGATTTCCACTTCTAGGTGTCAATTAATGCACTGGCCCTACCAAGATTGAGCCCTTTCGATAAGGCGGGAAAAAGTCAGGACAGGTTGGTGGAAATCACCTCGCCAGGTGATTAAATTGTTAGTGGAAAAACACTGAAAGAAGTGAGTGAGGAAGATTAGTGTCAATTTTGAGTTGCATTTAATCTAAGGACTAAAAAATAGGTATATATCTTTAGCAAATTAGAAACGTTTAAATGATTACTATTTCAAGAAACGTTTAAAAAGTGCAAAACATATTTTTCCATTTTACTAAAGTAAAATTTAGTTTTAAATATAATTTAATAGCTTCAGTTTTTATTCTAAGATTGAATTGAATTTTCCTTTACTATTTTTTCAGTGCCCTATCCCAGACACAGTTGCTTTTGTGTTACGGTTGAGATTGAGATTTTCGATTTAGCCCCTAAGTAAGTTATATATTTAAAACACCTTTTTAGGCAAAACAAAAGTGTCAAAATAGTCGATCGATAGCGGCGACGCGTCGGCCATAAAAACGAACACCCAGAGTGCCTGAGTTCCTCCTAGACTCAAGTGCCCAGATCGTAGCTGTGAGTATCTCAGTATCTAAGTATCTTCGTATCTACGGTTCTCCCCCCCCCCCCCATGTCTGTGGAGTGTAAGTGTAGGCGCTTGTCAGCCGAGTTTTTCCGAGTTCTTTTCCTTAAGTAACTACGCTTGTAGAGTGCAATTAGGCTGCGACATTGTGACACATGCAACTACTGTGCGCCACACAGTCAACATTATTATTCGACGAGCGAGTGCGGGTATCAAGTGCTTGAAGAACGCCCAGAGACGTTCTCCAGCAAAAAGGGGGTTAACAAAATACAGAGGGGGGGAATACCATATATGTGAAGAGGATTGTTTATGGGAGTGTGATATGAAATATTTGTGTGTGTCTCATGCAGAGTGGTTTTTTGCACGAGTACTTGGTAACCATAAAGCGTTTTGATAACAGATAAGGATTATGAATCATGGTAGTTTCTTTGATTCGGAATATTTATTACTAAATTAGTATGAAACGTTTGTATAGGAATTTAAATATATATATACAAAACAACATAACATTCCAATTCTATAATTAATGTCATAATTTAACAAGGAAATAAATGTTTACCTTTCCGTAAAACAGTTCTAAAATTATGAAATAATAAGCACGGACCGTATACCTATTTCATATTACAATAATATTTCATACGCATTTATTTTATACACAATTTCGGTGTTAGATTATTAGATTAGATTGAAATATTTTACTTTCATTACACATAATAATATTCATCAATCAATTTTATTATTACAATTTTTTATTATATATTAAAGTATAAGATATGTGGAACATTTTATCTACCATAAGAAATATGTTAGTATTACAAAATGTAAACATTAAATATTATTTCAAATAATGAAATCAACTAGAATGAAAAATATTATTTATAGAATTTCTGAATATTAGTTAAGAGAGATAAGGATTTATTTCAAATTGCTTAAAAGAATGTACAATCTTTAAAGTAAATGCTATCTAAAAATATTCTCGTTACTGTAACATCGACCAGAAAAATTATAAATTTATGTTTCCCCTTAAAACTTTTTCAAGTTCTTCTTGAAAACTTTCCGCAAATAAAACTCTTGAATTTATTTGTAAGCTAATAGCTGCTTAAGATAAAAAAATCATATTTTCCAGGTTTCTAATACCCAATAGCAATCGCTGTTTTGCTTAACTTGCATAAAATATAAACCCAAGCACCATCATTCACCAATTATATTATTCTTACCAATTATATTCCCTGAAAGCCTGGCTAGAAATGGAACTGGTGAAGTGGCAATGCCGCGATATGTCGGCGCATATCAAAAACCACTTCCAAAAGCTGACAATCTAGACAATGTACAATTACGAGAGACAAGTTTCCTTCTATTTTTTCAACAATTTTTTCTTGGGCTTGGCTCACTTGACAACTTTTGTGTGAGTTTGTGTGTAGTTTTCAAGTTATGTTACGGCGGTAATGCTGTCATCATCATCATCGTCGTCATGATCGGGCATCCCAAGAGTGTGTGGTGTGGTGTGTCTTGTCAGCGGCCATTTTAAGCGTGTCCTCGATTCGATTCGAAGCCGAAAATTGATTTGCAACGTTTTAATTGGACACCTCTCTCTCTCTCTGACTTCGTCTCCTCGGGATTTACTGGGTGGTCTTGCCTCTCAACACACAACAAGGCCAAGTGCGAACGTGTTTCGGGACAATGGCCAGTGTCCTGTGGATCCTCCTCGTGTTCCCCAGGGGCAGCTCATTAAAATTGCATGCTCGGTAGGAGCCAAAAAAAAAAAGGATCCTCTGTGCCTCTGTGTCAGTAAATGGCTCACTTTTGGCAGGCGACTTTATTCCAGCACGTCCCAGCCCACTAGAATTTACAATGGCCAGGACATTGGCCACAGGATACGACAGTTGGCCACCCTAGTTGCGGAACCGATACGTTTAATTGTGGACCAAAAAATAAAAAAAAGGACACAACCCCATGCAGACACAACACCTATCAATCTCGGACTCTGGCTCAGGCACAGGAAGAAGCATCCTCGAAGGATCCTCTCCTTGCACCCCGCTGTGACTTTCACAAAATATTTTGGTTGTACGCAGTGCAATTATAGGGACACAAGGTGTGTCTCTGTGTGTGTGTAAATCTCGACCTCGGCGACTGCCTGCAGCGAAGTGTTGCAAAACACACACACAAACACACAAGTCCTACGGTTGACCGAGCGACCAACCAATCTGGAGAGATAAGACAACCAAGGCCCGAATCCTGCCCAGGATCTTGCTGCGCCTTCTGGCCAAAACCCACAGCAGGAGACACTGAACTGTGCCCCGAAGGGGGCGCGTCCCGGATACTTGTCAGGTCCAAGATCCTTGGCCAAAAAGGAAACCCGAATGTAGACATCAATTGGTGAATATACGTTGGCACTTTTCTGCTTACCTTTCGTTTTATTTTGTTTTAGGAACAAAACAAAATCAAAACCAAGACAAAGGACCTCCGTCCAAGTGTCATCAAGGTGGAGGAGTCAAGAAAATGGAGATGGAAATGGAAATGGAAATGTGGAAAATCGAGCAGCAAATGAGGCAGATGTAGACCTTATAATGCGGGTTCCCCTGCAGTGACCTCAGGCCTCAATTAAAAACAATTCCATGGTCAATTTTCAACGAAACAAAGATAACAATCTAAAATTGACAGTTCCAAGGAAGAAGTGTGCTCAGGAGAAATGGCAAAGGAATAACTTAAATAATGGAAAACCTCAAAATAAGACCTATTTCGAATTCTATTTGGCACGTTCCCGAATCTATTTCACAAGAAGAAGCCACCAACTGAAACCACTGAAAACATGCCATAAATATTCCAAAGACCACACCTTAAAAATTTCCAAAAACCCAAAATGAAATCGAGATCAAGTCACAAACTTAATTCAATTTGATTTCATAAATTAACTTTTGCGACAGTTGTGGCCTTTTCTTAAGGCGACTTCTGCTAACTTAATCGGCGCAACCTGAAAAATTAATAGAGCTGCTTTAAAAATCCAAAAAAAAATTGAGATCTGCATAAAATAAAACGTGAGTTATGCCAATGGTTAATAAATTTTGACAGCTGCTGTTTGATGGGCAACACTTATGGCCAAAGTGGGATATTGGTAACGAAAATGAGTTATTTTGGCAGCGTCAAGTAGCCAGGAAGGTGTGGGAGTTGGCCTAGAGATAACGGAGATTGTTGAAGATTTAAAAGATTAATATTTTTTTATTCACTGAAAGTCAAACCTATAAAACCTTTTTCTGAGAAATAAACTTCGTATAACCTTTATCATTAAAAACCCCTAAAAACCATTTTCCCATTAAAGAGTCACCTTTAAAATTCAGTTTGAAAATTCCTTTCCATTTATATATTTAGATATAGTTTTCAGTATATATATTTCTGTAGGCATAACTATTATTTACAGACTAAAGACAATAATGAGATCGTTGCATCTTTGTGCCAAGTCACAAGGTTCTTTTTGTTTTTTTAAATCAATGACACTTTGTCTGGTTTTCTTTTAACATTAAACAATCCTTGGATTGATTTGATTTATTCAAGTAAGGGTAATTGTAATCTATTACAACTATTAAGGAATAATAATATATACATATATATAAATACAATAATTATTAAAACAGTCTTTCTTCAATAACCAAGTTGGGCTTGAGGTTTTGTGTGTCTGGGATTAGCAGTAGCTTTGATTTGATTGAACTATGGAAACATAACATTTACAAACTATAAGGTACAATAATTATAATAATAATAATAATATATATAGTTTACAATTATATTTAGGATTTTATTTAGTTTACAATTGTGTGTGTGTTTTGGAATTGTTTTTTGTTTTTGTTTGTCTTTCTTGTGTAGGATACTTTCTTTTCTCCCTGGATTTTCCTCAGGTTTTTCCCTCTGCTATTTGGACTTTGGCATTTGTTTAGTTTTTCTTTTTTTTTAATGCAATGATCGATTGCACGGAGAATGACTGTACGGCTACAGCTTCTTCTACGTCGGCTCACTGGGGCTGCGCGTTGTGCTGCTGCTGGCGAGGCATTAGCGGTTTCCACCTTTGGCCAGCTCGGTTGGACTCGGTTTTCCATTCCATTCCAGGCATTTCCCATGCCTGGCGGCATCGATTCTCTCTGAATCTCTCTCTTAACAGAAACCAGATTGTGTTGTGTCTCGTTTGCTGTCCTGTCAATCTATCTGCTCATGATCTCGTCAATGGTGAAGCCCAGCATTCTCTTGGGCTTCTCGGAGACGGTGACGGTGACGGAGACAGTGGAGGAGGTGGATGAGGACGAAGAGAGATCCAGGACGGGCAGGTGCTGTTGTGTCAAGTTCTCAGGTTGAGGCGAGCTCAATGCCTGGCTTGGCACATTGGTACTGCTGGCGGTGGAGGCCACCTCCTTGGTGCTCTGCTCGCTGTGACTCTGCAGATGACTCTTGAGGTTGGCCCGCTGATTGAAGCTCCTTTGGCAGATGGGACACTTGTGGGGACCCTCCTCCAAGTGGGTCACCTTGTGCACGGCCAGAGTTCGGGACTGGCAGAAGCCCTTCCCGCAATCGCTGCACTTGAAGGGCTTGTCCTTGGAGTGAATGTAGCGGTGATCCCGGAGGTGATCCTGCCGCCGGAAGGCTTTGCCGCAGATGTCGCAGGAGTAGGGACGCTCATCGGTGTGGGTTCTCTCGTGGATCAGGAGGTTGTAGGACTTGGTGAACTGCCGATTGCAGTATTTGCAGATGAACTGCTTCTTTGGCCGACTGCTGCCGCTGCCCGCTGCACTGGGCGCTCCACTGGAGCCACTCAGCTTCAGGCCGGGCATTGCTCCAAAGTGGCGACCCACAACGGCGGCATGGAGACTGTGAAGACCGGCGGGATAGGGACGGACATGGTGGGGATGATGCGCATGATGAGGATGATGGGGATGCCCATGATGATGGCCATGGTGTCCATGGTGGGGGTGCTGCTGCTGCTGATGCTGTTGCTGTTGTTGCTGCTGCTGGTAGAGAGCTGCATTGCGGATCCAATGGTTCACCAGCTGCTGATGCACGGCCACGGGATCGGCGGGATAAACTGGATACTGAGCCGGATGTTGCTGCTGCTGCGCCTGCTGCTGTTGCATTTGCAGCCAAAGGCGATGCTGCTGCTGCTGCTGTTGTTGCTGCTGCTGCTGCTGTTGCTGCTGTTGCTGGTAGTGGGCCATGTGTCGCATGTGCAACTGGGTGGCCACCGCCTCCTCATTGATGGCAGGATGCACTCGCCGTAGCGGCTCCTCTGTGGGCGTGTGCGGTGGCGTTAGCATTGGAGAAAGACTTGTTTCCCGCTCCTCCTTGATCACTATGAAATCTTCCTCAGCAAAGTCTATAAAATAATAGAGAAAAATAATATAAAATTAGTTGGGAGTTTAAAGAGAAGTTTAAATATATTTTCAGATGAAAATGTTCAGAAATTCCATTTAGAACATCAAAGATATATTATTTGTAATACAAATTATTACATTTTAACGTTGATATACTTTTAACAATCTAAATTAACTCTGAACTTCAGTTCATTCATAGAAAAATCCAAAGTAATAATCCATTTAGCCGTCGGTATTCGTTCACTTTTTGTTCGTATCTTTTCCCCTGAGTATCTAACAGATATTGTAGCTTGAAAACGCACCTTGTTCTCCGCTTAAGTTGAGCTCGTCGTCCACGGTTATGTTGCTGATGGGCGAGGCCGATGTGGAAGACATTGCACTTGTTGTCTGTTTATTTTTTATTTTTGGTTATATTTGGTAGATAACAATCTTTCTTTTCTTTCTAAAAAACTGCACTTTGTTGCTTTGGCACTTGTGTATCTGCGTATTTGCGTAAATTTTTGTATCTGTGGGATGTTGCGCTCTTAGGGATTGCGACGTTCCACCGACACGTCTCGACACAAACTGAATTCGTTTGCCGTTGGCCGCTCTCCGACTCAAAATGTTGAAAATATCGACAAGGGAAAAACGAGTCGAAAACCGAGCGTGTGTGTAGGGGTCTCTCTTCTCTTCTATCTCTTTCTTTGGTATATCCCTGTCTCTCTCTCTTTTTTTGAGTGACTTGTGCTGCTGAGGGTACGTGGCTGCTGCTGCTGCTTCTGCTGCTGCTGCTGCTGCTGGTGCTGCTGCTGCTGTGTTGCTGCCGGGAGTAGCGCTCGTTAATAACTGACTGCAACCGGTGACGCTCGGACCCGTTTTTGTGAACCGCCCGAGAAGTGCAGAGAAGAGAGGTGAAGGGAGGTGGAGAGGAGCAGCGTGGTCCGGACCAACGGCAGCTGGGCCTTTTCGGCGGGGTGGTTGTCGCACTTGGAAATGGCAGATACGTCCACGCCTACCTGCTGCCATACGGAGCTCTGCGATTGGCTGCTTTCAGCAGTATCTCTTCGCTGTCGTTGTATCTGTATCTGTATCTGTGGCTCTGTGTATCTCTTTTGGGTTTTTGGGTCTTTGGCTTTTTCCGTAAACAAGCGGAAGCCTTGGATATTGTTGGTGTTGCCCGGGTGTTGCCTCTGTTGCTGCTGCCGTAGTTGCTGCTGCTGCCGAAGTTGCTGCCTGCCGCCTGCTGCTGCTGCTGCTGCTGCTGCCTCTGATGCTTCTGCTGGTGGTGCTGGTGCTCCTGGACCAATCCCACCCAGGCGCATGTGCCACATGCATATCCCTTGGCACAGCTGCCTACTCCACCCGGAATCGTGTGCTGTGTGTCCTGGTGTCCTGCTGTCCTCCTGCTGTCCTCCTGCTGTCTCCAGCGCCCCAGGATATTGTAATCTATTGTCCCTTTGCCCGCATTTCTCCCCCTCTGCCCTGTGATTCGTTTTCACTTAAATTTTAATTTGCAATTGCAAATCAGTATTTTTTTTACACTTTAATCTGGCAATTCAATTAGTCGCTTCAAAGCGTTTGTCAGGAAAATTGTAATTTTCTCATTTTGTGGGAGATTGAACGGGGAGAACGATTGATTTTTTGGTCAGAAAGGGTTGCTTCCTGGCACAGGATATGCCAGCCATATTTTTACATTAATAAAGTAGATGCTTTATTTCATTTTAATGGGGTATTTATGGGTGTATTATAGTATTCCGTTGAGTTTTTGGTACATTCTAATTTAATTTATGTAGTAAATTGAAATGAACAACAATATATTCATAATTAAATTTATTGTTTGCCTAAATAAAACTAGTTGAATGCTTTGAAACGATTATAAAATCGTTGATATACGCGTGACAGTACTGTAATATAGTCGCAGTCTTAAACTCTAACTCTTACAGTGAACTTTTACTATTTTAAAACTAACCCCGACAGGCTTGTAAAATTATCTTTAACGAGTTTTCTATTGAAAATTGGTCATGCTACTCATATGGTTGATCTTTTAATAAACTGTAACTGAATTCTAGGGCTGGCAGGTACCTTTTTAGAGTTTTGTTCTTTTAAACACCTTGAAAATAGTGGGAAATATAATAATTGGGATATAATTAATTTAATAAAATAAAGAGAAATAAAACAAAGGTATAGATTTTTAATTTAATGCTGTTTTTATAGAGTTTTAAAGATCTACCAACATCCTTAAAATCATTAATACCTTTAATATTGTTTTATTTTTCAAGGAAACATTTTATATTTAAAATCATAATGCAATTTTATGAAATAATTGAAAATGCCTATTGAATTGAATTATAAATGTAGTTTTCTTGTTTTCTTCTTTACATAAACAAAATATTTAACAATAAATAAATGTATATAACGTCTGTAATTAATGGTAATGAAATTTTAGATTGTGTAATTTACTAAAGAATCGCTAAATAAGCTAAATATTTGATAAAAAATACCGTAAAAATGTATAATATAAAAACAACTTAATTATTTTTAAAATTCCAACAATTTAAAACTTAAATAAAGTTCTTAGAGTTTCTAAATATTTGTCATAATTTACAACATTTTCCGGCTTGGATTTTCCTTACTTTAAAAGCTGTTTTATCATGCCACATTCTTGCTTCCAGACTTAAATCTTCACTACTTTGTGGATTTTCCGCACTTTAAGAAATCATCATTTTTACCTCGCAAAAAAGGGAAAATTCAAATCCCATTATCCTGCTTCCGAATCCTGTGTACATTCCCATGACTTTGACTTGTCGACTTGGCCGCATCGAGCATATTTCCGCAATGGATCTAAGCGGCTAATCCTTTGAGTTGGCAAAACAAGAAACATTCCCATTGATTTACCAGGTTTTACCAAGGATCACTGGGATACACAGGACACACAGAGAGAGAGAGAGAGAGAGAGAGAGAGAGAGAAACAGACTCCCGAGACTAAGCCCATTGCGACACAGTTCGTCACAAACCGGCCGAAAAGCCAATTAAACAATATTTAGACAATAATTTAACATAAACTTTCCCAAAAGATCAAAGACGCTAATCCTGCAGGGTTTTTTTTCTTTCCACCGCAGCAGGATCCGCCGCGTGTGTCTCCGGAAATATCTCTCGGATTTTTGATCCGTTCAAACATCGGAAGGGAACTCAAAGTCGGACAGCTTTAACCACTCTCTGTCTCTGAGGTTGGCGTTTCGTTTCGTTTCGTTTCGGCCAATTGTCGCCGCTGTTGACAGCTGACAAACAGTCGGCGAACTTTTCCATTTCAAAGCGAAGTAGAACCCCTTCCAGTACTCCTGCCCCGGTAATTAACATCATGTCATAAGTGTACGAAAGCAAATAAATAAATAAATAGATAAACAACAAACACAAGCGCGGAGTGTGGACGTGGACTGGGGTGGAGTGGAGTGGAGTGGAGACATGAAAGACCCGGTACCGAATATTTCCCAGCCGTGATATATGGCACTGACTTCCTGCTTGCTCTTCGCTGGTACTAATATTATTATTATTATTATTATTATTATTGCTGTCAACACATGGCCAAAAAGGATTACGGGGAAGTACACACATGTCCCCGAGCCAAGAGTATATATTTGCATGTGGACCAGGATCTGATCCCATCCGATCCGATCCTCTTCTCCTGCTGAAACTCACGGAAACGGAAAGACACATCGGCAATAAAAAGATGGAATGGCCTGAAAACTTCTTCCTGGACCTCCTCCTGCACCAATAAAGAAGTCATTGCCTCCTACCATAAAGCCATAAAAAACTATAAAAACCCTCGGCCCTGCTGGCCGACATTAGTAGCCTGCCATTGTGTCCTCAGATCCTGCTAAGCGAAAAATAGAAAGAAAAAAAATGCGAGTACGCGTTACAAAAATCTCAAAATGTAGAGCGTAAAAAATATAACAACGAGAGCAGAGCAAAAAATACAAAAATCATCATCATAAACCGAAAAATGACAACTTACTTAGTCGCTTCTTTGGCATCATAAAAACTTTGCCTCGAAAAAGACATTTCGCAGAAGATGGCAGAGATGGCGACGAAGACCCTTGGTTTTTGACTCTGAGACTCCTGGACTCTGACCCGGTTTTTAGCAATGTTTCTTTTTTTTTCGTTGCTTCTTTGTCTTACATATTTTATGGTATTTTTTTCGCTGTTTCCACGAATAAAATTAGATTTTTTAGAGCAGAAAAATGTCAAAGTCATCGGCAATATAATTGTTAAAATGACTTTTTAGTGGGCCATATGCCCGAGGTTGCCTTTGCATTTTTTTTCCAGTAAAAACTATGTTTTGTTAAGGGAAACTCAGGCGAATTTTTAAGTACATTTGACCTTCACTTTTAAGGGAAATCTTTGATTTTTCTAAGGAATCGAAGCTACTATCAAGAAGCTACTGCAGAAAATTATTCTAAGAGTATTTCTTGCGTTTCCTCGAAATTGATATTTATATTCTTTTTTTCTGCATATTCTTTTGCATTTAAAAATGTGAAATGATCATTTTTTAATAACAATAAAGTGCTCTAAGATTAACTTTTTAATGCACTTCAAGTCAAACCTAAAGATTTTCCCCTCTATATGCCTTTTTATTGATTTCCCGCCACCATTTTCCATTTGGTTCCATCTCTAGGAGCAATTTTCTATAATAGCCCTCAGATTCCTCATGGAAGGGGTTACCAAGCAGCACAAATTTTCTCAGGCATCGCGCGTTTTGAGATGGAGGAGCCTTGGTTCAAGGCTCAACCCAAAGGCAATTTGCGATTTCATGGCAAAAACACAGCGAAACAGGGACAGAGAGTGTGTAACTGCTAGGGGAAAAAAAAATCAATTTCAGAAGTACTTCCAAGAAGACAAGAAGATACAATATTTCCCTAGCGAAAAACGCCAAAAACTTGGCAAAAATTGTTCCACGACCAGGGCAGTCCTTGAGCTCTCGCATTGATAATTAGGTAAAATATGAACATTATAATAAAGATCTCTGCAGAAGTCAAGGCTGTAAGGCAGGAGACGGGTGCATGCGGCATTGTTGCGATTTTTGAATTTGCTTGCGAAAAGTATCTAAACACACCATAAAGGCGTCACGCCCACCGCGACTCCGCGAATTGTTGTCGCGGCCCAAGGACACGGCGACCCATAACCATGCCACAACCAAAACAGTTCTCTGTCTCTATTTCTCTGGCGAAAAAAAAGGGGTGTACCCTTTACCAGCGTAATTAAAGGGGCAGAGATACAGGTAGCCAGGGTGCGACTGCGAGTGCGAGTGCGAGTGCGAGTGTTCGGGTTCAGGGATTGTCTTGGGTGTCGTAAAACCGAGCAGGCGATCCTGGAACTCCTAACCCTAAAATCGCTGCCCCTTTCTGCATTTCTAAACTGGACCTATGTTGGCTTCGAGCCATTGTCTCTGGCATTGCGGTGGGCGCGACGCACTTTTACTCCTTCCCAAAAAGATACAACCTACAAGATACAAGATGCATCTTCCTTGGCCTCACGCACGACCATCGCCGTGCCTCGTACCTGGAAACACGGAACAACACGGACAAAAGGAGTAGCCCAAGGATTAGTAATCCTTCGTAGCCTCGCTACGTTGTGGCCTTGTCTCTCTTGGAAACGAGTCACTGCATCTCGGATTTAGACTTTCCGAAGTGCGTAGTGTAGCGAATCCAGAAAGGATTCCGCAGTCCGCAGAAGGGTTGTTGCCGCCGCCGCCTAGTATTTGCTAAAATAATTAGATTAATCCTTTTGGCAGTTGACTTCTCTGGTCATATTAGTGCAGCGAGAGGCAACTCCCCCCACAACAGCAACCAGCAACCTGGCGAGGCAAAAAGGGTTTAAGGTTTAACGGGTTACACCTTCCCCGAGGAAAGGATTGCACTCTATATTTGCCAAAATAATTAGATTAATCCTTTCAGGGGAGAGCCACAGAGGGTTTTTTCAAAAAGGATTTGTCTCAGCAGCTACCACAAGCTGCAGGTGAGGATGAAAGTGTAATTTAAAAGAAATATATATTTCTTATAGGTAAATGAATTTTAAAACTTATAATAAAAATTTATATTTAACTTATATTTAAAATTTCATTTTAATATAAATCCCTAATATTAGTTTATATTTTTAAATAAAAAAAAAATTAAAAACCTTTATATAAACTTTGCTCCTAAACCTAAAAACTTTGTGACAGTTTAAAATAATTATTTAACACTAGAATCGACCCTTTAATATACAATATAATTAAGTTAAAGAAATTTTATGTTCGTTTGTATTTTATAAAGATTTTCCCAGCCTAAAGGGCTTTTCAAATTTCCCCAAACTACAACTAGGGAGTTCCATTCAAAATAGTGACTCACTGTGATGGCTCCTCCCCCAAAAAATCGATATCTACACCTCACTGGTGCTGTGCCAGCTACCTTAAAACACCTCACACACCCGGGGAGGAGGCCTTGCCGTTCACCCAGGCTTATCAGACACCACTCCCCCATCATTATGATCATTATCATTATCATTATCATCAGCATTTAGTACAGACGGCGGCGCTATTTGCTATACGCGGCGCGGCTATAAAACGAAGCCAACCCGTATTTTTTTTGATAAGAGTCCACGAAAATGTCGCAAAAACAGGATGAGTCGGTAGAAAAAAAATCTAATAATAAAATATAAAACGGCACTACACCTTTACGACGACCAGAGAGACAGATGGAAAGAGAGAGAGAGGGACTCTTGGGTGACTCTTGTGACCAAGCCAGGCATTGACTTTGATTTTAGCCGCCGCGCTTGTCATAAACATCGGCCGACTTTCATATTTCGCCGGCTGTTTCTCTCCTCTTTACTGTTTTTTCCCATTTATTTTCCCTTTTTATGCTTTATTTGCGTTTGTGATTTAGCAATATGGCGGACCGAACCCCGGTTCGGTGGTTGGGAAGTGGAAATGGAGGCGGAGGTGGCGGTTGCGGTGGGCAGTATGGAATGGTGGTTAACTTATCCGGCAGTTGAGCAGTTCGGTGGTTGGGCTTTCCAACGCCAACGGCGGCAGCCCCCAAAGTAAACTGCCAACCGCCAATCAAAACGCTTGGACGGGAATTTAACCCATTGGGAGAGATAAGTCTGATTGCAAAAGGAAGGTGGGTGGGTGTAAATGCAAAGAATAAGATGCGTAAGGCCATGGGATTTTGTTGAAATGCTACAGAGTTCTGAATTTCATTGAGTTTGATGTACGATTAAAATTTTTATTGGTTTTATAATAAATGGTTTGAAATTCTTGGAAAATGCTTCATATAATTTATTTATTTATTTATATTCCTTTTTTTATATACATTTAAAGTAAGCTTTTTACAAACAAATCAAAATATTCTTTATAGGGAATATATTCTTTACAAATCCAGTCAAAGATTGCAACAGGAAACTGGGTTTGGTGAAAGCAAAGGCAATATTAGGAATTATAGATGCATAATGCTTTAATATTTTTTGCAAAGATTATAAATAGATTGGAAAATTTTTTATAAATATTTACGGCAATTTGTGCCGAAATTTCCATAGTTCACCAATCGTTTTCATAATATTTTTCTATTGAATCCCACTAAATATTCCCATTAATTCTAACTATTGTTTAAGGCATAAAAACGAATAGTTCACAATTTAATTTAATTAAATTTCCTATACTTGAATTTGCTTCCCTTTTCCCTTCAAGACCACCAAGGGTTAAGGGCGCGCGCTTTTGATTTTCCGCCTTCCTTTCGAAAACGATGCTTTGATTAATTAATAATGGAATTGCTAGAGATCAACCCGTGGATCTCAACCTGGGGATCAACCTGGAGATCAGCTGGGGATCAACTTGTAGGACTAATTGAATTGGCATGAATGGTTTCACTTAAGGTATCGAGATCTGAGACCCCGGCACTTTTCAATTAACCAGAAGAAAAAATATGAAGAAAGAAAAACACCTGTGGAGCATGTTCACGCTTTGAGCTCACGTCTAATTATGTGAAATATTAATGAAGGGAGTAAATGTATCGATAGGGGGACCTTTGATCTAGGGCTCCATAGGTGACCATCCACAAAAACATCACCCCACATCATCATCCCCCGGGGGAACGTAATCCAAGACAAGGCGGTAATTAATAATGAGCCCAAGGGTTCAGTTCGGACAATTTCCAGGGAAGATCAGCGCCCAAAGATCTCTCTCTCTCTCTATATCTCCCTCGTAAAGTATTCAAATTACGAAGGCGACGAAAAGTGTGAAAATGTGCGTTTTTCGGACGACACGAAATGTCGCACCCATAACATTATGTGATTTATGATGGCAAAACATGTGCGACCCACAAAAATTAAGGTTTTAAGGGAGGGAGAGTGGAGAGAGGGAGAAATCTAGGGGCAGGGCTCCACGCCAAAGTGATCCCAGATATAGGACATTGTATACTTTTACCACCGATCCTTCAGCGCCACTTGCGGGAGTGTCAAGTGTTTGTTTGCTCCTATTACATGCAATGTTGGTTATTTCGATTCGGTTATTAGGAGACAGAGAAAGAAAAATCCGGGAAATATATGTGGTTTATAATATAAAACAATAAGCTAATAGAACCCCTATATTATGCAAATTAATCTTTGATATCTTTCACATAATCTAATTCTTATGAATATCATTTTTTGTGGGGATTTAAGGCTGTTTGGTTATTGATTTTGAGGTCTGAACTAAGCTTTTAGTACTCAATAGTTTTCGTAAATGATGAAAGGATTTAAAATGATATTTATTTAAATCAAGAAAATGTTCTTAAAGAAATAGTTTTGATTTCTCCCTGTGCAGTGTTTACAGTGCGGCGCTATCCATAAATTACCATACTCCAGGCGATCTCCAAAGCAGAGAAAGCAGATCTCGAGTTCGATACATTTTCCCCAGGCGTAACCCGAACCCACAGGAATCCGTGGCCGATAACAATTTCTGGAAAAACTCTTCCACTTTACTCCAAACTCAAACTCAAACTCAACTCCAACTCCACAGTTTGTTTACATTTTCCCTGAGACTAATTGTCGACATAATATTCATCTGGCAGAGACTTAAAGGCACACAGCCAGCCATTCCTCCATCCAAACATACATACATATTTCCAACTATAATTCCTACTAAGTATTTTGCTGAGGAAATCACATTGGTATTTATTGGTCAGAGTGACTCTGTCGTGGGTGTGCGTGTGGTCCATAATCGCATTTCCCACTTCCATTTGCATCTCGAGTGTATGTGTTTTTCGGGGGGAGTGTTGCTTGGTTTCGCAGTAGTTTTTACGACTACTTAAGCCTTAATGCTCGGTTCGGATCGGTTCGGGGAATCGGGAGACTTAAAAAATACTCGAAAACGGTAGTAAATAGTTGCACCACACTCGAGTGGCAGCCCCGTGGAGTTCCAGTTAGAGGAGTAGTCCTCCTCCCAGAGTGTCCACTACCGAACCACACACTCCTTATCAACCGAATGGCATTTGTTTTGGGATTACTTGGCTACGTTTTGACAGCCTCTTGTGGTTGTTTTTCTTCTATTTTTCTGTCACAAAACAACGAAGGCACTAAAGTTGCTGCAGTTTCAGATATCGCAGATATTGATTTCCCGGGAGAGATCGTTAAAAAAGGAAACTTGGAGGGAGAGCAGAAAGGCTTTTAAAAAGGTTTCAGAAGGTTAAGAAACGAAAAAAACACTGGGTATTCCATATCCTCAAAAAGTTGCTAGGAATTTAGAGATCTTTAAACCTTTAAAAAAACCAATTTTAAATATTTAAACTCTTGTTATTAAATATTTCCTATATAATTCCTTAAACTCTTTTTCCACTGTAATATCTTCATTTTCGTTCTCCCTGAAACTCCTTGTCTAATTGCTCCATTAAGTTGACCAAACTAAAGGATCTTCGTTTCATGGTTAACCCCAGATTTGCCCGCTCCGTCACCTTGGACCACACACAATATCCTTCTCCTCCTCCTCATCTTGTTATAGATTACTTTCCAGCAGGTTATCCTACAGAACCTGCTGCTAACTAGTTACAAATAATTATCTGTTTGGCAAATACACCGGGGACAGCTTCATCGTAGTGAAGACATACCGGGGAGTACCATCCAATTGCAATTATACGCCCAGGCTCAAGGACGACCATCGTCGAGGTTTGACCAAGCGAACCATCAGAGTTCTAGTCCTGATCCTGATCCTGAAGTGGAATCTCGGCGACTAATGTTGTGATTAGCATCTGCGTTGACAAACACAGCGAGTGGTCCTCGGGTTCCAAGGCGAAGACGTTTCAGTTTCTCTCTAGGCGAAAAGGAAGACCAAAAAAGATCCCCACCCAAGATGAATAATTATGGGCGATCTTTATGCTAGCACCGGCTCCTCGCTGGGACCGTTAATGTCCAGGTTGAGTTTGGGCCAAGTTCCGCGGGGTTTCTTGAGTCGCCGCGCGTTGCCAGGATTGCCAGGAGGATGAGGCAGGGTTACCTGCGGTGTTTCCATTGGCATTCCTAAAAATGGGCACCCCTGCTTCTCTGCCTTCACCTTCAATTGATGCGCTCGATGTCCGAGGCCTTTGTTAGAGCCACAAAACTCGGGGAAAATATTCACGCGTATTCCGCCGAAACTCGCTAATGGTCACAGCAGCAAGTCCTCCTCGTCCATGGGCCAATGGACCGTCCAACCAACCTTGGTGCCCCGCCTGTGTTATTAATGATGGAAATTTGAAAATACAGAAGGTTCAATAATTGCAACATCATTGGGTCGTCTCTCTCTCAGTTCGATTTCTCAACCTTCAAGCCTGACTTTTGTCCTGACAAATTGCCAGGCATTTCGCCACGCGTCCCTGAAGCTATATCTCTCCTATATCTTTACTATATATATGCTGGCTTTATGGCCCAGTGCCGGAGAGTAGAGGAGAGTTGAGGAGCGGAGTACCCTTCGATCCGATCGGCAGCACTGCATTTATATTGCAGCAATTTTCGTATCAATTGAATAAATTCCACGAACGGTGACCATAAAACGCGTCGCGTGGTGTGGAGGAGGGCGGAGGGCGGGCGCAGCCGATACACAGATACATTTACAGGCTGCAGAAGGACAACCAACAAAACTCCTGTTTATGCCAATTTTTAGACCTTCACTCCCTGCCCTTCTGCCTGTTTTTATTGGCCTTTTTGTCATCGTAATTCACGTGTAAAACATATCTACTTCCTTCTCTATCCGATCCCTACCTTTCGATTTCCCTCCGATCCTTGAATTCCGCGCGCGACTCTTCTCCTTTTTGTTTGCACTGCGCGCACGCCGCTCCTTTTTCGGGTTTCCTTGTGGATATTCCTCCCACCTCCTCTGCTTCAAGGAGGCGCACGCCAGCGATCCCGAATCCGGTATCCGGAATCAAGTAGTTAACAAACATTTGTGGATTCAAGGATCAAGGGAATATATTGCCAGAGTTAACACAATTGCCAGAGCAGCAAGTGGAGAGAAAAGGGAAAAATATATCGGCTATTTACTTGAGCTATTTAACTTGAGCTTACATTTAATTTGAATACTTTATTTTATTTTAGTAATATTTATAGCAGAAAAATATACCATAACTTAATATAAAAATAGGCATTTAAATATTTTGAAGTGAAATACTGGACAAATTCGATTGACCTTTAATTAATTTTCTTAACAACTTTTCCAATTTAATGCCAAACCTAAATTTAAAGGTTTCATTTATTAATAAAAGTATTTAATAAACACAGATACAAAATACTTAAAATACTAAACTTAAAATACTTAAAATACTAAACCAAACTCTATATAGAAGCTCCAAGAAATGCCTACGTGACCCTTTGTGTGTAAGCATTTTTAATCACATAAACAATACGAAACTTAGAATACATATAAATAATTAAATTCTACCATAAATAATACTACAGTTAATATAAAATACTAACAAATATAAAAGAAATAGAAAACTTCATTAAATAGGCAGAATTAAAACACATTTAATTAAAATTAACAATTTAAAATTCATGCCAAATTCCTTCTATAAATTATCACAACTATCCCCTATCAGCACTTGACTTTCACAATCTATTTGTGCATAACTTTGATTTCTCAGTAAGGCAGCACTCTGCTTTATTTCGAATTTATTGTAGATAGAACCAGCTGCAATCTTAGCCCTTCAAATACACCCGGACAAGTTGGCCGTTAAGCTCCCGTCCGACAAGGCAAAACGCATGTTTGTCACTGGGCTTAGGCGCTTAGGAGAGCTCCTTCAGCTCCCTTCCCAAGATAAGCTATCGTCTGTCTGTCGGCCAGCTTGTATCAGTGAAAACCCCTTGAGTAGCTTTGGCTGCAAACCCAAATTCAAGTAGCTCGTGCTAGCCTTAATGCGCCCCTTGGCATTTCGACACTCGACGGGGAACTCGGCAGGAAACTGCAACTCCAAAGTGACCAAGTGACCAAAGCCACTGCAACTGCATTTCGGACTTGGACTCGAGATTGGCCAACGCCGGCTAGTTAACGGCTGTCAATCCTCCTCCTCTGTCACTCCTAAGTCCCTAGTCCAGCAGATAGCTACCCGTCATTGTCCAGGGGCACGAGTTTGGCAGACTTGTAGGGTAGGATGAGAAAAAAAGCACTCGAAAAAATTGTTTAGATGGAAAATGTGGTACTGGATGGGTTGCTAATAATATATTTAAGATATATATTAAAGTATACTAAATTTTAAGAGATATTTGTTTATAATTTATAGGTTATTTTAAAGCATAGAATAAATACTTTTTTAAATAGACTCTAAATAAAATTTTTAATATTATTTATTAGGTTTCTTACTATATTTTGTAGAATGTATTTCTCGCAGTGCCTTTGTTTGCCTTTGTCCAGACTCTGGACGTTAATTGGATCACCATTGGGTCCCCAGTAGGTCCAGTTCCTACTCCCGTTCCCTTTGCAATCTCAATCCTTGGCAGCTGTCTGCTGGACGACAACCCAGCAGCCCCCGCTGGGCAGGCACACATGTCCTTTGTGTCCTCCAATGAAATGATGTCCTGCAATGTCCTGTCCGTGCCCTGGATGCCCTCCTTCGATTGCCTACTAATCCCGTCCATCGATGCTTAGGCGACAATCGAAGTAAACAGCCTGGCAAATGGGCAAACAAATGAGCGCTGGGGCGGGCGTGTGTCCTCTTAAACGAACCAAATTGGATCATAACTGCGAAAATGCTGAAATCTGTGCAAACAGCTCGCTCTAATTAAGTCCTGCGGAGAGGACACATAAAAAGGGACCTCCATTAAAGCGGGGAGACAATGGTGGACGCGTGTTTTCTGAATTGCGTCACAAGAGCAGCGGTCGGGGATCGGGAATTCTTTTGGGGGAAGACCAGGGACAATGACGTCAGCTGGTTCGGTTTGATGGAAAGCTAATAAAGAAATCGGAGAGAACGTGTCAATTCTGTAAAATTATTAAACTATATAGAACTTTTGTTACTGCTTTATAGTTATTATTCGTTTAGTTATAAGAGGAGGATAACAAATTTCTTAATAATACGCAAATCAGCAAAGAAATCTCTAAGGAGCAAGGCGGAAGAAATCCGTCAAGTAGACTTTGGGGAACTGGCAGAGTTTACAGCACAAGAAAAGCCTTTTGAGAACCGAATCCTAACAAGAACCCAGTTCCAGCTTCCAGCGATAAGGCAAAACCAGAAGTGCCTGAAGTGTGCAGGGGCGTTTCCCATGTGCATTTGACCTCCGTTATTGCAATCCCCAAACCCCGAGAGAGTTCTCACTCAACCCGTTTTGAACGCAACAATATCGGCAATCTGGAGTTTATAATGGGGGCGTCAGAGTCGCTACGAAACTACCGATCGCAGCCACTCACAGCCACCAGAACGAGAGCAGCGTCACCAGGCGGCATAATTACTCCCATGGGCACCTACTTATCGACCCGAATATGGTATTTGTATGTTCGCTTTTAATTGTTTTTTTGTTGGATTTTACACTTACGTTTTTTATCGATCGAAAAAAAAGAAAAGAAGAACACTTAGCAAGAAAACACTTAGCCTTTAACTGGCTATTATCGAGTGTGGAGTGTGTGCGGAGGAGTGTGTTGTGTGTTTGCCCGCCGGAGCCAATCGGCATCGGTGGTGAAGGCCTGGGAAGTGGGTCGTTGTTGCCACAACGCCCACTCCCACTGCTATCCTCCACTAGAGCGGGTTCCCCAATCTCCTCCACCACCCAACCGTCATCACCCACAGCCTAGTTCCATGGCCCTTTCCCTCGAGGGGATGTGGTTGGGAATGTGAATGTGGATTGCAGACGCCTAACAAGCCATCATCGAGCTGTTGCTGCGGCTCTAATCTATTTAATGCCAAAGGCAATCATTTTCAAACTCTTTTGGTTTTGGTCCCCATATCTAAAACACTTGAACGTTTTTGTTTTGAATTTTTGATTACATTTTTATAAGGAACTTAAGGAACTTAATATGACAGCTGCAAAGAGTTCAGCGCTTGAAATCTGCAATGATTTTACTGCAAGAAATTGACACATCGAAGTATTCAATCTTTAAATACATAAAAATATTCCAATTTAATTTTTGATTACTTAAAACTTGGATAAATCTTATATACAAATATTTTTATTAAGCTTCCTCTTTAATGTTTTTCTGTTCGTGCATTTCTGGGCATGGCAGGCACACTTCATCGCCACTAATCCTTGTGGCCATGTCAGTCGGATCTGGCCAAACCATGGCCCAGGGGAGACCCAAGACCCAGTCCCAGTCAAAAATCGAAATCCAAAAACCCAGCAAACGTCGACCACAGCTCAAAGTGCAAAGTGCACTTGACAGAGGCAACCCAGCTGCAGCAGCTGCCAAATGTATCTGTATCTGCATCTGTATTTGTATCTGTAGGCACCGCCCTGAGTAACTGTATCTGTATCTGTATCTGTATCTGTTACTGTCTCTGTAGATTGATGCAATGCTGCACTCTCCGGCTGGCAATTACATTTATTATCAACGCTCCACATCGCTTGCGGTTCAATTAACGCTAACTACTGTCCATTATCGTTGTGTTTTGAGGGCGTGTTTCCGGATCGCCATCGCAATTCAATTTTGTGCAGTCGAATATCTTGAGGCCCTTTCGGGGCCTAGACATTATACTCAATAGGTTCACACTTGACTTGATTCCTAGATGGAATTGTGACTGTGCTTCTGCCTTGGGATATATTTTAATAGTAGGATTAATTGCAGATTCCATTAAAAAGCTGTTGATTTGTAATTAATTTAATATTTTAGAAGCAAAGAATTTGTTTAAAATATTTAATTATTACGTTTTGGATAGCCTAATCAATGAATCAATATTTCAATCTTAGTTTATGACAAATCAGAGCTTAAAATTATTAAAACTTAGTCAAAAATGCATTAATTTTCATCGGAAAAGGTTTAGAAATTAGAAAATTGTTAATGGTTGACAATTTGAAAATGTTATACAATTTTCAGCACTAGAGTAAAACAATTTTTTTTTAGCAGAGAATAAATCATTCTTATTCTAAACAAATTCCACCTGCAATTCTTGGTATATTTTCATTTATTTTTATTTCCTTGTTAATCTGAAAACAATTTGTTCTTAAAAAATTATAACATCTTTTAACAATATTTAAAAATTTATATTAACCTTATTGTAACTTGAAAAGATTCAAATATTTACGTTTTCTGGCGCCATCTATATTTACAGCTATTTTAACTAGGTGGCATCTCCACCATATATATAGAATTAACCGAAAAGTGTGCAAGGAAAGGCAACTTTACACATGTAAAATTGTTTAAAATGACCGGATATGTAGAAATTTAAGTGAAAGTTATTTTTAAATTTAATTCCCTAAAAATGTTATTCAAATTCTGCTGCATTTCGACATATATTTTATTGTGGAAACTAAATATCTCCAATGTTTATATAGCTTGATTTAAGGAATCATATTGATTATTAAGATCCATCCATAAAAATTAAAAATAAACAAAAAAAAAGGTAGAATTTATTATAATTTAAATACAAATAATTAGATAAAAATTTGATTAAAATTAAATAGTTGAGTGACAGGATGGAAGTAAGGATAAACTTAAATATTTATAAATTAGTATACATTTTAAAGGATAATTTAGATTATTTAATATTCTATACAATTACATTTTTAATTAATTATCATCATTATCATAATACTGACAAATGAAATTCCTTTTAATGGAACCATTCTCCACCCTCATGCCGCCATTGAACAAGTTAACGTAGCGTTGACTATCGTCATCATATCGGGGCTCACCCGGGAGCCACTTGAAGAATGTTACCCTTCTCCCGGAGGCCACAGATATAAAATAGCCTTTCCTGACATGATCGTTGACATCCACCCAATAAACGCGATCAGGATTAAGTTCCCCTTTGATGGCTTGAAATTCCTGATTATTTTGAATGGATGCCAGATGACCACCCATCTGATTGCAGGATTGAGCAGCAATTGTCCAGTTTTGTGTCATTTTATCTTCGATATAGTAGAATTTTAAGCCAATGGCTTTAAATCTCTGACGTGCCTCGATTTTGGACAGGACTTTTGACATTTTTGTAAGCTGGGATTGGATGTCCTTCTGTGAGGCTGACACTTGTGCCCTCATATTGAGCAGGCTTTGCTCGATGCCGTGGGGGATGCGTTCCTTGATAGTGTTCTTGATCATTTTCTGAATACCAATCTCCTGAATTTTCCTATGATTCTTAATCATTTCATGCTGAATTTTTAGTCGGTTCTGAAGGAGTTGCTGCCGGTTGTTGATCTTGGCCAGACGATCATGGAGCTCCTGGAGGATAGGATTCCGCAAGGATTTTGTCATGTTTTGTTGGTTTTCTTTCTCATTCTGAATCCCCTTTAACAGGATCATACTCTGTCCTTGATTTTCATTTAATTTATTGAATTTGTTTATCTGCAGGTCATCATAAAGTGGCAATATAACTTTTGAAACAAATTTACCGCACTCAATGGTCTTGTTAAGAAAAATACACATTGAACTGGGACTACTTTGTGATCCTGTCAGGCATCCAAACTGATTTAATATCAAAAATACACAAAATAAAGAAATTAAAAGTCTGCACATTATTTAGGAGAAGTCTGTACACGCGACGGAAAATTAATTTGAATAAACTCGGCTAGAGGATAGTCTCCTGCCTTTATAGAATTTTTTAGAGAGTCCTTATCTAGGCTATACTACATTTCCTGTTGCAACAGACAAAGACAGGTAGGATAGTTCAGTTCAGGGAGTACCTGAAATGCAACCAGCTTACCTTTCCTTATCGCTTAATTAGACACAGTCTGGGTATTTTTTATTGGTTTCGAAAGAATGCATTCTTATGTTACCCATATTTAAATAAAAATGAAACATTTTATTAATTTTATAATAATTTCTCAAGTTTAATTTGAAACTAAGGTTTTTTAAGAAAGAAAGTTAACTATCTTCGGGAATCCGAAATTTACCGATCAAATCAGACCTTAAAAATATTATTGCTAAGTCAAAAACTTATTAAATTCAATTTAAAATGTGGTCGACTTCACCATAGTGTTTTCAGGTATATCGATATATCGATTGCGATTGCAGTTCCAGTTGGAGAAACTTTCCATGGGAAGAAGAAGCCGGGCAAGTGCAGTAATCCAATCCAATCAGAAAGCACTACAAACAAACAACACTTCTATTAGCTCGTAATGATCTCGTTATTATCATCAACAATGGACGATAAGGTTATCATCACAATAATCGGTCAAGGGAAGCCCCCTTTGGGTTGAGTAACAACTTTCATGCTTCGTATCATTTGGTGGAAAACAACGGAACGATGACTACGTTGCTGCGTAGAGGAGTCTTCCTACTATTAGCAATTCTCGCGGGGATTCCTCGCCCTATTCTGGCTGGTAATGTTCTGGCCGTTTATCCCCACTTTGGCTTCAGCCACTTCAAAGTGGTGATGCCCATCCTCAATGAGCTGGCGAGGCGTGGCCATCGGGTGACAGTGATCTCATATGTGAAGAATCTTGAAGGGAAAACCCTGCCCAACTACGAGGAGCTCTTGATCTCGGCTGCTGGAGAGGATCAGTCGAGTACTACCATTAATTTGGTTCCCCTGACGGAGAATACGCCCACACGATCCCTAGGAGTTCTCTTTAGGGAATACCTAGCCCTTCACGAGGAGGGTCAGGAGACGTGCGAGCATCTCTTTGCCAGCGGTCACATCGAAACTGTGCTCCAGCGACACCGAAGCAAGCCCTATGATCTGCTGCTCACCGAATATTTCAACTCGGACTGCCAACTGGCCTTGGCCAAGTTAATGAATCTACCAATTATAGGCCTGAGTACTTGTGCCCTGATGCCCTACTATTACGATCGAATCGATCTGCCGGATACTCCGTCGTTTATTCAATCGGAATTTGTGGGCTTTGCTGGGAAGCTCAAGTGGCACGAACGCCTGCTTAACTTTGTCCAAGCCAAGATGCTGAAGTATCTGTACAAATATCACTCGAATCCGGCGGATAACGAAGTGATCCGTAGATATCTTGGCCTAGAGATGGACGTAGAGGAAGTGGCTCGCAAGCAGACTGCATTTATATTTGGAAATCAACATTATTCCCTGATGGGCAGCCGTCCGCAGTCCTTGCAGTTTGTGGAAATTGGTGGAGTTCACATAACAGAGAAGGCGGAAAAGGAGTTATCGGTGGAAATCACCAGTTTTCTGAATCAATCAGAGATAGGTGTAATCTTCATAAGCTGGGGCTCCATGGTCCGAGCCTCAAGCATTGATGGTGAGAAACTGGCAGCCATGTTGGAGGTTCTACAAGGGTTACCCTTAAGGATTATTTGGAAATGGGAAGAAGATGAGAAGGTGAAGACACCCAAAGTGGATTCCTTGAAATTTCTATTTGTGAAATGGGCCCCACAGTTGGCGTTACTTTGTGAGTGTTACAAATTACATAATCTTGGCTTATTCCGGTTTTTTCATTAGTTAAAAAAACCGGTTAAGGGTTTACATTTACATTTATATCTAATTTACCCTTTTAGGTCACCCCAAAGTCAAGTTATTTTGGACCCATGGCGGTCTCTTGGGCACTACGGAATCCGTACACTGCGGCAAACCCATGCTGGTTACTCCCATTTATGGCGATCAATTCTTGAATGCCTTTTCTGTGCAAAATCGTGGCATGGGTCTCAAGTTGGACTATGAAGAGATTAATGTTAAAAAACTAAAGCAAGCTTTTAAAGAGCTTAGCAAAATCAGGTATAATTATTTTAATTATTTAGTAACAGAATTCCTTAACACAATATTTCCTTTACAGTTACACTGAGAATTCTATCCAAATCTCTAAAGTATTCAATCAACGACAGCAAACGCCATTAGAATTGGCCATTTGGTCGGTGGAACATGTCATACAACATGGCTTAGTGGCTAGTAAGCTTCTCCAATCTCCGGGAATTGAGCTAAATGGTTTTATCTATCACTCTTTGGATTGTATACTCTTGATCTTGCTTTCATTTACTCTTATTATCCTAATTTTAAGCTACTTTTGCTGTAAAAAGGATAAACCTAAGCAGTTAAGAAAGAAATCAAAGACATCTTAGGAAATTATTGGTAAACATAAAAATATATCCATTAGGTTAATAGTTAAAATTAGATTTTCTATAGATTTTCCTTCCTTCCATCAATAACGTAGGCGCTGCATACAGTCCCGTCGACACTCCTCGTAGGTCAGAAAGTTGTTCTCAGTGGAGGCACAGCCGGTGTAGTAGAAGCTCTCACAGTTCCCTGTCTCCTTGTTGAAAGCATAGCGCAATTGACGTCCTCGGCAGAGGCCAGGGGCCTTGGGTTGTTTACAAGCTGGAAAAATTAAATATTTTAGTTATTTTGTTCATAAAAAATGTATTACCTCAAGAAATATAAATTATTTTCCAAACTGGATGTTATTTAAGAAATATTTGAACATTTTGAAACCAAAAAATAAATACATGATTGCAAACTACAATCAAGCTCCTTATTTTTTAATCATTTTAAAGCGTACTGTAATTATTTCCAGCTTTTATTTACTCATCTCATCAGTACTCACCTACCACCTCTTCAATCTGTTCTCTTGTATGATTCTCCAAGCTCGGCAGAGACAGCGCGAGGCTAACCACGAAAATCAAAAGCAGTCCAAGTCGTATCCAGATCCGTATTGAAAGCATTTCGAATTAATTCATTAAAATATATATTGCAAACTGTATTTCAAAAAGTACTCTGTCGAAGTTCCCCGGTTTTTTATTTAATTTTAGAGCTTCAGTTTTCAGTTTGTTCCGATCTGCACGAGCTTCGTTGACAGAATGTTCTGATTTTAATGTGTCTTCCATTTAGACAGATTCTTCTCAGCTTTCTCTAGTTGCTGCGATTCGTTTTTTCTTCCGTTCGAAGCACGTAGCTGAGTTTACGTTTTCGTTTTCATTTTAAGTCAAATTCATTTTCATTTTAGAGTCTCTTTTCGGTCTTGTTGCATATTTTCCGCTGCACTCTCTGCCCGGCGAGTGAAAACGTGTTCCGCAAAGAGAGAAGCTCCGATGCAGGAAGTACCTTGGTTAGGGTCGCTTTTGAGTGGGTTTTTTGTTTAACAAAAGTATGAACACATATTGTTAATAAGTTTTAGCACTTAAACAAATTACCCTCCGTGCAACGTATGTCATAATATGGCTCATTCTTTATCAATAACTTCTATAACTAAAAGAAGTTGCTTTAATTTAATAATTCTTATACAAAAAAAACATAAATACTCATCGCATAAATTTGTTTATTCAATTTCTAACTGGTTTTTACTTAAAAAAGACAATTAAAAAGGCATATTATTCG
Source organism: Drosophila truncata (assembly GCA_008042515.1). Lineage (NCBI taxonomy): Eukaryota > Metazoa > Arthropoda > Insecta > Diptera > Drosophilidae > Drosophila > Drosophila truncata. The sequence goes on from VNJQ01004611.1 coordinate 43,679, forward strand.
TACAAATAATTGAAAATGACACGCTAAGACTAATGAAAGATAGAAGAGAGGCTAGATAGGAGCTTTAACAAATGGTTTTTGGGGATATGACAGACAATCTGGGTCAAATGTTGCTTTAAAAATGTTCTTACAGGCTATAAGGCAACCGTGATAACAATGATTCCTAATAATTATGTTAATAATATTTAATAGATACGAATAGAAAGAATTTTATACAATGCACATGGCTAACAGAGAGGACCTACTTACAATTTATATCAATTCCTTCTTCCTTCTCCTCCTCATTACAAAATAATAGTTATAAACTCGTTAATAAATTCATTGCGTTGCACATCATCATGGGGGATAACATCACGGAGACGTAAATATATATCTATAATCTAAAAAGGGCCAAGACGATGGTTTATGTTCAAGCCCTTGGCCTTGCGACTGCTACTTTCTGATTTTTGTGGGCAGCTTTTTCGGGATTGCGAGCTGCTGACTGTTGCTGTTGGCTTTGGCGTACATATATGGCGCACTTAAGATCAATTTCTCCTTTTTTTTCTCTTGCTTGTAGCAGAAGCCTTTTTTAGAGAGCATCGTCTGGGAGGACACCTAGAAGTCCTTATCCCAACCCGTCACATCATCTGGCGGCGGACCCTCGGGATCGGGGGGATAGTCGTCAAAGTTGGCCGTATCCACTACGCTCTTGACCGAAGGCTTGATGGGGGGTTCCAGGGTGCAGTTCTGCAGGCCCCACCAATAGAAGCCATCGAACCATCTGTAAAAGAGTTGTTATTAACTATTTTATTCGAATATTAGAGGTTTTATCTTACTTGTGCTTCTGGATCTCGCTGATGCCGCCACGCTGGTATCCTAAACGCTCGGCAGGATTGTCGCGACACAGCTTCTTAATCAGATTGCTGGCATTGCGCGTGATATTCCTGGGGAATTCAATGGCATCGATGCCCTTAAGTATAATGTTGTACGTGCGCATGGGATCGGAGCCGGTGAAGGGCGGGGTACCTGGAGGATTATAAATATTATATTCAAAATCAAATTTAAGCTTAGTGTTCTATTACTCACCCGTCAGCAGCTCAAACATGAGCACTCCCAGGGACCAGTAATCCGCACTGATGTCATGACCCCGATTAAGTATCACCTCTGGCGCCACATACTCTGGGGTACCGCAGAATGTCCACGTTTTCCTGCCCGTCTGCAGTTTCTTGGCAAAGCCAAAGTCCACCAGCTTCACATAGCCGCGTTCATTGAGCAACAGATTCTCAGGCTTCAGATCCCGATAGATAATGTTCCGCGAATGCAGATAATCGAAGGCCTCCACCACGCAGGCGGTGTAGAAGCGGGTGGTGCCATCATCAAAGTTGCCCTTGTCCCTTAGTATCGTCCAGAGCTCACCGCCCAGACAGCTCTCCATGAGCATGTACAGGTACTTCTTGTCCTTGAAGGTCTTGAAGAGCTTCACAATAAACTGGCAATTGGCCTCGCCCATGATCTCCTTCTCGGACATTATGTGCTGCTGCTGGCGTGTCTCCACAATCTGGGATTTCTTCATTTGTTTCAGAGCGAAGGAGCGGGAGCTGTCGCCATTGGTTTGGACCAGCTCGACGCGACCAAAGCCACCGACACCAAGGGTGGCGATCACCCGCAGATCGGTTAGGTTAATGTCACGGAATTCCTCATTGATTCTGGATGAATGAAAAATTTTATAGTTAAAAAATATATTCTGTAACATTTTCAAGCAAAAATTGCCTGTAAGATAAGCTAATGTGATTTGTTATCAGTTGTCCATGAGGATTGTTGAGGGTTGTGTTCCCCAAAGCAACTAAATTTAAATTCCAAACTTACTTCCTGCGCTCCATGGCGCCCTCGTCGTCATAGCGATGCTTGATCTCGTCCAGATTAGAAATCAACTGATTGAAGGTCTCGCGATCAATGACCAGGCAGCTGACGCCATCAGCGGATTCGCAAATAATATTAGCCGTTCGCAGATCGTCGCTATAATGAAAATAATATAATATATCAAAATAATTAGCAAGGAAATTAATTAATTATTAACATTTAAAACTCACCCCTGGAGGGCTTTCTCTCCAAAGAAATCGCCCTTGCCCAGCATCCGAATGAATTTCTCCTCCTGGGTGTCCTGCTGCTTGATCGTCACCCGCACCTTGCCCTTTGAAATGATGAAGAAGGTATCGCCTCGGGCACCCTGGCGCACTATATAATCACCGCGCTGATAGTGCGTCTCTTCCAAGACATCAGAGATCTTGATAAGTGTGTCATCCGCCAGGTCTTTAAAGATGGGAACACTAGAGAAAGAAAATCAACCAAAAATTGTTATTAATCTTGTTCTCAAAACCAAAAAGGAAAAGAAAGTGCTGAAGAAGTTTCGATCTAGATAGGAGAATTCCAGGGTAATGGTATTTGGAATCTAATGGCTGGCTAGCTAACTGACCCACATCCATATTTCCAACTCCTCCCATTCGGTCTTTACCCCTCTGGCTATACACATGTATCTACAAGATGCAGCTGCAGTATCTAGCAACCGAATCTAAATCTTCCATCATCATGATGATTGCACTTTCATTTTCTATGGACTGTTTTTCCGCTTTTCCGCTACTTTTCGTATCTGGAATGGGCAACGAGTGCAAGGCCTCAATCATGGCTTATTTCTTCTTTTTTTTATTATTATTTAGCAGTTTTTTACGGGCGACCAATTAAATGCGATTAATTTGCCGGTCACTCCACAAGTTGCAGTTGGAGAAGGAAGGGAACTGGACTTGCTGCCACTGGCTGGAGATGTGGAAGCTGCGGCAACAAACTGGTTGCCACGTTTGAAAAGAAATTTCTATGCGTTCGTTGGCCGCAGTTTGTTTTTGGTGTTTGAAGTGAGTTTTCAAGATTGCAAGATTGAGTTTGAGTTTGAGTTTGAGGCATTGCACGTCATATGGAATGGACGCCCATGACCATGACGACGCTGCCAATGACTACTATGAGGAGGCTGTGTTGTTGCACCTGAAGAGCAGCCAGCCGTCTGTCTGCCCATTTGCTGGGAGAAAGTTACTTTACTTACTTTTTACCCAAAGCAAAACAAAAATAAGAAAAAACCTTGCACGATTTAAAATACAAAAAACAATCCTTAAGCTAAACGATTTTTACATTTTTGCCATTAGGAGTAATGGCCAAACACGGACTCGGCTCGCCTGTATTGATATAATTAAGTGCAAATGAACATTAATTACGCCCAAATGGCAAATAACCAGTCGGCGCCAATCACCAATTCCCCAGCAGCGCAAAAGCCTCATTAAAATGCACATTAAATTGTGCAAAAGATTGCCAGAGATTGGGGAAGGAAGTCTGAGAGTCTGCTGAAAGTCTTGAGGTACCTACCTCTTGAGGAAGTCAGTGTACTCGGCCTGGCGGATCAGGCCAGTTCGCATCATGATGGTCTGGAAGCACTGCCGCTCGATGGCCCACAGGTTGCATTCGGTGATCGCCGTGATGGTCGCCGTTCGCTGGCAATTGTAAAGAATGGCCAGTTCGCCCAGGACCTTGGCACCCGAAAGGGTCGAAAGGTATTTACCCTCGCGGGATACCTCAACGCGGCCATCTGGAAGGGAGAGAGACAAAGGGGTTAATTAGTAGGATTAAAATTAAAATTTTAAGGTATAATATCCCCCAAAAATGGTTTAAGCTTAGTAAATATATTTTCTATGTTAAATATAAAATTCAAAGATGTTTAGTTTATCATTAAACCTAAAATGTATTCGAATTTAGAATCAGTTTCTTGATTTTCCAAGAGATTTGAAAGGAACGCATCCTTACAATTACCAAAGCTTCTTCATAAAGATTAAAAAACGTTCCTCCATAAATTTCTTTCTCTCTTCCTCAACCCTTACCCTTATCCGCTTCCTCTTCCTCTTGTCCCCCATTGGACTGCTCCTTGAGATTCCCAGTACGACGACGTCGGGCATATGTATGCACGGGAACGATGAGACGAGGACGTGGTATAGAAAAACCCTCGCCATTGAGATCCTTGGAACTGCCATTGCTGCTGGCAGCGGGCGAGAGGCGTTCCATGAGTGGACTCTTCTGGCGAACATCCTTCGTCTCCCCCTGCTGCTGCTCCTGCTCCTGCTCCTCCTCCTGCAGCTTGAGACCCTTGAGAGCCTGCTCCAGGCTATGCCGTCGCATTGATGAAGTGGTCGAGTCCCTAGGTCGAGCTATGCTTCTGCTAAACGAAGTGGACTGTCCATGGGGCAACCGAATGGTGGCATATCTCTGAACGGAGGTCTGAGAGCGGGTCAGGGGCTTCGATACCACTCTCCTGGGTGGTTCTGGTGGCGGTTCCCTGGGCGGAGGTGGAGATATAAGTCTCTGTGGCTGCTGGCAGATCACAACCTGATCCTGATTATCGTCGGCTGCCGAGGAGAATGTCGAGTATGTTGCAGAGGAACCACTGTGGCTGAGGCTGAGATTTTTCTGTGATTTATGAAAGACTTTCGACGCGGGCGATGTCCTTAGGGTGGCATAACTTGGGGGTGGCTGTTGCCTCATCATCATCGTCTGAGAGCGACGCAGGGAGGGTGGCTTCACCGACAGCTGTTGCCGGGGACGTGGAAGCTTGGCTCTTTCGGTGGGATCCAAAACGTAGTGATTGACAGCGGGTGTCGTCCCTTGGGGTTGCTTTTTCTCCTCCTCCGAAAGTCCTTTGATCTTCGGCTGATGATGATCTTGCTCCTCGGAAACCCAACAACTATTGTTTTGGTGATGATGATGCTGCATGGCCGATGGCCTGTAACCATTCAACTCCTTAATGGTGCTCACGATGCATTTGTCTCGCGACTGCTGGGTTTGCTGCTCCAACTGCCGGATATTCTCCAAGGCTATCTGGTATTTGCTTAGGGCAGAGATCCCATCGAGCAGGAAGCTACTGCTACCGCTGCCCGCCGAGCTGCTCTGCCGGCTCAGCTTCGAGGGGGATCGGTTGAGGGTTGGGTACGCCGCAGTTTGGGGCTGCACCTGGGGCAGGGTCTGGGCATGGGTCTGAGTGGCAGCCCTTAGCCAGTTGGCCTCGTAGAGAGCCCCCATGGCACTGCTGCCTTCCAGCGAAAGACTCGCGTCGACGGCTTTGCCCGGATAATGTTTAATTTTCATTACGAAACGGCGGTTTTCTTTTGGATTTTTTGTTCGGTTTTTTGTTTTTTTTTTTGGAAAAAATTTCACTTGACCAGCGGCAGCCAGCAGACGTGCTTTGTTTTCACGTTTGTCTTGGCTGGCTCCTCGGTTTAGTTTATGTTTTTGTGTCTTGTGTTTGGGCGTCGTTGGTTGTTTCTTCTTCTGCTCGACGAGTCTTTTGCATAACTCTCGCGAAGCTTTTTAAAATTTCGCGCACGGAATATTTGAAGAGTCACAGGCGATGAGGTTGGTTCAGTTAAAAGGCCTGTAAAGCGGGTAACAATTTGTATTTTGTATTTCTTATTTATTTTTTGTTATTGCAAAATCTTTTTTTCTTTTTTTGCTGGCTGTTTGCTGTTTCAGTTGCTGATCGTTGTTTATTTATATGTCGTAAACTTTCCATGTTTTTTTTTTAGCGGCTTGCCACACGTTTTATGCATTGATTGTTTGTTTATGGTTAGTGGATCCTACCAACTTTGACAAAAATAATAGCAGTCAGTTTATATATACGCAAAAATTATAGCAAAAAAACCCCTAGTTTGAAAAATATATGAAAAATCAAGAAAAATCTATTATTTTCGAGTCCTAAAGAAAACACATTAATTATTTCTGTATTATTCAAAATTACGATAACCTTTTAATCCTATTTTGCGTAGAACTCCTATCATCTCAACCCCAGTTGTGGTGCTGCCAAAAAGACAACAATCTCCACCGGATTTTGGGGAATTACGCAGAAAAAAAAACTTGATTTCTTGCAATAACGCCACAATAACAATTTAGCTTAAGTTGCAAATTAATTTCGGACAATTGTTGGTTAGCAGCGTGTGAATGAGTGAGTCGCGATTTACTTTTCGACATGAAACCTCAACTTCAAGCTGCCAGCTGCCAAGTGCATCGAAAACTTAATCATCATCCACAAATTAGCCAATAATTGTGAATGAAAGTGGAGAAGAGAGGTGACAATTGGCGATATTTCCGCAAGGTAAAAATCAAATAAATAAAGGCTGGGTGTTCCCCCACAAACAGAGTGACGTAGTCGCTCAAAATTAAACCAAAAATAAATAAACACTGTGACCATCCGTGCTGGGCTCGAAAAATGGAGCGTGACTCTGAATGGAAAGGAGATTGGATCCCAGGGATGTTTTGTAACGATTTGTGTGGATAAATTTACGCTAATTAATGGAGCAAACTGACGCAAATGAGATCTTGACAGACCGTTGAACTATATATGTGGAATCTATTGTGAGTCATAAACTATTATAGGAGATCTGCGGGCGATCCATCAAATATTTACTAAGAAAAATGCTAATGTGCTAATGTATTTACCAAATATTTTAAGAGACGCTTGATTGGAAAGGAAAATACTATGGGTTTTACGACAGAAACTATATAAAGTTGGAAATTTAAAGGTGTGTTGCATAAATAGAAGGTAAAACTTGTCGCAAAAATGATGTAAATATTATCACAGTGATAGTAAATCTTTAAGATATAAATAAACAAAGAAAATTTTATGATGGCTACTAAAAACTCTGGAAATTTCCCTAGCTTTTTAAGTGGAAAAGTATATTCAAGATAATACAGGTAAGAAATCTTTAAAAATATTCTTAGAATAGATAAAATAAATTTTCTGAACGTATTCTCTTATTTTAACAGAAGAGCAAACGTTGATATTATACGATTGAAATCGAGATTGTAAAAGCTGCTAAGAGTATCATAAATATTTCTACATTAACTACAAATCAAATATATGGGGCAAGTTCACGATATTCTGGATAATAAAACTGAATACCCACAAACAATCGATTGTTATTAAACTTTGAACATTTGCTCAAGTAAATCAAACAAATGGCATTTTATTTTCCCACATAAACTAATTGTTATTGAGTGGCGAGGCGAGGATGCTTTCAAGTAACAAATTCCTCAATTTGCTATCTGCTATTTACGATCTTCTATCTCTGAACCAATTGAACACGCTCAATTGTCGCCTAAACAGTGAGTGAACAAATAATACAAACACAAAACACAACACACAACACCGGCGACAAACAACAAATTACGAGCTGTGATCACAAAAAATACCCAAACAATGATCACCTTCACAGGGCCATTAACATGATCAATCGCAGAGTAAACAAAGACCGAAATACACATCAGTGTTGTTGAACTATTCTCGTAACTAATAGCAAATAAATTACCTGAACTTCTAGGTGTTTATTTGCGTAAAACGAGTGAATTTCCTATGACAGGGGAGAGATAAATCGAGACAGTGAGAGAGAGAGGGAAACCAGAGAAATCGGAGAACCCCGAGAACTCTTATCACTACGTGGCTTTTCGAGAACAACTCGTGCCTGGGGCTTTTACACAGATAAGAACCCGGCACTGATTGCCTGCCTGCCTGCTTGCCCGAAAAGCCAAAAAACAATTTTCATAGAGTATTTTTCCCAAAATTAATGAAGCCTTTTCCAAAAATATGTATGTACCCCAAGTCTTTGGGGTTCAACGAGTTCATCGTGGGTCGAGGTTCGACTCGTTTGCTGGTGGCGGCTTTTTAAAAATGCGGAAATCCGTCAAGCCCAGCTGAGCAGCCAAACAAAAAGAGAAAAAATATGTGTACAAATTGAAACTGCAGACATTTTTCGCAATGACCAGGGTCTGTCTGACTGGCTTCGGGCCTTAATGGATGAATGTTGGAGAGTGCTGCTTGCTGCTTGCTGGCTGGCAAGGTCAGCCAGTCAGTGTCTGTGGATTCGCCGATTTGAATACAATCGCCAAGAGGTGCTGCTGGGGCGGGAAACGAGAATATCCGCTAAACAAAAAATTAAAAAAATAAACAACTTTACTTTTGCACCGAGGAAAAAAATCATAACAATAATAACAGACTGATAATGGGAAAACTTATCAATTTATTAACCATGAATTAAGGTTAATCGTAGGAAGCAAAAATAACATCGATTCTCGTGGGAACTCTCAATAGGAACACTCAAGAAAAATAAAAGTTAAATAACAAATTTAAGGCATTATTTTTCGCCAAGTGCCTTAATAGCATTTTGCCATTTGGGAAGTCGGCTATTTATAGCAGTTAACGGATCTCCAGAGCAGGGTTTGGATTTTAAGGAAACCTCGATTAAAGCCAAGTTAGTCACAGACCTGAGCTTGTATGCCAAGGGCAGCGGACTTGGATTCGGATTCGGATTCAGTCCAAGTCACTCTCGGTTTTGCTTGGCAGCTCTTTCTTAATTATACACACAAAACATGATTTGATTTTCAGTTTTTTTCGGTACCGCCCTTTCGACTGACAATTATGGCCTGGCAAAAAGCGACAATGGGCTTAGTCACTCTTTTTGACCGCATTTCAAGACGCAGAGACAAGATCAGCGATCCAGCTGCTTGTAAATCATCATAATAAATATTTATGGCTTCAGCTGTGTTGTTTGTCTTAATGCTAATGAAAGTCTCCTATAAAGAAAGTTATAAACAAATACAAAAAAAAAAAAAAATGAAAAACGAAAGACCAGGCGAGATCGATCTTTTGTGTATAAAATTTAGATTGTAGTCAAACAAGAATCGAAATCGGACTGAGCCTCGGGAATCAGTTATTATTCCCGCAAATCTGTGAGTGTGTGGTTCACTTCTCTCTTTGTTCAGTTCGATTTCGTATATACATATAATTAAATATTCTGCGATAAAGCTGACAAACGAGACAATCATGTGATCTATATTTAGGGTTCTCTGGATTGATGCGTGATGGAATCCCAAGCTCTGGCTGCTGATTAGATTGGAAAGATCAATGGGGAATGCCCACCGAGAGAAGCGGTTCTTTTTCATAATCCAAAGCATTTTTATTAGTTAAATAAACAACATAAGGTAGACCTTTAAATTAAGTAAATTAACATAATAAAATACCAATAGAAATTAACTTCTGACTTGATTTCTTGGCATCATTAACTTTCGATTAATCAGTTTATAAAAATGCTTCTGGTGATGCCGGTATAATTAATGAATTATCATCTCTTCTCTTTTCGTGCACATAATAGGAAATGCATATTATAATAGATATTCGTAACATTTTAATAATATTTAATATATGCTTTTTCTTAGCTTTTTTTAATGTTTCTTCTAGTAAAAACCAGCAACAATTTCCCTTTAACAATGAGGCACAATTCGTTCCACTTGTTTGTGATCAATTATGCATTAAATTTCCCTATTATTCGGTCATGTTTCCACTTTAAAAAATACCACATTATAAAAATTAGACCTAAGAAAACCGTTCCACTTGCTTTTTCGGGTCAATTAAAAGAAACCTCTTCTGAAATCCTACATCTCTGGTGCCTTGAGCCCAGTTTCTCAATGATCTTGTGATCCCATCTAGCAATAATTTTCCACTTTTCGCCTATTATATTACTCAATCAGTCAGTGGAGCGAGCAAAGCCCGGAGTATAGTTCACTTGGCATGTCAAAAGGCAAAATGCAAAACTCGTTGGTTGGTTGGTGGCTTGTAAAAGTGAGAGTGAGTGCTGCTGGGTTGGTTCCGGGGCAAACCCGGGGTACCAACCGGTCTGTTTCCAACGCTAACTACTAACCTGACTTAACTCAAGATTAACCTTAGGTTAGGCAGAACAAAAGAAGTCAAAAGACAGGTGGGGAGACCTGATTTCAGGGCACAGAGACGCGAATATGATGCCTCTTTCTTTGGCATCATCATCTTTTTCTGACATTTGACTGGCTTGCTTCACACGATTTCTAATTCTTTTTCTAGTTATATATTTCTTTTAATTAAATTTTTTGCTGCTTTTTTTCGGCTGAATTTCTTTCATTCTTTTGAGCCATATCAGATTCTGCTGTTGGGTTTCATGTTCTCACATTCTTGCACGATCGAAACCAAAGTGTTGACATTTGGCATTATACAGTTTTGCTGTTTTATAATTTCTACACCATTATTTTCTGTTTCTGCTTCTTATTTTTTGGGGTTTAATTTTCGGACCAATGACCGAAGACAAAAAATACAAATCAACGGAGCAAGTAACAGCAACAGAAACAACAACAACAACAACATCAGCTGCTGCTGTAGAGGAAAACCACAAACCGGAATTCTTCAAGTGATCTTTTTTTTTGTTGTTGTTCAATTCGATTTCGAGCAAAAAACAATCCAAGAGTCTCCGTGTTCAGTGTCTCATCTTTCGCACATTTACGTCGAGTCGTTTAGTAACTTAACAAACGTATTTAAACAATTCACTTTCACTTTTAATTGACTGGAATTTTTCCAAGAATTTCCCAGTGTACATAGTTCAAAGAAATTAACACGGATTTTCCTGTGTGCGGTTTTGTTTACTCAGATTTTTTAGTAGAACAACTACCGCAACTAAAGCTATTTATACTATATAGGCATTGTTGGAAAAATAGCTCAAAGGCGGCCAGCATCGGCGGCATGTGTGTTATAGAAATGCCATTGTAACTCTCCGGAATGCCTTTTATTATAACTCGCGGCGGCTCTCGATTTCGCAAATAATGCAATATGCAAAACTAAAGCCCAAGAACCGTAACACTCACTGCACGAATCACGAATCACAAGCAACGAGTTATGCCCAAGAAATCACGATACAAAAACGGAACGAAACACGAAGTGGGAGTTGTTATGTCCCTTGTAACACCGCTTGTAAGGTACAACAAAAATCCAGGTGCATTTATTTTTCGCAGCAACGAGCAGCGCGCAGGCGCCTCATACGTTTTCTCGCTGCGCCTCCGACCGGACGAATGACGAGCGAATTGCCAGAGATCGGTCGACGGAATACGAGTATTATTATTTATGCTCAGGCATTACTCACTCAACTGAGAGATAGGGGAAACAGCCAGAGAGAAAGAGAGTGGAGCATACACAGTGGAAAAATAAGACTAAAATGTATCTTTAATGTGGTAATAATGAAATTTTTTAAGATAGATTATCACTATTAAATATAAAAGGTAGAAGGGTCGAAATTCCTCCTAGAAGTCTTATTTTAAATACATTTGTAGGCACTCTGTTCCACATTTTATCTCATCCACATTTACATTTGAACAATTTTGATAAGTATATCTTTTATATTTATTATATATTTATTAATTAAAAAAACAATAAGTATAAAATATATTATTTTGGATTGCAAAAATTCATATTCATTTAATTTTAGTATAGTTTTTCTCTCTGTTTCAGATAGTGGCAGAGAGATACTGCAGCAGCTGGGGCTGGTCGTGGGTGAGAGAGCCAGAGATCAAAAGATCTTTTTCTTTATTTGTATCTGTATCTGGAGAGAACACTCTCTGCGTGAGTAAGTTGAAAACATAGCCGAAACATAATACACACACAGGTAAAAGATTGAACAAAAACAAGTGCTGTGCACTGATAGAAAAAATTTAGCAACAAAAAACTAGACTTCAAAAATGATATAGAGTTTAAAAACTCGATTATAGTTTTGTTAAGTGAAAAAAGATTAAGAAAAAATAAAATAATGTATTTTAAAAAGAATAACGAAAAGAATAATGAGGGTTATCAAATAATCAAATTTAAGATACCAAAAAATCATATAAATACAATGTCTGAAGAGCGTTATTTCCACCCAAAAAACATTTTTATTTCATTTTCTTAAGTAAAGGAATCTATACATTATTAAATATTAAATTATTTTCTCAGTTATCAGTTAATTTCTCCCTGTGTAGCTACAGGGTACATACGAACTGGTTTGGCCATAAGAGACACTCCGATTCGCTACGCAAATCTGAAGGAATACAAGCGTTATCTTTTGTTGAAAACGTAACAATTCATAAATGGAACAATGAATTCGCAGAAATAGATTATAGATTAAGTCCAGTGACCTCAAGTGTGAAATCCAAAATAAAAACGTACTATAAAAGTAGCCTGAATTTTAAATAAAATATTTATATACTTCGACCAGCTAGAGCTAATCAGCCAGTAAGTTTAAAATAAATCAGACATCATGGCCCGAGATAGTGAAAATGTATTTTAATCGGCAGGCAGAGTTCTTATCACCGAAATATAATATATTGAAGGTTTAATTTTCGGAATTTTTACAGGGCATTAAAAAAATATCAGCAAGGCCGAAACCTCCGCCAAATCTTTTCAACATCTGGTGGGGATTTCATACTCTCTCTTTCTCTCTCTGAAGCATCAGATGCATCCTATGCGATATGAAGAGGTATCGTATGTGATATGGACAGATGCCGTGACATCTGTTCATCGGATCGAGTACCGACACCGTCTCGAGGCTTCAGCTTCATCAGGTTAAGGAAGCGGAAAATCTCAGGCCGTGTTGTGAAGATTGAGGAAGCATCCGCTCTTTGCATTCATCTCTTTGCCACTTGTGGATGCTGCATAATATTCGACTGTTGATTATCATCTTTATTACGTTTGTAAGCAAGTATAATATAATAACTTGGGGGTCCCAGACCGGGGTCTCCAGTCAGTGCAATTAAAATGCTAATGTCAAGTACTTAAATGAATGTAATTTAACAGCAGAGAGAAGCTAACTCCACACAGAACCCAAGCGCGACCAAACCCCTTTTCGGACAAATATTTAAAACCATGGAGTTGGGAGTCAAGAGAGCCAGAGTCGCAGCACACCCAGAAATCGAGTAAAATAAATTCAAGACAAACGCAGAAACGTGCAAAAAACTATTAAGCAAAATGTTAAACGAAAAAAAAAGAAAAACCGAAAGGAAAAACCCCGCATTGTTCGCCACAGCCACTGACATTTCGCTGAACTTCTTCTACTCCGCCGGCAGCGGCGTGGGTGTGACCATAGGTCTCCCTCAGTACCTGAGCCCAAAAGAACTCAGGTATTTCACATTTTTTTTTTATTTCTGGTCAAGGCCCGACACACGTGCAGTTTATCTGCCACAACGAGTTGCCACGATCTTGGCGGGGCAACGTATAAATAGGAAAGGAAAATGAGAAAAATAAGTGGGCGAAAATGTAAGTAAAGAGAGGTACGGGAAGACCATGTGGAAAATAAAGAAATTAGGAAACTCAAACTATTTGAACTACTGCGAAAATATGTAGATTTGTATAGGAAAATGAGATATTTTTTATAATATTGAAAGCTAATAAATAAATTCAAATGGTTTTAAATATTTATGAATTTCCATTGAACTTTAAATATTTTTTATTACTTTGGAATTTCCTTTGAACTATAAATACTTTGTATTATTCAGTACTTATACCCAAGGAAAATAGCTTAATTTACTTTATAAAAAGCTATTTTGACTCAGGAATTTTAATAGGAATAAATCCATTAATTGTTGATGACTCATAAGACTTTAAGGCTAAAAAAAAGACTGCATTGCAGGTCATAAGAAATTTAGACCCCCTTAAGTCCATTTTACATCAATTTTACAACCAACTTATTGCCTACTTTTAGGCTGAAAAGATACAGATACATTCGAACAGGAAAATATTCAGATACATAGAGTTGGGAAAAGCTTTGGGGAAGCAATAATAATAATAAATTAATCATAAATGCTTTAATTTATAGCTTTAATATTTCCTCAAAAACCCCCTTAAAAATCCAATTTAATTTGAAAACAATTTACTCACCTTCCATAACATAGACAATGCTGCCAACATCGCCCTCCTTGATGATCAGATTCTTGGCTGGATACTTGACCGGATACATGCAGTCGACGATTTCGCGTATCTGCATCAGATCCAGATTCTTCATGAAGTCATTATCCAAAATGGCAGACTTGATAAGTTCACGGGAGCTGTAAGTAATAACGACGATATATAAACTCAATTAGTTTTGTGAATATTAAAAAAAAATAAAAAATGGCAAGAAGCTGTAGCTGTCACTGGACTCGGGCAAAGGCAAGAGTCCAATTAATTTTCCGATCGACACATATAAATCGTTTTATCTTTTTGGCCAACAACTAGTTGTGCCACCAAAAATTATGGCCTCCTTTTTGCACTTTTTTGACTTGTTTCTGGGTTTTTTTTTCTCTGTTTAGTTTTATTTATTTTTTTTTTAATATATCCAATATCGTATCGATGGATGTTGGCGTGCGCGCAAATCGACCGATATGAAATTAATACAAATTTGAAAATTGTATGCTTCGACTTTGGCTACAGAGGAGTTGGAGGTGGAGGAGTTAGGAGAAGTTGGACCACAAGTCGAGCCATGTCGGCAATGCCTGTAAATGTCAAATGACTTTATCTGTCAGCGAACTTGACAACTGGCCCGGGCCAGTGGAACAGTAATGGGAATAGAAAGAAGTTGGGGGCTCGGCGGATATAAATTGGAAGCCAGAGAGGCCAATCTTGGTTGATTAATTAAAGCCAGAAGCCAGTCAGGCATAGTGGGGCCCAGAGTGACCAATAGTGTGAGTGAAGCTGTTAGATTATTGACAGCCAATATAAGATTAGTTTTTAAATATCAATCCAAACAAAATATATATAAATATATATTTAAATAATTAAAACTATTTTATTAAAAAGGTAAACATTTCCCAACTCATTTCAGAACAAAATAAATGGTGGTACTGATATTTCAACGAGTTAATCACAAAGGCGTTGGCACAAGTTGTCTTCGTCGCTTTGGTTGGTTGGGGAGACCAATTTGTAAGCCTCCTTTTTGGCAACAACCCCACAGCCAAGTTTGGGAATTGGAAGTTGTGCTGGTAAAAAAATAAACCCGCTGCCTGATTGCCCCGAAATGTGGTGATGAGTTACCTCCTCCCTCCAAGGAATTGACTGGGAAAAACTGCACCGAACTCAGAGCAACACCTGTGGCGCCCGTTTGGCGGGTAAACCGCATAACACTCACAATTAAAATTTAATAAAAAATCAAAAATAATAAAATATGTACAAAAAAATTAAGTGAACCGTGTCTAATCGATACTCTGGTCACGACTAGTGAGTCTAGGAAGCGCCTATCTGTAAAAAAACACGCTAAAGTATTAGATTTCAGCACACCAAAAAGCCGAAAAAAAACCGAAACGAGTTCCCCTAATGGAGTTGAAACCAAAGAAGAAGGAGGAGGCGCTACACTAAAAAGAAACTAGTAGCACTTTAAACTCTTTAAATGCAACCAAATTATTATTATGGAGATAAAACTAAGAGCTGTGTAATTAAAAGTTAAAATAAAAATATCAAGCTATAATAAAAACTGCTCAAGCTATAAAAATAAAGTCTTCAGGAAAATATTATATTAAAGATTCAAGGATCAGTAAACATTTCAATTTAAAATTTAATATTAAAAGCTTGCTACCTTTTATTTTATTTATAATTTATTGAGATTTCCTTTAAAACTTTTGAACAATTTTTAAAACGAATTATTCTGCATTTACATTTTTTTATTTATGAACTAAGGGCACCCTAATTTTGCCAAGTGTTCCAATGTGGCCGGAGGTGGTGGGTCGTCCGCTTTCTGGTGTTTGCCCCGTGGGGTTTATTTTTTTTGCCAGCGGACCATTTTTTTATATGCGTAAATTAACATTTTCCTTGGTTGCACCACGCAGATACGCATGTGGTGCCACAATGGAGGTGGTGCAAGTGGTGCCAGTCGAGAGTACGAGCCAAAACAATTAATAGCCTCAATTAGACCTACGGGGCTCGGCCGGATCGCCTCAGCGTTCCAGTTGTCGGAAGCTATAACCATTCAAATGGCTATATTTGTGCGTAAATTCAATTTGAAATGTGTGCCAAGGCACAAGGAATGAGATTTGGCTGCACCTTAGGAGATGCACACAGAAAAAAAAAATTTAATAAAATAATATAAGGTTTATTCTTAAAGAGATTTTCTTTATAATCCGTTGAAGAAATGTATATCGAAAGGCAAGGCTGATGGACATTTATTTTTTTAAAAGCTGACAAATCAATTCTAATTTATTTATTTTTTTTTCTCTGTAGAGTCCCCAGAGATATCTCTTGGATATTTGGATCGTTGATCAGTTGCGGGTGCGTTCACAAACCGCTGAAAATCGAATTGAAAGTGCAAATACTTGGCGGCTAAAAGATCTTATTTGCTGACAATAATAAAGCCAAGTGGCGTCTCAGCTGGGGAATTGAAAATGAAAAATGGAAATTGCGCGTAGATGTCAGCGCCAATGGAAGCGATATTGGGTGGGGCCTGGCTCCACTCGGCTCCGCTTCGCACAATCCATGTTGCCATGTTGTGTGACTTGGCAATCAAGGCCCAGAAAAAACGTCAAAAGGGGAGGAGACTCGGCGAGACTTTTGCTGGCTAAATGAAATGAAAAATTGCTGGCCAATTTGACGATGTTGAACAAATTAAATAATATGATATGTAGTTGAGCTACCGGGTAATATATAGGTTTGAGTTAATATTATTTAATTGAAGCTATTGGGAGGGGATCTTGGGAGTTCTTTAGAATATTTTAATAATTAATTATTTAATTTTAAACGTAAAGTATTAAAGTATTAAAGCATTACCTATAAAATTATTTGTACAAATATAAGAATATGTCTAATTTTGCTTTAATACGTTTTACAAAACTTTCTCTACGTGATATGATATGTAGTTTAGCTACCGGGTAATATTATATATAGGTTTGAGTTAATATTATTTAATGGTAGCTATGGGGAGGGGGTTTTAGGAGTTCTTTAGAATATTTTAATAATTAATTGTGTAATTTTAAATGTAAAGTATGTAAAGAATGGCATTTCCTATAAAATTATTTGTACAAATATAAGAAAATGTCTATTTTTGCTTTAATACTTTTTATAAAAGTTTCTCTACATGTTTTTTCTAAAACCTTTAGATAGTAATGAATAATCCTAACGTATTTCACCCTCTTATGAGACAATGACAACCAATTAAATCCAAAAAATGTCTGAATGAATGACCCAACATGCCTCCTTGTCATCAGTGGACACATGTATGTGCAACGTGTGGCAAGTTCTAAATGCGACACCCTGCCACTCACCGAAAACCCTCACTATTTCCCCTCGGAAAAAACTCCAAAGTCAATTTTCGCACAATTTCATGGCATTATTTATTAGATGGCCCCGTTGAAAGCCAAGCGCAGGCGACAGTCGGCGCAAAGTTGGTGTAAAATGGACCCAACCTCAGTTTCGATCCCGATCCCATAGATTTCTGCCAAGTATATACACAATATATACAATATCTGGCGGCGTCGGCGATGGAGGCCTACGGCGCTTTTGATTTATGCCATGCAAGTGTCAAAAAATGTCCTGTTGCACAGACACACAAGCGTTGCCTCGTCGCCGTCGGCACAGATTTTGGTCAGAGATAAAATGGACCTCAATTTGGCTGGCTCCAAAGGAAAAAACTAAAAAAAATCCAGCACCCGCTGCAGCACAGTCGGCAAACCAAATAAAATGTTTGAATTGCAATTGAAAATTCACGAATTTGCCGGCGATTTTGTATGATTGTGTCAACGGCGCTGGCTTGGGGTCATAAAAATGGCCGATTTAAACAAATTTGCGGGCATTACTTAGCGTCCGATACGCATTCAGATTAAGCTGTGTGTGCTTGAGTGTGTTCAAAAAAGAGGTAAAGAATTATGAGTAATTTATATTTGTCTATCTAGAAAATCTAGGAGAATATATTCATATTTTTAAATGATGTCAACGAGGCTTGAAAATAATTAATTAAACATTTGCTAAGACTGTTTTTAGATTTATATTTAGATCAATTAAATTCGATAAATAAACCCCCTTAAATATGTTTAAATTAACCATTTGTTTACCATACAAAATAAACAATATTATTTTTAGAATTGAACTGAAAATCCGATGGTTAATTTTACTCCCTACTTTTTCGCCTTGAATAAAAAACCCCTCTCTTTGAAATATGAAATGGCAACATTTCTTTTGTTTGTTTATCAGCCACAATAATATTTTAAATATATTTTTTCCGGCTTACCCAGAAAAATATATATGTGTTTACAAATATTTAAAAAATTCCCTAGCATAAAATATGGATCTTCCAAGTCAAAACAATATGTAAAATCAAAATAAGAAACCAATAAAAATTAAATAAAAATTAGAAAACTATTTCTTGACAGCGCGTGTCGCCATTTAAATGATCTGTGATCGCCTTCAGGAAACATCTTTGGTTGCCACGTAAATGGGAGAATAAATATTTATGTTTTTTTTTTTATGATTTTCAGCGCAGACAACAAATTGGTCTAAGGGGGGAGAAGAAAGCAGCAACTGGCCCAGAGCAACGTCTTCCAGGCAGGCCGACAGGCAGGCAGGCAAGTGTGAATAGAGCCAAGTCGACAGATCGATCCACCCACGCCTTTTCGCAGTTTTAATTTTATACACAACTCTTAATTTATAATTCTAAACTGTGAACGAAGACTGCAACGAATTTGATTTTGCATGTATAAAAAATACAAGAAATGTGAACAAAAAAAAATTAATGTTTTAAAAAATTCCCAGAGGAAAAGCAACGTATGTATGTGACGCAATGTAGCCTGAGGTTGTTTGCCAATTGGCAGCCTTTCGTGGAACCTACGTTTGCTCATCTTTTTTTTATTCTATTTTACAGATTCATACAGATTTTAATATCCCGAGTACTGACACTGACCAAGGCCATTGAATGAATTGAATTTTAATAAACGCATTTTGTGGCAGGCGACAGTTCGCTGCTCTCGATATTTTTTGTTGATTAAAATCACCGCTATGACGCCGACGCCGATGTCGATGCCGATGCCTATTTCTGATCATTATCACCCCGTCTATATAGTACTCTATATACTCGGGACATCCGTGTATGTAATGCAGGGCGATGGAGAGCTATTGATTAGCTTGAACTTAATGTATTCAAGCCAAATTCGTAGAAAAAAATATTATTTCTTTTATAGTTAGTATCTTTTTCTAAATATATATAAATATATTTTTAAATTACATATTTTTCCAATTTCTTTGGCATTAAAAAAATACGAAATCATATTTTGAAGATTTCTTTTAATATTCCCTTTAGCTGTTAAACCTTTCTTTCATTTTCTTCTTCAATATTCAATGAAAAATTATTTTTTAATTCAAAAATTCCAACTCACCGCTCATCCTTGTCATATTTGGGAAAGCTAACATGCTCCAGCAGCAGCGAGGACTCGCTCTGTGGTTCCGCTGAGATGCCCAAGGCACGCTGCCTCTGAAAATTCTGTCCAGACTTGCGGGTGGCTCCTGTGGCTGTGCTGGGACCACTGGCACCACTCCCACTTCCACTTCCACTTCCTGATCCGCCTCCAGAACCTCCGCCACTGCTTCCCGTGCCCGCACATCCTGCCGCACTGCTTCGACTGAAGGGAAAAACGCTCTGGAACTTGTCCAAATGTGACTTGAGCTCGGCTATTTCATTATCCTTGAACTGAAGGGCACGTTGCATTTCCTGTATCTTGAGCTCCTTGGCCTGAATGATCTGAATGAAGCGCTCCTCCTGCGGCGAGGCAGCCACATAGTTACTCATGATCATGAGGCTGGGATCAGCAGCACCCACAGCGTTAGCTGGCATCATGCCCACCGGCGACGGAGTGGCCGATCCACCCGATCCGCCGCCGCCGCCACCACTGGAGATCCTTAGGCTCTGCATTTGCTGCTGAAGATTAAGGGTATTCGGCGGCTGCAGCTGCGTCGGCGAGTGACATACGTTGGTAATGGCACCGGGTATGGCCACCGGTTGGCTCTGCTGGTTTGGATTATGGTTGCTCCGGGGACTCGGCTGTTGGTGATAGAGCACGGGACTGCCCTGGCTGGTGTACAGGCCCTGGGTTTGGGCCTGGAGCTGCTGAAGCTGCTGGTAGCGTTGCTGCAACTGCAGCTCCTGCTGATGCAGCAAACTCCTGGGATCTTGATGCAGCTGCTGGGTGCCCGATGGCGGTGTGCCGTATATCAGCGTATGCGTCAGCACATCCGAATTCGGTGGCGGGGCTGGTATCAACCGGAGACCCGATGATGTGTGCTCGAGACCAATGAGACCACCGCCGGCCGTTGGCAAGGTCACAATGCCGCCTACCAGACTGTTGTTATTGTTGTGATTATGGCCAGCCGTGGCAGTGTTGTTGTTATTATTATTATTTGTATTGTTGTTGACACTGATGCTCACCAGACCCAGGTCAGTTGGGAACTGATAGTTGGCATTCGGCTCCTGCTGCATGCTGGCTGCTTTTCGTATCGCCTCCGATGTGGACTCGGCTCGCCTCGTCTTCTGATCTTCGGCACTGCTGTGCCGGCGATAGCGATGATTCGGATTCTGAATCGTATTCGGATTCGCACTCGGACTCTGACTCGGTATCTGTATCTGTAAGTGTGACGATGGACTCTCCTCTGGTATCTCCGGGTCTATGTCCGGTGGCTTGGCCTCGCTGATCCTCTCCCGGTCTCTGTCCCGCTCCCAATCGCGATCTATTATCGCTGGCTGCAGCTTCTGGTAGTCGGCGTAAAACAGATCACTGACTTGTGGTGCTGTCGTTGTGGCTAGTGCTGGTGATGGTGCATCGGTGGTGTCTGGTGTGGGGCCACCGTTGGGTGCATTTCCAGGTGGGGGATTGCTGCTTGAATTCTGAGCTGGCCGCTTGGTTGCGAAGCACAGCCGATCAAAGCAGAAACGCATCCTCCAGGCGGCTTTCCTGATCAACAGCCGCCAGGGAAAGGGAAGTCTCACTCAGCCAAAGTTTGGAAGCCCTGGAAAAAGAAATCATACAAAATATATATATAAATAAACTAAACACAATAAGAAAATAGTTTATAAATAATGTTGTAAATAGTGTCAATCAGCGGCTGTTATGGAATCTTATCGCGGTCTAATCAGCTGATGGAACTGATTTACAATCTCTGTATTTGATGATGAACACCGATTGCTGAATGAACCAAGCTATATGCATTGGGTATTCTGCAAAAGCTGATAATTAAAGCTTTTACACAGACAGAAAAATAGGAATAAGGCTAAGAAATGGTTTTTAAATTGAATAAAATTTAATATTGTATAAAAACAATTTGTTTAATTTATTAGAAATCTGAAAAAGTTATTAAAACTGTCAATCCTTTCTATTTAATAGGAAAATACGAAAATATACAATTTTAAAAATTATAACAAAATAATAATTTCATTTTCTAAACAATATTTTTTAAACTCTCTTATTTCCCTGAGTTGGCAAAAAAAATTAAAATTTGCTTATCGCCCAACATTTGGATACCCAACAACTTGTTGGACAAGTTGACAAAATGTCTTTGCTGTCTTTTTTTCGGGGGACAACACGCCTTAAGCCCTTTTGTAAGATAAGAGAACTCACTTGACAAATTATATGATAGAATTTGAAAATGCAAAAAGAAAGAAAACAGAAAAAAATAGAGGGTAAGCTGGCACATTTATGTATATTTATTTTGCTGCTATTGTTGTCGGACACGTTTAGACAATAATTCAAGTGGAATGAGCGGGGCTAAAAATAAATCCATCTAAAGTTAAACACGGCCAGGCCAAACTTATAAACAAAAGCACAAGCAAAAACCCTATAAACAAGTGTGGCTGGTTTCGGTTTCCACTTCATGTGCGAATATATAAAGCGGAAGGCCGAAATGGCAGTCAAAATTCCATGGAGTGGGAAGATCACTTCGGGTACAGAGGGAGGAAGTGGGGAATCATTTGGGAGAATCAAAAGCTGACAATTATTTTGCGGTTGCAGGTTAAAACTTTATGAAAAAATCTACAAAAATATATTTGTAGATACTAAAGTTAAAGTGAAGTTATTATTTAATAAATAAACATAGAAAAATGAAATAAAGTTACTAAAAGCCTCAAAGTTTCACACCCAAGAACCAGTTGACAAATTGGGAACATAATAAAGAATGGCTAAAAGACCGTATATAATTTTATGGCTATAATAACGATGATCTCTTAATAGGTTTATCGAAAAAGCCAAACCTAGCTAACAAAAAAAATCTTAAAAAAATACATCCGTTTTGAAAACACGTTCCCTCGCAGGCCACCTTGATTCTGGACAACATTCAGCCAAGTGAGTCTGGGAATTTATACGCCAGACTCTCTCAAGTGCCTCCTCAGTTCCAAAAGCAAATATTCACTTTACAATGCAAACGATCGTATTAGACGGACATTAACATTGTTAATTGATCGCACAGCGGATTAATGTGCGATTTTGTATGCCATAAACAATGCGAAAACGAACACTCAGACGACATTGAGATGGTGGTTGAAGAGTTGAAGGGAGGAATGAGGGCTGGGACGGATGGAGGATGCCCTCAAAGTGCGGGCAATTATCGATCCATATCAGCAGGCAGGCACCCGCAAATTCCGAAAAATAGTGAAAAAACTGGCACAATAAATTAAGACAATTTGTGGAAGAACCGCTTCGGCTTCGGCAATATAGGAAAAGTATCAAACAAAATAAAGAAAAAGAAGAACGAGTATACATTTATTTATAGAACAATTGACAGGCCACTCAAAATCATCTCCCTACCCTTCAGACAGACAGACATGCTGCTGCTCCCAAGTTCCATGAGTTTTCAATGAATTCGCTGCTCTCGTGATCGGAGGCAGCTTTTTGGGGCCACTTAAGCGCAATTATGAGTGCAATTTGTTTCCATCTTTGGGGTCGGGTCTCTCTTCCTAAGCGTATACGTAATATTTTCAACGATTTTATTATTTTTTTTATTGTCATTTAAATGCTGCTGCTTGCCAAGGAACAGGTTCTCTTTTAATTTGAATTAGTATTATGCTTTTTTAAAACATTTATTAAATGAAACACGAAGTGTCTTTAATGTCAATTCGCTTATTGGGTGGAGGGTATTAACACCGCGATCACTCGCTTGTGAGTTCATTCATTCATGCCTCTGATAACAGCAGCCAAGCAGCGGTCAAGTATGAATATATGTACATAAATATATATTCAAATCGTATATATAATGAGTAATTAGAGAGGAGGATGAAGCTAACCATTTAGGGAAGTTTTGCGGTTCACTGCAGCGTGACTAGAAATGCAAAAATCGACTCACGAAGGCGTCTTTTTATTATATTTTAGATCGCCAGATAGCGCAATTAGTGTGTCATTATGATCAGAGATAACGATACTGGTTGGTGTGCATACTCAACAATTAAGGCTGTTCTGTTGGCCAACAAAAAATTAGCATATATTTTACAGGATAAGTTACTGGTATCTGAAAGATACATGATGGTACGGTGTTTAGTTTAATTAAATCAATTTATTTTGTTGATAAAGTTGAAATATATTTTTATAATTAACACAATTTATCTTTATATCATTTCAAATAAATAATATACCTCAATGTAGGTCTCTAAAATCTTTCTTTAGTTCTATTTTAAATTAATTTGTATAAAAAGTCACATCCCCATTGTATCCTTGAAGATCCATCAATGTCAATATGCCAGTTGATCGACATTCAAATCGTTTAACTCTTTAACTCTCAGCTTCCTTTTGTTGGCAAATATTGAGGCTGCCTCAACGCTAATCAAAAGTGACAGTCGTGATTGTCATTAGATAGTTCCCAAGATACCAAACCGCTGGAGAAATGTCAGTGGGGGAACTTTGGGAAGTGGTGACAGGCGAGCAGAGCAGACAGCATGTTAAACACCGGCAGCAACAAATAGCAAACATCAAGCAACATCGCCTAATGGGGCATGCCAAAAATGCGTCGCATTCGAATCATTTAAACATTTAAACATAATTAAGCGGTTAGTCATGCAACGACGATCTTTTCCGCTCTTTTTCACAAATTGAGACATCAATTGAGAGTTATGTCAATCGTATTTGGGAGCGCTTTCTTGCCGACACAAACACAAAGTGTATCATATATGATATGATCCGGGGGGACTTGCTATAATTATAGGTTTCAATTACTTCGCTTCCTCAAAAAGTAGGCAGAACGAATAAAATAAAACTCGCAAGAGGCAATGCCAAATTGAAACAAGAATTGTCCGGATTTCCAGACATATATAAATTGATTGGGTTGAGCAAGGGGGGGGGGAGGAGTATATGGTATATGGGAATTCATTCCATTCGATTCCATTTACGCGACCGCTGGCGTGCAATTATTCAAGTTATTTCAAATTTTTCGACATTTCTACGTTGCACAAACAATCAATAAAAAACAGTAGTAATAAAGCTCTACTTGAAACGCAAAGTCTAAGTCGTAAATTCTTTGGGGTTTATTTCTAAAATGACCTGAGAAAACTGTGGCTGACCCCCTGCGAAAAAATATTATCAAGTTGGAGATTTAAACCCACTCAAAAACGAGTCAATGTCGAGGATTGTGTATATAATACAGAGAGAAAAAATCAAGAGTGTCAAATAAAGAAATATATTGTAATCTTTGTACTTTAGAAACTATAAAATACTAAAAAAAATACTAGAAAATAGATTTTAGAAATATTTGACAAAAGCATTATTGAGCTAAATACAAGTTAATTATTATTATTTTTGTTTTTTAATTAAATATCTATAATCGAAAACTATTAAAATTATTTTTAGAATATTATTCACCAGATATTTAACATTTTTTTAAGTTTTCCTCTCTGTACTTGTAATTTGCAGCTAGTTTTTGCAGTTATGTCGTTTTGTTTATCGTTTATTTTTTGGCTTACAAATGTTCATTAGTTTCGGCGACACGTCCATTGATCGATCGATCGCCTTTGCCGAAGGCAATTGATCGCCTGATAACACTCAAAAGACATTCAGATACAGATACGGCCTCCACCTGCCTCTGCCCGCCCTCCTGTCCGCTTCTAGTGACTCGATTTAGTAGCTAGTGAGCTCTATCTATGGATAGCATGGAGACAGACACCGACACAGGCTCGGCACACAGTTTTGTATGGCGAAAATTGGCGTAACGCATGCGGATTGCTTGGTATGAAACGCACGTTCAATCAATTAAAAAACCTTTGCGCAGCGGGAACGATTGCAATTCCAGTTGGTAAGGAATTGGGACCTAATTTCGATGTGACTCACCGAAGGTTGGGGCAGGGCTGAATGGTGGAATTATTTGGGATTTTTTGACAATAGCAAAAAAAATCCAGACAGTGTAAAAAAAAAGTTAAGAACAAATAGGCTTTAAAGCCTAAAATGGCTTACAGCACACAAATAAATAGGTAATAGTGGAAATAATAGAATGATGCATGGCCAGAAAATATTTATATATTTATGATATATGAAATTTCACCAAAACTACATACAAACTGATACAGAAATGTTTATAAATAAATTGCTTGTTTACATTACCTTAAAATAAATCTGGAATATCATTCACCTGACATTTCCCCCCAAATAGTTTGTTTACATATGTGACTGATAATTCCAGTTACCTTCTAGCATAGCACAATTATAAGACCATAAAAGTTCTTAACAAAAAAAAAAAATAGACAACTCCAAAGAGTTGCCGCCGCTTGTGATCAAACGAGTTCTAATCAAATCTTTTTTTTTTTTCTTGATCCACTCAAATTACTTTTGACTTTTGCCAGTCATGTCAGTGTTGATCCAATGAAAAATGGATAAATAATGAGTGGAGATCGCACAAACAAAGAGTGAGTATATGTAAATACAAAAATAAATACAATAAAAGCGTTTAAACATTAAATTGTGTTTAAATAATCGCTGTGACTAAACAAATTGCTTTAATATAATTATGTGATCTCATAAGGATCTTTCCATTTGTAGTGCAACATTATTAAAGCTCTAGATTCCACTTCTTGATATATAGAGTTGTTAAAGCATTCCTTAATGATCCCAAAGCTGATCAAACCACCTAATCAACCGTCACACTTTTTTGTGGATTGCTCTATTTTTTTTTTCTACAAAGAAAACCAGCTCAACGATGCTGGATTCTGGACCCCACAACAAGTGTAGAATTTTCCCGATTTCCCCTTATAGAAGAGCCCCTCCAACCATCCGTTATGACAGAAGACTGGCTACTGGCATATGCACTGGAAAATTTACTATATACTTGGTATATATATGAATTTTTAGATGTTTTAAATAATATTAAGAAAGTGACAAAAAATCTGCTAGAATAATTAGTAAAATTTTTAATATTTAAAGGAATATCTCAGGCTAATTCTAATATATACATTTTCAAAAGAAAACAAATTTTCTTTGCTTGTTCAATATATAGATGGAATGCCTGGTGGTCACTCCAAAGACCTGAAGAAGCGCTCTGGCCGTCACATGACTGTCTTCGGGAGCAAGTGTTCTTCAAGTCTTTGGAGGAGCATCTTCTTCTCCTCCTCCCCTTTTTTTTCCGACATTAATTAAAACGTTGACACACACAGCCACAACTCAGTCATTCTTCGTAAGGAAAATTGCCCGCCTGGGAGCCCGAGGTACAAAACATTAAAAAAAAAAAAGGAATCGTAAAAGGAAATTGGCTGTTTTACCTTTGGAGAGGCTGGCAAAATTCTCGTAAACAATTTGCACTTTTAATGAGCCAAAACACAAAGTGTAACACACGCACAACCACAATTAAACACAAAAAACACACACCACGATCGTCGTTAAGATTCCGCTGATCAGCTAACCGCTGCTGTTGCCTTAATTAGTTGGGTGCGTGAGACGAACCGTTGTGTTTTTCTTACGCGTTTTCTTTGTATTTTTTGTAAAATTTACAATTTAAAGGAGTCGGCTTCGAATCGCGTCTTCCGTGCTTACAGGCAGCACTTTCGTTGTTGTTCACCGATTGAGCGGCGCTCGAGAACTGTTGATGGTGGCGAGCGTTGGGTATTGGCAACGATCGTAAGGCCCACCGATAGTAGTTGACTGCTGACGGCGGCAGCAACGCAAACAGCGCAGCCGGTTATCGACAGTGCTGTCAGCTTGGCTTCAATTAAATTATTATTTTATAATAAAAACAATAATAAAAGGGAATTAAAGGATTTTGACTACTTTTAACAATTTTTAATATTATTTTTTGAGGTTAGGAAATATGGTAAGAAACACATCTTATAAATCTTTCCATTTCCTCACACGCCACACCTGAAGTTTACAATTAAACCAAAAATAAACAGAACATTATTCTTTAGCAATAACAACGATTTATGGTTCTTTTTAAATAAGAAGAATTTCAAGGCTGTTATTGTTAAAAACTTGCTATTTTACGAAAGACATTTATAAAGACCAGACACCGAGCAAGGCTGCTCAACCATCCGAATCCGCTGGCCAGAGCACTGACAAGAAACATAACGAGACGTCGCCTGCGAAGGGCAGTTATACGGGAGCTACCTACCCGTAATATGTAAATTTTTGTAAATAGCTAATTATATTCTGTTAACTTTAGTTAAGATTATTGTAAATAATATAAAGCTAGATTATTAAGTTAGGTAGCACTTAAATAAAAATCTATATTTTAAAAAAAAAAAAAAAAAAAAAAAAAAAAAAATTTATAAAGACATTTCTTTCTTTTAAATTTATAAACTTTAAATTATTACTTTACTTGAATCTTGTTAAATTTTCCCAACTAAATTCAAATTCCTATAATATCATCAGCTTTTTCTACAAACCATAAAAAACCCAACTCTGACAACACTGGCTCTGGCTGTCAAATGTGAACCCCAGAAGCGTTTGGCGTTGTCGTTCGTTTGTGGTTGTCGCTTAAATTAAAAGTCGGAATTTGGCTGAAACCAGTTGAGTGTGCGCACGCACACTCGAGTACTCGAAAATAAAAATATAAGAAAAATAAATACTCAATATATATATGTATAAATATATTCGAATACGTCTACGCCTTGCCTGTGATTCGTGCGTTGGCTCTGCGATCGTTTAAATAAAATAATAGTAGCAGCACTCCACTCACTCGCTCACACACAGCAGCAGCTCGGGCTCTCAGCCTGCGATGTGATGGAAAAATTGCATTGCCAGCGTTCTAATTGCGGGCTGGCATGCTAGAATGAAAAGCGCTGTTTCGGGGCACCTATTAGAACAGCAACAGCAAAAAAGAGATAATAATAATAACAGGCAGAATCTAGTATCGAAAGTATTTACTTCCAGGCGCAC
The DNA here is from genome assembly GCA_008042515.1 of Drosophila truncata. Lineage (NCBI taxonomy): Eukaryota > Metazoa > Arthropoda > Insecta > Diptera > Drosophilidae > Drosophila > Drosophila truncata. Next base: position 71,840 of record VNJQ01004611.1, read on the forward strand.
GCATATTGACTCTGCAGCTCTACCGTTTCCCCAAATCCCCTACACAAACGACTCCTAGTTGCATATTCATGAAGCGCCGCCTTAAGGCTGTTTATGGACAGTTTAACTTCGCTGGTAATTTAAAGGATATTCGATTGACATCTTAATTGGTGGATAAATTTTATGGCTTGCTGAACATAATAAATACTAAAGGGAAATAAATTATTTGAGCGAAGAGTAAGTAAAGTTTAAAAATAGAAAGTCAAAAAACCAAACATTTTGGGAAGCTCACAGGACGTATACTTAATTTTTATGTAAACCTCTATAGAAAATAAAAAATTTTGTTTAACAACATCATAAAATCTATAACGTTATTGATAAATAATTACTTAAATTTAATTTTGAATATTCTCACAAGTTATAACAATGAAAAAAAACAATTTATCACGTATACGCCAGGTATCACAGGTCGGATACTTATTTTTATTTAGAACTTTTGAACTATTGCATACTTTCCAGATCCATAAACACATTTAAAACCAATTAATTTAATTTATTCGTCAGCAATCCTAACAATTTTTAAACAATAAAAACAATAATTTGATTCCCCAGAAAATTGTCTTTGAATAAATATCACGTATACGTCAGGTGTACGAAATGAAATTAAAATACTTTCCCAGAATAACTTGACTCATATCAACTCAATTTTGTGACGGTAGTAAAATCACCCTTTCAGCACACTTTTAAATAAATACCAAAAGCCATTATTCTTCAATTACAGTTACCCCTAGAAATATTACGCATACGCCGTGTTGACAGCCCAAGGCAATTTATTGTAATTCGCACACACACACACAAGAAACCGTGACGAAACTCTTGAGGTGGCGGTGCACTCAATGGATGATTTAGTATGGATCACTCCATAAATCACATCGGTGTATAGCTCATGCCAAATTTCGCCATAGCCATATTCTTTTTATTTTTATGTCATAATTACAACAAAAGCCTGTTGACTGCTGCTACCTGCTCGCAATTGCAGCGGAAAACGTTTAGGGAAACACTGATTTATTTATTACAAACAATATTACGGGGCGTGTAAACAAAGTCGAACTGGAATTATTATCAACTAAATGTAGCAGACAGGCAAGAGAGAGGAAATTAAGTTGAGCATGCAGCAATCATTTGGCGTGGGACGTGATTTAAGTAAAAATCAAAACATTATTAAATTGTTTACATGCAAATTCCAAATGGGAAAGTGCCGGGAAAGAGCTGTGGAAGATTTTTAAACACTGAGAGAAAAGGGATTAATAAAGTCTGCCTTAAAATTGTACATTTTTTTTTATAATTTATCCCATTATTATTTTCAAATTGCAATAAAATATGTAAAATAAATTAAATATTATTTTATTTATAGTTATATAAATTTAAGTTTTAATTTAATCTACAAATATTTCCTTTTGTGAATATTAAAAAAAGTTCAAACTTATTTCCTTGTCTGGTCAATTAAATTGTTTGACAAAATAGGGTTTCAAGAATCTACAAAACTATTGACAATTCCATTGTTATTAGTTTAAATCAAAGTAAACAAAATGATTCAGAATATTAATAAAATAGTCTAGAAAAATCCTTATCCCCCCTCAATAAATACTCTCCACCCCTGGCGATCCATTCAGTTGTCTGTTTTTATACTTTTATTAAATTGTCTCCGATACTAGTTGTATTTATACTCGATTTTGTTTGTATTTTGGCGACATTGACGCTGTTGATAAGGCGGGCGTCATGAGAGCTGCCAGTGAGCGTGGGTAATAATTATATATGTATATATATATTATTTAATTGGCGCAATCGGGAAAGGAAAGGTTATTTGGGCGGCAACAAAGCAGCAAATAAATTGAGTGGCGACAACGCCTACTTTTTCATTGTGATATAAATGCATTCAAGGGTTGGGCAAGTGATAAAAAAAATAACATTACATAATAATAAAGGAAATTTTCAATGAAAAGAAAGTAAGAAGAAAATTGAAGAATATAAATATTTTTTAACAAAAAATGTGGCATTAATAATATACACACAATGTAAAATAGTATTTTATTTATTTTAAATATGTAAAACTTTAAATCAATTGGTTATTTGCCTTCTTTTGAATTTTAGCCGTTACATTTTCTGATCACCGCCAAAACTTTTACATGTAAACATCGATAAACAAAAGCTTGCAAAGCTTAAAACGAACAGCTTTTCCCCCGATAGTGATGACACATTTTCTTCCAGATACAGATACAATTTTCGATAGATTTCAGACAAAATATAGAACAGATCAGAATAAAACAACAACTTTCCCTTGCTTTTAGCCATAATTCATTACTCGCACGCAAAGCTTTTGTTTCAAGTTCAATGCAAATTTAATGGAATATTTACAAACATGTCAGGGAAAATAATAAACAGCTGTTGCCCAAGATCCGAAGAGTATGAAAGAGTTGGGATCCAATGGCAAAGAGAATAAAGCTCACCGAAAACAAATCTCTTAGATGTTACTTTTTCGCTCTTTCAAACAAACAAGTTTCATTGATGAAAAATCCAAATTGGTGTTAATTTTCTTCGCAAATTGATTCCGAACCGAAAAGCGTTCTCTTTTGTCAAATTTTACTGTTGCAAATTTGCCAATTTGACTTTAATTTGATATGCAGCTTACACCAGCTTCTTATTTTTATTTATTTAATATTTTTTTCTTGCCCAAAGCCCCGAAATTCGACCTGAAAAGAGGGGCACGTCTTCTAGAAAGAAGAGAGCCCACAAATCGCAATTTGTTATGGTCTCGCGGATTGAAGAATTCGAGCTGGAGACTTGGGAAAAGGAAAGGGAATACTAAAATGTGAAATTTTGACAAGCTGTTTGTTTATTTAACGGGCTACAAATGGCCAGATTGAATAAGCAAACAAATCATAATGTTTGTTTACTAGCAAGATATACAAAAATATGATTTATGAAAGCATACAATGATCATTAAGGCAATATGAATATTAATAATTCAAAAGATGATATGAGACGATAAAATGGGCTATAAAACTATAATAGGAAAGGCCCATACACCTAGCAAGATAAATGTTTAATAAAAATGTGTGATTAGCTCTACAAATTTGGAATCTTTTTTAGTATAACGTTTACTAGTTTCAAAAATACAATGATATTTTTAATAAAATACTTGGAATTGGTAAATTATACATGCAATGTCATACAAAATTAAATGAAGTTTATCAAATCAATATTTATATTCTTTTATTAACATTTCCCTGAGGGTAATAACAATCAAGTTCTTTGATTCCGTTTTCCAATTCCCTGACTTCTATATTTATCCCTTTCGAAGCTCTGATAAGAATATATTCCCTTTAAACCCGCCAATGAATTTTCATATTGCGACTTAATTTTTTTGCCAAAACAATAATAAACATTTAAAGTCATGCAAATAAAATGTTCAAGCTAGAGTATTGTGCAACTACTGTAGTTTTTCTAAGATAAGAAAAGCCTTTCCTTATAATTTACCAATAAATATATATTTTTTACGCTTGAAATCTGCGCAGTTTGTAAAACACACCTGAAACCGATCGAAAACAAATCGCAAGACAACGTGTCAGCGATTTTTCACTGTTGCCGTGGCTTTGTTTGTTTGTTTGTTAAACTTTAATGACAAAAAGCTAAAAATAAACTAGCAAACAAAGCAGAAAAAAAATACTTATGAACAGCAATAACTAAAACAACAACTGAGCTTTGTTCGCTCTTTGCAAAATCAAACAAAGAAATATACATTTAGTTACAAGAAAATACGTAGAGACGTTAAGGAGTCATAGACTTATCCTTGAAGCGCCCTTGGAAATTATCATATATCACTGAAGGTTCGGAAAATAATAAATTTCTAATCACTAGCTCCACATTTTGCAAAAAGTTATTTAAAACTAACCTATAAAGGGTTTTTTTTAAGAGCTAATAAAACGCATAATGAAAATTTCGAGGTTTTTAATAAAAAAAGAAAACGGTACACTTATATTATATAAAAACATAATAAAAGAAAGTACTTAATGAAGTACAACTGATAAACAAATAACTTATTTTCCATGTAAAAACTATTTACATAAAAAATCATTTAGAAATATTAATATAACCATCGAATTTGTTCCTGTGAGATCTCAAGTTTTGATTTATCATTTTAGTTTTTTTTTTGTCACCCTTATCAGTGGTACTGATATAGCAACAAATTTTTTTATCGAACCTCTTTGCATAATACAGTGACAAAATCATGTGTATCCATGTGAAACATATTTATTTTTATACCCTTGCAGGGTATTATAGTTTCAGTCAGAAGTTTGCAACGCAGTGTAGGAGACATCTCCGACCCTATAAAGTATATATATTCTTGATCAGCATCAACAGCCGAGTCGATCTAGCCATGTCCGTCTGTCCGTCTGTCCGTCTGTCCGTCTGTCCGTCTGTCCGTCTGTCCGTCTGTCCGTCTGTCTGTCCGTTTCTACGCAAACTAGTCCCTCAGTTTTAAAGCTATCTGAATGAAACTTTGCAGTTAGTCTTCTATATACTCTCACTCGTAAATATGTCGGAACGGGCCGGATCGGACAACTATATCATATAGCTGCCATAGGAACGATCGGTAAAACTTTAGAAAAAAATTATAACTTTGTCAGTTTTCAGCAAAACTCCACCAAATTTGATATTTGGCCATTAATTATTAATTTAGAATTTCGGTTTTAATTTCATGAAAATCGGACGACTATATCCTATAGCTCTCATAGGAACAATCAGAAAAATAATAAAAAAAATCATAACTTCGCTGTTTCTTAACATATTATCATCAAATTTGAGATTTGGCCACTTAATATTCTTTCAGAATTTTAGTTTTAATTTCATGAAAATCGGCCGACTATATCCTATAGCTGCCATAGGAACAATCAGGAAAATAATAGAA
>VNJQ01004614.1:0-45743 GCA_008042515.1 Drosophila truncata
CTTGCTCCCAATTCATATTGAATGTGCATATATATCCCGGATCCGGCATAGTGCGACGAATTCTGGCGCAGAGGCCTCAACAATAATTTCGATTACGGAATGTGCGGACCGAAGCCCGGGCAGCCGCTTGTGCAATTAAATGTTAATCGATTGTGTTTGTGTAATATGTGTGTGGGAGGTGATGGGCGGAAGCCACGCCCCAAACTGCATATGTGAGTGGGATAATCGATGGAGGGACTCCGACCCTTGCAAGTGAGAGGGGAAAGGGAAGGACACTCGTGTGTCTGAGGCGTAATTAATTGTAAATAATTGTGCATGTGTCAGTTGCAATTTATTTATTTGCCAAAGACATCCCTTCACAAATAAATAGATAATGGGAGCAGAGGGGGAATAAAGTTTAGATTGATCTTTCGTAGGTCCCTTTAAAGTTCGAAACTCATTTGTATGCAGAACAGCCTCAGCAATGCTCAATAAGAGGGACATCTTAAGCTGACCCTCATCCAGACCTTCCTTACTCAAAAAGGGTTGAGATGGACTTGGTTATGGGTAGCATATTGCGTATACGCCGCGTTGTCTGCTGTAGTTGTGATTTCCAGCTGGGAAAGCGGTCTCAACTTGTTTCCCAATATTTGCATGTCAAACGCGTGCTAATTTCAAATTACTGCGACACTCCCACTGAGTCTTTCCATGCTGGGCACACCTTCCCCCTTTTATTTCCTTCAGCTCGAACGCATTATTTATGACTTGTACGCTTTCTGCGTCATTTTATAAACATTTTCCAAACATGTTCGGCTCCGACCTCGGAAAAGTTGTCGGTGGCTGCAGCAGAGTAAAAAATGTATAAAAATAAAAGGCGAGCGACTTTATGTTTTATTTATGAGCCACGCACACACTCACAAAGTTCGCCCGGGACTCCCTTTTAATGCGACCAGATCTGGGAAAGGGGATGAGGAAAACTTGAGGAATAATGAGGCATCAAAGAGGTAAGATTACTTCTATCGACACAGGGATATGCAGATGTCTCATTACCAAAGAAAGTGGTTTCAATATGTCCGCGAGGAAGTCTAAGGTCACCTTTCAGTTTGACCTGATCAAGAGTAGGGGGCAGTTATCGATATTCCGTTATGCATGCGCCTGATTACCACTGAAAGTGGCTGCCATATGTTCGTGAAGGGGTCAAGGGTTAACTACCCGCCCAAGTCAAGTTCCCCGAGCAACTTGAGCCACAAACCGCAAACCACAAATCGCCGTTTAAATATTAATACATCAATCCACTTAATATGCGAGTTTGTGCCATCGAATGATGTAATAAATATAAAAGGAGGAGCACACAGACACTCGGATAAAGATGATGCCCATATGCTGATGCTGTAAATCCTTCTTCAGCTCCATCTGCAGTGTCTGCGGGAATGGGTGTGGGCATCGGGCATAGGGCATGGGAATCGGAATGGAAATGGGAGTCTCTCATCCACTTCACTTTATGATGAGTTTTCCCTGGCCGGGTGATGGATGCATCGGCACACACACCATAAAGGGACCACAAAGAGATTCTCCATTAAAGTTACAGCCACCAGACTTCAATGGATTTTCATATTTTTCGGGCTTTTGCTTGTGGGGCTCTTTTTCTTTCCATCTGGCTGGCAAAAGTCAACCGCAATATGCCAGAAACGCAAACAAGATTGTAAGACGCCAAAGACAAAACAAATTCCTGGCATAAGCGCGCACTTCCTGAGAATCCCCATCGTTTCCCTTCACCTAAACTGCCCTTCCCTGCTGTGGTCCTGGCATAAAGGAAGTGGGCCCCTTGTTTACTTGGAGAACTTATAAAGAAAACATCAACTTGGATTTCCGACACAACTGCCTGTGGAATGGGTGCAACAATACCGGGAAAGCAAGAACAACTTGCCCACAGAACTGGGCAGATATCTAAGCAAAATGTTGCATTAAAACTTAAGAAATCATTGGGCAGGCAGAAGGCCGCCGGGATAAGCAGGAAAGTACATAGAATATATTCCTTGCGTAACCCTCAGCCCGCATTCAGCCCCAAGTTTCCGTGGCTGAGCACTTGTGCGTTATGACTGCCCGAGCAGAACCTAATACAAGTCCTATTGTGATAGGCAATGTCACGCCCACGAGTCCTGCATCGGAAATGTTTTCTTTTTTGGGTTATTTTCGCTACTTATGACATATATGTAAGTTACGAGTGTTTTGGATATTTGGAAAGCAGGAAAATATATGGATTATAATTTCACATTGGAAATTATAAATACTTGGGCTCCTTTGGAACTAAAGGATTTTAATAATTTAATAAAACTTTGACTATTTTAATTATAATACAATCGAGTACAATATTAAATAAATAAATATAAATATAAATAAATATGCATTTTCCACAATACCCAAAAATTGATTAAAAGATAAGAATTATAAAAACAAGAATTATAAATACTTGAGCTTCTTTTTAAAGTAAAAATATTAAGTATTATATTTTAGTTTTAAATCATATTTAATTATTGTGTAGTAAATATTTAATTACAATTTAAAATGGTATTAAATTTTACAAGTATTAAAGTATACAATTTAAGGTATTAAAATATAAAGTTATTTTTTAATAATGAAAAATATTTGCATTATAAATTGTACTTATAAAGTTTGATAGAATTTGTTTATTTTTACCTTTAGCTTAGATTTTACAAAGTTACAAAGTACAACGCTGCAAAAATATTATTACTAGGTGTCTATAAAATATTTAAAAATAGAAAAATGTAATATTTTAATGTGAGCGAAGCCAATTCATTCAATTTCATAGATTTTTGGCGTTTTTATTGTTTTACAAACTAAGTTATAAAACGTATACCATAAAGCTCTAATAAATTGGGTTTTCGTTAGCTAACGCTTTAAATATCCTTAAAATATTCCCGGATTAAGCCACCTTTGCTGACGGAATGGTAGTCCCACATCTCCCTCATAAATCCCCATTCAAGTTCAAGTCAACCCTTATTATGGAGGCCTAAAACCGCAGCCAAAAGCCGGTTCGCTCGTTGGAATTAATTTTGGCTTACACATTCTTGGCCAATGAGATTTATGCGTTGCTTACACGTCGTTGTTGTGCCGTTGTACTTTCTTTTTCCGGCTCTCTTTCTCTCTCTCTGGTTGTGTGTGTTTATTTCACCCACATTTTTGTCGCGAAGAGCAAAAGTTCGGGGAAAAAAAGGCGCTAACGAAAAATATTTGTTTTGATTTGAGTTCCGCTTTCGCCTCGAATTTCTTTCACAGCCGAAGCAAGGCCGCACGTGTTTCGTTCGAAAAAAGCCGACGCCTGCGCCGATAACGATTTCGAAACTTGACGAAACTTCGGCTTTAACGAACTGCCAACGACTGGACACAAAGCCAGAGAGCGCTCGGCTTCGAGGGCCGAGGTCCTGTCGCCTTTGCCAATGAAGCGAACCATTGAGCTGGCCGATGCGAAATCAGTTTGACTCGAACTTGCTCCGGAAGTGGAAGTCAGCCCCGCGAGTTTTCCACAGACAACAAAAAAGGAGGAACATCTGGGAACCTAAATAATAAATAAATCATAGATAAATCCAAAACACGTGCGGTGCTAATAGCAAATTACTCTGAAAATAAATAAAAGTACTCCAGTGCTAATGAAACGAATTAAAAATCAATTATTCGCCAGTGTTTTTAACAATTGAAATTAATTCCGTGTGTGGACTTGTGTGTGCGGTTGGTCATAAAAATAATTCGTGCCGCAACAGCAGGCGACAATAAATTTTGCGGTTGGATCGTTAAAATTTCGCTAACCTGAGTGCAGCGGCAGAAAGCAGCAGGACGTCCAGGAAAAGCGACTGAGTACGGGAGCCCGAGTTTGAGTTTTTCATTTTTATTTTATTTTATTTTCTCTTTTTTAGCAATTTGCATTCTGCACGCGGCGGGAGCGGGGAAAATTCATTAAAAATACAGCTGCAGCTCAAGACGAGACGGTTGCTCGCTCAGCCCTGTGCCACATAAATTTCACGGCAATCAGCCGGCGCTGCAAGTCATCCAAACTTCATTTGTTGCTACTCGGTACTCGGTGCTCGCCATGCACTCTCTCTCTCTCTCTCTCTCTCTGCTCACAGGATCCTTGCTCCTTGGCCCTGCTCCGGCTCCTGCAGCTGAAATATTGCTTCCATTATTTATGTTAAGTTTATGCAACATTCTCCCTGCTTCCTGCTGCAGCAGCACCAGCAGCAGCTTCGACTCCTCTCTTGTTTTTAATATCCTTCAGCTTGTAAAGGAATTACTGCTCCTCGAGCCGGGAACTAAGAGAAACCCCGACTCAAGTCTCGCGGCATTTGGCCGGGACTTCCCCGTATTTTTTTTTGTTGCTTTTTGGTATCATCGTCTTTCATTTTTTCTGTTCGTCTATTTTCATCATTTGGCTCGTTATTCAAACATCATCTTTCTGGTTCATTGCACTAGGTGGCAGGCTAAGGATAACAAGGATTCAGCAGACAGAAGCCAGCAGCCAGCAGCCAGCAGCCAGTGGGTGTTATTGCCATCGAGTGCATTAATAAATCAATTGTTTTTGCATCTCAAAGAACCCGTTTAGCAACGGGGATTGACAGTCCTCTGATAGAGTGAAGTGGAAATCTGAAATGTAATCGCTGTCAGACAATGCAATTTGCTAACAAGTGAACTCTAATTGGGCTTACAAGGAAATCTATGAATAGGAAGTTTGTAGAAGAATTTTATTATTTTAAAATCATTCAAAAATAGAGAAGTTAATAAAGGTATTTAATAAAATAAAGACCCATAAATAAGAAATTATAAATTTGAAGTCTTTAAAACTAAAAATTGAGAATTTAGTGTTTATTCTTTATTTTTTTGTTTATATTTTTTTATAATTTGTATTTTGTTTGTTCATTAATTGCTAGAAAACAAAGAAAATGTTGTTAAAGCCAACTTGCATTGTCTATGTTATTTTTAAATTTGTATTTGTTTTGCTTTTTAATTACTAAAAACCCTCTAGAGTGAAACTAACTTTAAATTTAATTTAATTTAAAATTTTGAGGTTTCATTAACCAGTTTAAATCTTTCCCTTTTCCAACCAAAGAAATATATATTACCCCCTATAACCCCAATTTAATTTCTCCTCATTTCTAATGAGGCAAACTAGTTTTCCCAAGCAAAAGAGCTATTTTCTCTTTCGCGGAAACTATTTGGTTACCAAAATGGACCACAAGGATACGTGTGCTCCTGCATTCTCGCCTCAAGCTCATTAACTGCTCGGAGCGCTTTCTGCCAGATTGTTATTTTTCCCCACAGCTCGAACAAAGGATAATTGAGGGGAAAACAAAACATTTACTAATTAGCACTCCAAGGCTGCACACAATGACTGTAAAATTATCATATCGTTTTCTTTGTTTTTTGGTTATTAATGCAAAAAATAAAGGAAAAGGATTTCTTGCTTTTTCGTTATAAATTTTTTTGGAGAGGAATCGTTGAGTGGGAGATAATGTGTTCGTTACAGAGTGAAAATGGGTTTCCATTTCCTTCTTATTTTACTGATAGGAGGTTTTAACTAATTTCTTTTTAATGTTAAATAGTACCTAAAGAAGATATTTAATATATACAATTAATATTTAATTGCTTAACTAATTAAGGAGCAAGGAACTTATTATTAAGTTTATTATTTTATATGATAAAATGAAGATTGTCTTCTGTATCTTATTCAAACAACTTAAGACAGTGAACTTTATATTGTTGCAAAACATGTTCTTTAATGGCATTATTTGCTGTACGCTTAAATTTTAAAATAAAGCCAATTGTTTATATAATTAATTTAACTTCTTCATTTGCCTTTTATATATTTTTTAAAGAGATTTTGGTGATATAAATTTCACTATTATTTTAAACTAAGTTTTCAATATTGTTGGCATAGTGTACACGCCATTCTGTCCCTGAGTTCCTCCTCTGATCCCCCCTACAGACATCTGCGAACAATTCCATTTGCGCGCTGGCTGTCAGATCTCCGGGCATTGCTCAGCTGCCTGGCCGACAATTCTGCAATTCTCCTGTCGCAGCCGCAGACAAAGAAGGAGAAAAGGACACAGGATGGGCTGGAGCAGGAGCTAGAGCAGGAGATGACAGCCATGAATGCCATTTCTTCTGCTACCTTCGAGCATAATTTACATTGTATTCCGGCTTGAGTGTGCAGTTGAGGCTGTCTTTTATGGTTTGTCTTGGCTCAATTCGCTTTGGGTTTGGTCTCGTTTTTAGGGATTTATTTTTTGTCTATCTTTTATTTTTCCACAATGCGAAAATTTCACTTGTCACAACTGGAGGAGTTCGAGTTTGCCAGAGAAAGACTATTGCGAGCGGAAACGCAACTTGGCTTCAATTTATACATGTCAAGCTTGTTAAGTTGGCCCAAAGCTGGACTTTGGCAGACTGATTGCATCATAATTACCCCAACTGCCTCTGCGTCCCTGATTTTTACCCCCTAAGTGCTTTTTAACGAGCTCTCTTTTCGGTTGCTGCCACTGCAATTTGTTGTCCGTTTTTAGAAAAGGGCTAAAATAGTCCTGGCAACAACAGCCACAACAAAAAATTTGAGCATTTGTTTCCCACGATTTTCGACCGTAATTTTCCCCAGCGAAATGCCCATCCACAGAGGCTAGCCCTCTCAATTCTGTCGTAATAATCTGGCACATGGACCCCATAATTTGTAATTTCAACCTAATTACTTGAAACCCAGGCCGTGACTATGAGGGGGCGTGTAGAAAGAGTGGCCAAAAGCCCAGCTGAACAATGTTGTTGGCAATAAAAAATGTCAAAAAAGAACAGCAAAGGCAACAGAACGCCCATTTTGGGTTCAAAACACATATTTGTATCAAGGCCAAAACGACACGCCCAGTCACACGCACAGTGTGTGTGATTTTTGTATTTTGATCTGTATCCTTTGCTGGTGACATATGTTAATGATTTGGCCGCGATTTCTAGGTCATTTCAATTGATTTTTACGCCTGAAGGGGTTATTTTTGTTAGTTAATTAAAAAATAATGGACACATATAATTGTTTTGCTAATGTATTTTTAAAATCATTTGGTAATTAACTTGGAAAAATACATATTAAATATGATATTATTTTTCTCTTTGATGAACAACTCCGTTTATACTATAAAAGCTTGATAAAGCACCATATATTTCTGAATCCTTTTTGGATCTTTGAGAAATACGATTTGTTCTGACATTTTAATTACGAAATAGTTTAAAATGAAAAATCAAATTAATAAATTCAAGAGCATTAATATTTAAATCCTGTGTCAGACAGCGGATCTGCAGCTACCAAAAATTTCCCAGCACAAACAATATATATATATGTTTATTTTTTCGGGGGAATCAAATATTTATATATTGGAGCGCCAATTCAGTAGAGTTGAGTAAGTGGATCAGCCATATTCCGGTGGCAGGAGAGGAGCCCTGAGGATGGAAGGGTGGAAGGGCAGCTAGGATGAGTCTGGCATCACAGGAAGCTGATATGGAATGTTCATTCATATTTCATTTTGCGAAATTGTTCGCGACCAAGTCAGAGAGTGCAGCAGAAATGTCAGCCTAACAGTCAGTTAAAGTGCATTGCAATGGAAAAACAAGAAACAAAATTGGTTGTTACACATAAAGACTTTTGAATGCTCTTTAATGGCTTCCGGGAAAAGATTTGAGAAAATGCAGGATTGAAATTTTATCAAAAAATAAATAAAAATAGGAAACAGTCTAAAATAATTTAAAATCACTGCCCAGAGTTTGTTTCTTTTGTTTTTTGCTGATGATATTTCTAACCAACTTTTTAGCTCTTCCTTTTCTCGCATCCATTAATTCCATTTAATAGGTATATTTCATTACCTCTTAAGCAACCTCCTTCGATTGCCACTTATACTTAAAAGCCGCAATATGGCAAACTCAATTCTTCCTTTCGGAATTCCCTCGAATAAAAAATGTTGAAAAAATGCAACAAAGGCCATTGAAGTGCAATGAAAATGCCGTCATATCCCGTTGGCAACAACGGTTACAACTGAAATCAGCGGTCACGATGACGGCGACCGTAAAAGTAACTGCTACAATGACACAGCCGTTACTGTCGGCCCATCCATCGTATGTAGTAACACACAACGCATTGCCGGGGCCATAAAATAGTAACATCAATGAAACGCATTCATACGTGCCCATATTCGTCTATATGTACATATAGTATATATATATGGTTCATACATCGTACGAGCGTCCGCACAGACGACGACCGACCGGAATAAAGTGCTATTAATAATAAATGTTGCATTGGAACAGGGCGAGCCAAGCCAAATGAACTTGGTTTTGACCAAGCACGGCGTGCCGAAAACAACCAGTCATAACCCCTTCAAAGCAGGGGATTCCCTGCAGTGAATACCGAGCAGCAATCCGAGGGTCCTTTATAAGATCCGATTAGGTTAATTCGAAGGCAATTTGAAGTTTGCATTGACAAACAAATTTAACAACAAGGATCTTGAAAGACTATCTGAAAATTTCAGCAATATCCAAGTGATTCGGAATCTTAATAAAATTCATTATATTACTTAAAGAATTTTTAATCACATCCTTTTAGGATTTTAAAAATTCGTATATTTAGGCTTAAAATCATTTAAACATTTTTAATACTCATTATTATATCATAATGATTAACATTACTTTCGATCTATAGAGTTTAAGATATGTTGTTTAAAATTAGCCATTAAATTTCAGAGAAGGATAAAAGAACTCTTGGCTATTTACAATGTTATCGAATACTCTTCTTAATTCCCAAATATTCCAACGTTTTTACCATATCTCTGTACATTTAAAAATATTATATATATTAAGTGCAATTCGTCATTTAATTTTTATTTCTATAAATAGTGCAAAGCTTTCACTTTATTTTACTACTCTCAATAAATAATATGTATAAACATTAACGTGTCAAGGGTATTTCCAGTTTCGATATATAAATTTACACATGTTGCCAGTATAAGTTGTAGTTGTGCAACATACAACATTGTAAAGCCCAGGCAGACCCAATAATAGGTGCAGGGACAGGAGCAGGGACAGGAGCACAATAGCAAACGGCAGGACGGCTGCCATAATAATAATAAATGCCATAATCCCCTGAAATCGGCGTTCCTCTGTGGCCATTTCTCCGCTTTCTCCGCGTGTGTTTCCTGCAGTTTTTTATTTTTATTTCCATTGTTTCGTCCGCAGTAACAACAACCGCATCGACAACAACAGCAACAATGGCCAGAGTGCAATTCGACGCGTCAAGTGAATTAAGCGATTTTTAAAGCTTTACGCTAAATGAAATTTGAATTGCCAAAGTGTTCACTTGTGTGTGCAAATTAAATTACGCAAATCAAATAAATGTTTTAACAAAACGAAAGGAAAATAAAGCGAAAAACAAATAAATACGAAGCTGGAAAGAAAAATCAAAATAATAAAAATGTGGCCCAAACAATGCCAGCGGCAGTGTGTGTAAAAAAAATTCAACGAAAAAATATATAGAATCAATCATAGATAAATACAACGTTTAACAAAGCACAAAAGTAACTAAGAAAATAGTAAAATGTTTATTTTAACAGTAATTAAATTGCTGCTGATAGCACTGAATATATTCCCCAGTCGATTCACGAATCGACGGATTATGTTCCTCATCTACATGACGAATCTGGTGACGCATGGTAAGCCAAGTTCGATTTATGAATAATTTTTGTTTAAGTTTCAATTAAAAGCATTTAAATTTATAGGCAAATAAGCGACATGACTTTATATGCGGCTTAATAATTCATTTTTTATAAAGGATAAGCCTTTATATGATAGGATTAGTTGGGTGATAAGTCGATGATTATATAGTTCACTATTAGAACAAATAAATTATAAATACATAGGATTTTTTATAAGGCTAATAGGGGTAATAATTACTTTTTGTTGTGTAAACTTTAAATGTATATATTTATAAGGACATCTAAAATTAGTTGTATGATACTTATTTAAGTTTTTATTATACAATATTGTATGGTAAAACAGCTTTATCAAATTCTTTAATAAAAATAGTTTAATAAACTTAATTAATCTGCAACCTCCTGAACCTCTCGTATTTTCCTTTCCTGGCAACACTTTTCTTTGAAATCCTTTAACAAGCTTTTCCATACGCTCGAATTTCCGCTACCAAATACGTGTTCTTGCTCCATGTTGAAACTGTCAGATCTGGTCATAATTTAATTAAGAAAATGAGACCTCAAAACGTTGGCAACGCCGCTTGTCCTCGCGGGCAACCCAAAACTCTAGCCCCCCTCCCAAAGCCGTGAACCGTGAGACAGGTGCAATGCTGGTGCCTACCTGTCTGGAGGCAGAAGGGGCGTGGCAGTGGAGGCAGGCGTGTGCCGAGTGCACGACGCAGATAACGGGAAACACGGTTCCATTGGCTTGGTCAGGAGGCAGTCCATGTTATTTTTTCATACCAATTACCTATGTTAGTGAGGAAGGGTGTTTTGGAACAGTATAAACATTTAGAAAGGTATCCTTAATTTTTGTTAAATATTTATATTTAATTTCCTAGTTCAAATACTAAATAATTATTTCTTTAATGAATTACATAATGTAATAATAAAATTTATTAAGAGATTTTAAGTCTTACAATATTAAGCTTTTTCTTAGTTAAGTTTAAGCTAATATTTCAACTTGTATCTAATTAATTATCATCTGAGGTATCCCAGAGTCGGGTGGGAAAATAGAAACCAGTTTATTTTCCTTTTTTTGTGCAGCACTTCCGCGGCAAAGACAGCGGCACGAACACGAGCTGAATGCATAGATGAGGAAAATACTCGTGCCAGGACAAAAGCTGCAGCAGCGGCAGCGGCAGCCTCAACAGGCTATAACTACGTGCTGCCATTTTCCCCATTTCCCTCGCTTTCCCCCTCCCCATACCATTCCCGGGGCCAGATAAAAAATTGCTTTGTTTAATTATTTCATAATGACGCTGCGGCTGCGGCTGCCACTGTTGCTACGGCTGCTGCTGCTGCTGTTGCTGTTGATTATATTTGGCCTGTGGGCCAGGGATTTCCGGCAACAGCTGCTATTGCTCCTCCATCAACATTTGCACTTCTTTATTTTTATTACCCGGCACACTCCGCTGGCCTTTAATGACTTCGTTATGGTTGCCATAGCGAAGGCTATGAACTTGCCTTACCCACAAATTATTCATACAGAGTTTCAAGAGTTTTCTTGGAAACTATATTTGAGAGAAATTCTCCACAAAACCCGGAGAAGAATTAAGTTATCTAAGCATTGAATTAAGCTTGAGTATTTAAATTTAAAAGTTAGCTAAATAAATATTAGTGTTTTAAGGCATAACTTATACTTATACTTTTAATTTATTCCCCTGAAGCCCCTTAAGAATCGTAATTGGAGAATTATCTCTGTCGCCCAGAAGAGTTTATCAAAGCTTTTTCATCCCTTTGGTTAGGCATAGAATTATGCCCCTCCAGTTCCCTTTTTCACTCATTAACTAACCGACTTTCCCTGGCACTTTCCATTTGCAGTCATGATGGATGAGCCCCGCTTCGCCCAGCCGATACCAAACGTTACCGTCGCCGTCGGCCGAGATGCCAATCTGCCCTGCGTTGTGGAGCATTTGGGTGGCTATAAGGTGAGAAAATGGGTATGGGGAAAATTCCGGGAAGGGAAAACGCCCCCAAAGAGTTGGGGGGAAAGCCGTCCGAACACAAGGGGGGGGCGGACTGTCATAAATCGTGCGTAAACTGAACGCAATGGTCGAACAACGGCCACTTGATGAAGGAGTTGGTAACCGAGACGGACACTGTCAAAAATCAATTTCACAAATTGCACAAGGACCGAGACGACGGCTGACTGATTGACTGACAGGCAGAGGAAACAGACTTTTGGGCCACTCAATCGGCAGTCGAAGATAAAGAGGCCCATCGAAATATTGCCCCCAATTCAAAGGAGATTCTGCATTCTGCATTCTGTCTTCCGATGACTTTCAGCTGTCATTAGCAAGTCGATGTATTGTTTGCCTTTGCCCGCAGCAACAATTTATGAGCTGCATATATGCAACTAATCCACAATAAGCCAAGGATACTCTCCGGAGTCCTGTGATGGTGCCCTCGACCAAACAAAATGGCTAGAAAATCACTTATCATTTATCTCCCTCAGCTGCTGGCTGGCTGGCTGGCCGGCACACACAGCGAGCTCATAACAAATCACAAATATTTACTCGCCATATCAACTTCATATAAAACACTGTCCCCGGGACTAGCACAAGAGTCCTGCTCCTTGCTCTTATTGGACTTTTGTCAACATTGGCCTGGCATAAGGACATAAGGGAAAGTTGGTAGAAAAACCGGAGCAGAAAGGCGAGAAACTCATTGCTGTCAGTCCTTGGGCTGAGGGTAAATTTGAAAAGTTTGCAGCTGACCCAAGGCTGGAGAAATCCTTGCAATCCTTCTCTGGATGCATACAGAGAAAAAGAGCAGGGAGAAGGGGAGAAAATGTAGCACTAAATGTAATTTTTAAATATTTTGTGAGAAGTTATAATCCATAGGAAATATAGTTTTAAAAGACTTGCGAAGCCTTAGACAAATTCATGACATTTTAGATTTATTTTATTCCGAATTTAATGCAGTTTTAATAGGCATGGTCTAGGGATATTTTGGAGAGCATTTTACGGACTCTATACCTTATTTTTTCCTTGTGTACCATGTCTTCTGCTTGTCACACGCAAAGGCAAAAACGAAGCCCAAAGAAAGTGCGAATAGCAAAGGCGAAAAAAAAGTGTATTAAAAATGCGGAAACAGCTGTCAGGCTGTCTTTATCCTTGGTCCTGCGTCACAACATGACGTTCATTTATAATGGCAGGACCTCCATACACACATGCGTTTAGCAGGGAACTGGGACCGAGCCGGATTGTGTGTGTGCTTGTTGACTGTTGTTGGATCTTTAAAGAGAGCGCCTGTGAGGACAGGCGACATTAGCTGGAAATTGACCGAATGATGCGAATCGATTTTCGAAATTGCCTGTTACTTGCAGGTGGCCTGGATCCACATCGACCGGCAAATGATTTTGACCATCCACCGACATGTGATATCAAGGATTCCGCGCTACAGCATCACCTACACGGACAACACGTGGCTGCTGCACGTGAACCAGGCCCATCAGGACGATCGCGGTTACTACATGTGCCAGGTCAACACGAATCCAATGATTAGCCAGGTTGGCTACCTACAGGTTGTCGGTAAGTATCATCCTTTAATTCTTTGAATTCTCTGGTAATTGATATTTTTGGCAGTGCCACCGAACATACTGGACATCGAGAGTACGCCGTCCTCGGTGGCGGTGCGTGAAAATCAAAATATCAACATGACATGCCGAGCCGATGGATTTCCGTCACCGAAAATCATTTGGCGCCGGGAGGATGGCGAGGAAATTGCCGTTGAGAAGAAGAAGAAAGGTATGGGTGTTGTTGGGAAATTCTCAAGACTTGGGAAAAATATTTGTCTTGCATTTCAAAGCTTTATTTTAATGCTTAATAAAATAAAATCAATATAAATTTTTGTGGCCAAGTAAATATACTTTCCCTTCTCTTTGGTAGATAATGATTTCATTTTGAAATTCTCTTTACTCTTGGCACGTCTATTTTCATGTCCTGGACATCCACCTGCATCGTCAATATAAATACCAATACATATACCAGTTCTTGTGTACGATGGCGATGTCCTGCCACTGACCAAAGTGAGTCGCAACGAAATGGGCGCCTATCTGTGCATTGCCACCAATGGAGTGCCGCCCTCGGTGTCCAAGCGGATCATTCTCGACGTGGAGTGTAAGTATTCGATGCCAGAAATGAGGAATGAAAACTATTCCAATAGGGGGCAATTTGGGGCGAGTTCGTTTGGGCGTCTGTGGAGGAGAGTGCTGCGTATTATATTAGACCGTAGTTGGGAACGCTTTTGTCAGTTTAGTTGAAACACGCGCGCGCACTTACCGGAACGCGAGGAGGCCATTCATCCAGCCAGGCATCTATCCATCTATGCTGGCATCCATCCATCCAGCCAGCCTGCCTGCCTGCCATATTCCTTGCTGGAGCTGATGTTGCTACCTGGTGCTCATCAATTTAACTGCACGCTCGTTGCTCCGGCAATGAGTGACAAACGCAGCTAAGCTGCCGCCATCTAATGCAGCTGATATATAACAAGGTATATGTGTATAGAATACACTGGGAGAAAATAGGTGGATTGATGAATAAAATTAAAGTTAAAAAGTGGGTTTTAAGGTAGCATTTTAATTAGTTAATTTAGTGTTTGGAAATTATCATATATTTCTGAATAGTCTTAGGTTGCAGTCTTAAAAATAACTAATAATAAATATTTCCTTCAGTTTTCTCAATAACAATTCTTATAAGTCTCATGCCTTGGAAGCTGTTTAAAAATAATGCGTTTCTTCAGGCAGAAAGTGATTATTAAATTAATCATTTCCAACAGTTAAAATATATTAAGTTAATCGTACTAATTTCTCCCAGTGACTTTAGTTAGAGAGATACCGTGTCCTGGGCGTAAAAGTTACGCTGCCATTGCACGCCGTGCGCCAGTAAACGCTTGTTAATCCTAACGAGTTTCAGCCAGCCTGGCTCTCCGCCCCCCTCTAACTCCTAACTACCTCTGACTACGCTCCTGCCCCAATATCGCCACCGCCCCCCCTTGACAATAATTCACGTCACGTACCTGCAATAAAGTCACTTGCCGGCGCTGCACGTATGACTTTGACGGCGTTTTTCTGTACCGCCGCACCGTGTATGTGTGTTTTTCTCTCTATTTTATTATGAACGGTTTTGTGCGTGGCTGAACCGAGGGGATGAGGGCGGTGCCAGGGGGCGGAGTCATCCTGGAGCGGAGCCAGCCTCGAATTGCAGGTGTAGTAGGCATTGTCAGGAGCGTTTAAAATTTCCAACAAGCTCGCAGGTCCTTTCAATTTTGTGGCGGGGGTTCGGTTTCGGTTTCATGTTTAGAGTTGGGTTTTGCTGGCTGGAAATGCGCAACCTAATATACAGTTTCGTTGAGGTTGACTTACAAAAAAAAAGCACAAAAGCCATATATTTTCTGTGTTAAGTGAGATGGAAGGCTTAATATATTGGAAAGCACACAGAGACAAAGACGGATGTTGAACGATTAGGGTTAAGGCAGAGGAAAATAAGGTTTAGTTTTGGGTGGAAAAAATCTGAAGCGATATATAGTAAAATGTTAAGCGTATAATGAATTTAAATTAAATAATATTTTATATTTTATTATTAAAGCTATCAAAAAGGTATATTTAATACACTAAAGGAGGTTCTTAAAATCCTTTAAAGTATTATAAAAACAAACGCCTTTAAAACAATGGAAATGCTATCATTAAACATACATAATATTTAATTAATATTAGGTTTTTCACATTTCGATAAAATACATATGTTTTTAAATTATTTTACTCATAAATCGTTAAAATTTATTGAAATTTAATAAACTCTACGAACACTAACTCTTTCATTCTACGGGTTGAGGAAAGACTAAAGTGACAAACCCATCCACAGCACGTTCTTCCGGCTAAACTTAATTTTTTCTACACCAACCCT
Source organism: Drosophila truncata (assembly GCA_008042515.1). Lineage (NCBI taxonomy): Eukaryota > Metazoa > Arthropoda > Insecta > Diptera > Drosophilidae > Drosophila > Drosophila truncata. The sequence goes on from VNJQ01004614.1 coordinate 15,671, forward strand.
AAACCCCCTCTCGTTTATGCTGACGTGTTGTCTTAGCCATATTGTATATTGCTCTAGTGATAGCATACATACATATACTATATATATATATGCTACGAGTCTCTGCGTCTGAGTTTTCCAGCTTAGTCACTGCACTTTCATTTTAAGCTGGGCAAAAAAAGAAAACTAACAAAAATGACAGACAGACGGACCCAGAAAACGTTGAACAGGCGTAATGCTGCCGCTTATGCGTGCTTTGCAACGACACCTGAACGTTCTCCCCCAGGTGCCATTTACATTTGCTAACGTTCCATATCAACCGCTCTCGTTCCGCTCCCTCATCCACAGTCTCGCCCATGATTTGGGTGCCGAACCAACTTGTTGGCGCTCCATCCGGCACAGATGTAACCATCGATTGCCACACGGAGGCGCATCCCAAGTGAGTCTATTGCCATTTCCGTTTACTACATTTATTTTTTTTGCTAAGAAATTTTGTGTAGCATACACTTAAGGGCTGCCTGTCTGCGACTTGTTTATTTTGTGATTTCTGTTTGGAAAAAGCTTATTAAAGCCAAATTATTTAAAATTGTAACATTTATTTATTAGCAGATTCAGAAATATATTCTTTTTTATGAAATACTTTTAGTAAATCACTATTATTTAAGCCTAAAATGGTTTCTTTGAAGGTTAACCTTTTTTTGTAAAGGCTTTGCTAAAGTTACGATTCTATTGATTTATTATATATATTGATATTTAGTATTTGAACTTGTATATAAGATTATTGTTTTAAATTACGGGAAATATTTTAAAATAATTATTTACTTAAAATTATTATTGTGGCTTGTCTTGATTTTACGGTGTCTTGCCCAAAATTTTTCTTAGTTTTGAAAAAATTTTCATAGTTTTAGGGCGATTATTTTTTAGGGCGATTTTTCTCAAATATAGAAAAATATTTTTATGAGGGTAGTTTTATTTTATTATATTTTTTAAACGTGTATTTCAAGCGTGTGCAATCCCGGCTCCAATTTCCCCTTCTATTTTCATTGGATTTAACAAATTTTACATTGCACCTGATTGCCGTTAGTTGTTCTGCTTTTTTTTCCCTCCCCCATAACGTATGAGCGTGTGTCTCTGTTGAATTTTGCTCATTCAATTTCTCTTTGATTTTGTTAAAATATTTACTTTTATTTGAGAATTTGATTAGTTTTCTTCTGCCCTAGTATGTGTGTGTGTGTGCTAAAACAAATTTTCGTTTACATTCGATTTGAGTTTAACTCGAAATGCTGAAACGTTTCCACCCTGCAGGGCCATCATCTATTGGGTATACAACTCGGTGATGGTATTGCCGAGCAAGAAATATAAAACCGACTACACGGAGAACTCCTATCGGTAAGTCACTTTTAAAAACAAAACAAAAGCAGGGAAAACATGGATAACATGGAAGCTAAGAATAAAATAAAGTTAAACAAAATACAACATCCAAAATTGTGTTGTTAAATATTTATCAGGCATTTGCACTTGCCTTTTGGGGGTCAGGTGCAAGTGCAAATGTTTTCGCCCCCGAAAAACCGAAGATAAGCCGCCGAAAGGACGACATACGAATACTTTTATATGTATATGTGAATATCCTTAAGCTTAACCAGTAACGTATCCTTTGCAGTGCCCACATGAAGCTGACGATAAGAAACCTGCAATATGGTGACTTTGGCAACTATCGATGCATCTCGAAGAATTCGCTGGGGGAAACGGAAGGCTCCATACGTGTTTACGGTAAGTGCATTTGTATTGGTAGCTTAAGTGCACTAGTTACGGCAAACACACACACACACATGTGCACAAACAAGGACCCTACACACACCCTACACACACGGACACCCGGAGCAATGCAATATCGTGCGCCCTTTGTGGCACAATTTTGCCAAAAGCTTTTACCTATAGACCCGGAATCCACCATCCGGACCTCCTTCATCTCCTCCGTCAACGTCTCCGTACATGCACTATACGCTGTCCTCTGGAGCGTAAAACTAAACGAGCGTCGGTGGCTGCTGTGTCTGGCTCTATCTGCCCTGTATTTGGCTCCTAGCCTCTCCTCTAGTCCCCTCATTCTAGCCCCTATTTTCCACGCCCCTCCGGCCGTATCATCATCCCCCCCAGCAGCAGCAGCAGGAGCAGCACGGAGACACATTCACCATAAACGTAAACGGAAAATAAAGGTGAATTTCGGAATTGTTTGACTTTGTATCGTTTGCTAGCCGAAGGACTCTACAGATAGCTGCATTTATTTATTTATTTTTTATGCACTTTGCCAGTGTTTTCGGGCTTCTTGTCCTTTTTACAAGTTGCTCCTCCAGGTTGTTGTGCAAATGGCAAATGCTAAGGATCTATCGTCTGCTAAAGGTCATCGAAACATTCACTGAACTTTGGGTTATCTTTTCGGTTGTAATCTTTTGTTTTGAATTTAATGGTAAAATGTTGAAATTTAATTGCAAAAGCTTTAGTTATTATTAAAAGGATATCAATTGTGTAATTTATAGTTATTTTTCTAATCTAAAAAATATTTTATGATGATTATTAAATTATTTAAATTCTTGAAGATATTTTTAACCTTTTCAGGTTATTAAAACAACTCTAAAGCCAAAGCTCAATGTTTAGTTTAATTTCCTAAGTTGACCTTCTGGTAATTACCACGACTTCAGTTGGCTAAGCAGCCCCGGCTTATGTTTGTGTTGTGGCTAAAAGCCCGGCCTTTAACTAAAAGTAAAATTTGTTTTATTTATAAACACACACACACACACTTTGTGCTGCCGGCAAGTGTGTACGTTTTTGACCTTACCACTAGAAACCACCACCACTTGACATAGTAAGCCAATGGGCAGCAAACCGACATAAATTCCACCCACATAATGTAATGAAAAACCATTTTGTATAATTTTATACTTTCCGTTCACTGTTCGTATGCCTTTCTAATTATTAATTATGCAATGTTATTCAATTCCATTTGCAGAAATACCTTTGCCCTCCACGCCATCTAAGCAGGTTACCCACACCACCGTCGAGTCCAGGGAGAGTAAGTATAGTATCAGTCGGTTCCCGTTGATGCTGGGGGTTTCCAGTGGGTTTTGGGCAGGGGAAATGCACAGAATGCTTCGTATTTGTGCTTAACACATTCAGTGTTGAGCGTGAAAGTCACACCACACACACACACACACACACAGGACATAGGAAGGATACAGGATACGGCGAGCCACAAACAAAACTGCGAAAGTAGCAGCTAAGCCAGGCAGATCCACAAAAACAGGAAGGCGCTGGGGGAATGTAGTGGAGGAGGGTTGGCTAGGAGGATATGCACGGGCTAGGTGGAGAAAAGGGGAGTGGCTGGGGGTGGAGACACGCCCACAGAGAGATAAAGTAAAGCACTTTTGACTATTTCAGCGACGGGGTTTTCCACTTCTCGCCACTCACACTGAGAGAAAAGAAGATCGTAGGCTTTATTTATTTTAACAAATTCCTTATGCTGGTAAATTCACGAAGAATTTAAATCAATTTTTGGTTTATTAATTATTTAGACTAATACGTTACGTTTGCTTAATGTCTTAATTTAATAATAAATATTTCAAAAGCTCAATTTAATTTAGTTAATTTCGTTTAAATGGTATAGAAGTTTATTTAAATATTAAAAACACCTATGATAAAAGCCTTATTATAACAATGATATTAACTAAAATCAAGCAAAGTAAAATATATTTTTTAAAATATTTATTTAATAATAATTAACTTAGTCATCTTTACTTCTTTAGGCAAATTAAAATGAATAAATTTACCATATTAATTGAAAAATCGTTTTAATTGAAACTGTTGCAAGATATATATATATATATAGTAATTTAATAAATATAGTAATTTAATATTAGTAATATTTTGTATAAAATGTGATTTTTATAGGATAACATTTAATTCAGCGGTAATATTTTCACTGAATAGTGATACAAATAAACTTCAACTTAACTGAAGACTTTTTATTATTAAAAAAAACACAAAATAATAACAAAATAATATTTATAAATTCAAATGGTATAAAAATATTAAGACAAATATTTTCCAGTGGTAACTTTTTCGCAAACTCTTGTTGAAATTCAAGTCGAGCAGAAAAGTACACACTCTTTCAAGTCTCTGTCCGCGTCCGGGCCGGTGTCCTTTTTCCGCTCCCATGTCCGTGTGCTGGCTGTGGGCAAAGCAATATGCTGGGGATTATGCCTGCGACGTAGGAGGATTTTCGGGGGCATTAGGTTGGAAACACATTTGAAACACTGCCGCAGACGCTGAGCCCGAGAGCCGGAGACGGAGCCGGAGCAGGAGCTGGAGTTGGAGAGCGGAGCAAAAGACCAAACATATTTTATTTAAAGTGACTGGCAAAGCAGCGCGCGAGCAATGCAACGGAACCTAATCCAGGAGTCAGCCAACAAAGGATGTTATTGTTTGTGTGTGTCCTGTGTGTGAAGTGTAGTGTGTCGATGCACAAGAGTGGCGTTTGTGTGGGCGAAATAAATTTTTTGTATCGCAGCCAAGATTTCCACGCAATTTAACTTGAAAACCATGTCAGACTGGGGTTAAGTTTTGTTTAAGAATCCGCAACTTTTACTAGTCAATAGTGACCCACAAATGAGCAAACAGTGGACAGCCAAAAAAGGGTTAAATTCAGGGGATTTTCTTGGGTTACACTTCCACTTTGCAGCCACTGTACACTCTCGTTTTAATATATATAAAATTATACACTTAATCTGCAGACAATATCATACCCTCATCACGCAACGATTCAACGAAGGCCCTGCAAACGGATGTGGGATATGCCATGAAGAACGATTTATATCCCGGCTCAGCCTCATCCTCGTCCTCTGGTGTTGGGGCCAGCTCCTCGGCGGCCTCGTCCTCGACCTCCATGCAGACCTCAGCCCTGCCAGGAGGAGCGGCGGGCAACAGCCTGTCGTCCTTGGGCACCAAGGGCTCCCTGGCGACAGGGAAGAGCACGTTCGACGCGGATCGACCACCGAATCAGTATGCCTCGTCAGTGGGTAAGTGTCCCATATAGTAGTTCTTGAGTCTCCCCCGACAACAATCCCTATATAAATCATATTTTCTACAGCTGCCCTGCTGCTTCATAGAGCCTTGCTCAGCTGCTCGCTGCTCCTGGGCTCTGGAATCTATCTGGCCCAGCTTTGAAATCAATAAATCGCTTGAGTTACTCAATAAGCATTTCCAAAATGCAGCCAAAGGGGGTCACAGAAACGGGGCGGGGCTTAGTTTAGGTACATCAACATATTTCATAGCTGAAAGTATATCAAAAACCAATAATACAAATAAACTAAAAAACAAAAAATGCTTCAAACTTGGCTCACTTAAAAGCTATAGGAATTTGTAAAATTATATAAAAGAAAAAGGGAAAGGTATTTCGCAAAACAATAAAATGCTCATTGTATGTATAGTATTTATAAAATTGTAAGCTTAAGGCAAATCACTCATCCTTTAAAAAGAAATGGGTTTAGAGTTAAAAAATTTATTGTAAAATATATGGAATAGAAATTGAAATTGGTATGAAATTGAGTGGCAGAAAAGCCAAGCTTTGAAAAGGATTTTCTATCGATTTTATTTTTTTTTTAATAGTTTGACTTGAAAGCATTTGATTGTATATTCCTTGGGAACATATCACAAACAAAATAGCACTCTCGAGTATCAAGTTCTGTTTCAAAACATATCTGAAATTCATATCGCTTTATAATAAATATAAAATTTATATTGTTTTTACAACCATTTATTTTTTGTAGTTAATCAATACAATTTCAATACATTTTTAACTATTTCTATGTACTACCTGTATTCCTAATTAATTTTCGATCAACTGCAGCGCAATTAAAAATATTAAAAGCTGCAAAGCAATTAAAAGAATTTTATATACCAACCCCACCGCTGAAGTCAAGCGGATTTCTTCGTTCAATCCGTGACAAACTTTTCACAACCCCTTTTCGTGATGGCAGCAAAAAGTTCCAATTTATTTAATGAAAGAAAAAGTCGACGGCCTGTCATGCCACTCCGCCCAGATCGGCGGCATCGAAACGCCTTAAAAATGTCATTCATTTAAACACAGTTTCGTTCGATGTTGTTGCTGCTGCTGCTGCTGCTGTTGTTGGTCTATGGTATGAGTAAAAATTTGCAATAATAATTTGCATTGCCTTGATTCCGTTTCCCGGCTTGCCGTCTCGTCATCGTCAGCTTTTGTGCGTTGTTGTGCGCTTCCATCACTTTTTAATAAATGTGCATGCTAATTATATTATTACTCATACGACCCGTTGCCATGTGTCCTGTCTGCTGGGCCTCACCTTTCGCATCCATCCATCCATCCATTCCCTGGATCGCTCCTCGCTCGTAGCTTCTCTCTCCGGCGCGGCGGCCTCCGTGCGAAATACTTGCAATTAATTTCAGCATAAAATTGCGTGGCCTGTGGTCTCCTGGCCCCGCACAATGACACACAGTTAACATGTCCAATTTATTGGCCATAACTCATGCCGGGGAGCCCAAGGAGCGAGCGAGACGGGACAGGCCAGAGTCAGGGACAGGGACAGGGACAGGGACAGGGACAGGAGACAGACTATCGACGAGGCAAAGAAAAATGACATTAAGGCCAGAAGATATATGGCACATTTGCATATATGTAGGTTCATGTGTATATGTATAAACACCCCGGTTGCAGGTTAAAGGCAGGCCAATTTACTGCATTTATGCCTCTCCGTCGTCGCTGCACGATTTTAATAATTCAACTTGTGTTGCATAAAGTTTGCATTGACATATAAACATAATGAACGATGGAAAACCGCAGGCGAAATTGCCTTTCTCCGCCAGGACCCTTTCGTTTATTAACGTTGTTAATGCCGAAAAGGAGAAAAGCACATTCAGCGCGGAAAATATTGATAATCAACATTGTGCACTGCGCCCGGATGTGTCGTCGGTTCCACAATAACAAAATTAATGTATTTTATTTAATTCCCCTCTCACTCGGCTTCGAATAAGGTCGCCAGTGCAGTTAACTCGAACAATGCAGCTAATTAAGCATTATAAATGCAGCTGGAAAGATGGCAGGCCAAGGATATGTCCCTCTATCTGCCGCCCCAGGGCCCCAGGGAGTCGTAGATTTTGCAGCTGGCGCAGATTTATGTGTCCTTAAATTTATATTTTTTATTTATTTAAATTGCTTGAATAACAAAGTGCCATTTTCGCCCAATTTGCTGGCTTAAACAGGAGTTTTCCAAATTTAGCCGCACATTTAATTCTAATTAGTAAATTGTACTAATTAAAATTTCAACTTGCATTTTTGTTTGTGTAAATAAACCCTTTTCGGTGAGGTCGTGCAACCAAATATATAATATATCTGTAAATAAATGTTGACCCCTTCAGTTGTGTGTAAATATGAATGAGAAAAATATAATTAAAACATCAAACACTCAGTATTTCATAAAACCAGAATTAAATCAGCCAGTAAATAATTCAAATAACATTAGCCAAGTCCTCTTGAAAAACGAAAAATACTAAACGAAGCGAATAAGAATTATTATTGTAAAGTTCGTATTACTAGGACCTACATAATTAAGCAAGTAAAACAATAATTATAAATACACAAAAATATATATAACTATATAGCCTATACGAAGTAATTATATTGTTTGTTGCCTGTATTTGAAAACTTAGCTGAACATCAAATGGATAATATAAAATATGTTTAAAGCTTTTTGTGCAAATACCAATGTAAGAACGGATGTGTTTTCCTAACAAAAAGTTGGCATTGTGTAAAAAAAACTGTATGAGAAAGAGGTAATTTAAATAAAAAACTGAATTTACTTTAATGTGTATATCTTTTTCTTTAATTATATGATTTTTGTTTTATAAGAAGCTAATTTATTTTATCTTACAGTTTAAAGTTTCAGGTATAATCACAGCTTTATTTCTGAATAAAGTTTAATTTTTCTTCAACTTAATTCAAACAAGAAAAAAACCAAGTAGAGCTGATTTATCAACGCTAAACTATTGTAAAATAAACAATCTCATAACAAAACAAAACAAAAAAAAGGCCCATAAGCTAAATAAAACAAATTTGCATTTAAGATTGACAGAATTAAATTGTAAGCAGTTATATAATTATGCGATAATAATTAAATAATAAAACTTTAGGTTGATTGATACCACAAAAAAGCGAACCGAACAAAACAAACAAAGTAAATGAACATAAATAACTGTTGTTTCATTAAACCATTTGCATTTAAATTTAGCTCTCAATTACATGGGCGAATGCCCAACGTTGTTGGCATTGGTTTTGGCTTGGTATTTATGCAAATTTCCTGTTTTTCGGGGTTTGACATTCGGCCGTTGGGTTTCGCAATCCTCGCCGCAGTCGAAAAAAAAAACAAACAACGTTAATGAGCGCGCTTATTTACAGGAACAGCTATATCAACACACACACACATGTACACTTAAAAAAATTGTATGAGTTCTATAATATTTTACAGTTTATTTAGCAGGAAATGGGAATTTGTTTGCCTCAGTGCACAGGCGGCATACCGCCAAAACCTCGGTGTGCGTCTACTAATTGTTTGAGTCACGCAAACAAATTTCACACAAAATATGCTAAATACTTTCAGGCGGCCCCCACAAGAAAAATGTTTAATAATTTAATGTTATTTGCATAGATTTCAGCAGCTTGAGCGTTGACGTTTAGCAATTAACCTCGACACGCACCTACAAGAAGTCTACGGGAACCTTAAAGGATCAGTGATGGTACTCATTTACAGGGGAAAGGTACATAAAGGAAAGGTATTAAATAAAGGTACAAATAATATATAAAACTGATTAAAATGTATAAAGGTTTTTTCGGGTTTTTGTAGTGTAAACGGTGTATAAATATTAAATACTAACACTAATATCGATAAGAACTATTGTATAGCATTAAGAGTTATCGGCATATCGGGGAATGTAGAGTATAGGAGAAGAAGAAGACACTTTAGATCAAGGAAAAGGAAGAGAAACATCGTCAATAAAGAAATTATTAAGTATTGTTACAGTAGGAAGCTTTATTCAGTAGAAACCTAAATAAAGAATAATTTGTATAGTTATTAGAATATAATACTGATTTTTTTTCTACCCATTTAAGGTACTTGAAAAAGGTACGCAGCCACTGCTCAGCACCAGGGTTGACAAAACGTTTCAGTGGCGTACCCCGCTGCGTATACGCAATATTTCCATAACATTTCTGAGGTTCCTCACACATCTGCGGGGTAACCACTTGGGCACACTAACATTATCATAATTACACGGCTTGCGGATGAAGGGGAAGGTTCTGGGAGATTCTGGGAGATTCTGGGGCCGGAGACACCTTGCACTCTTATCTGAAATGCCTGCTTTGCGGCACTCGAGAAACTTTTCAAAAGTCATTTAAATTATGCGCACAAAAGCGCGAAAATTATGCCATGGCGAGACGGAGATTCAGACGCCACTTACAGTCGCATATATACAAATATATATATGTATATATATAGGGCTCTGAATAGAGACAGAGAGAGACAGCAGAGGCGGAAACCACATTTGTCGGCAAAGTTTTGCCTACAGCCGACTCTCGCATCCGCATTGCAAAAATAGTTGAGTGCAAAAGCGTGGAGCACACTTAAGATAAGCTTCGAGCGCAAAACTTTCATCTTACAAATGCCCGTACGCGGCGGCACACCCTCTATGCCTCTGGTCCTTTGAGAATGCATTCAACAAATTAATTCTGTGCCCGCTGTCTCTGGCTTTGTCGCTGCAGGAAATATGTTTAATTTCATTTAAATGCAGTAAGTGCAACACTTTGGTTAGCTTTCGCCAGCACTGAATGAAGTGAGGAAGCGGGCGGGAAAGGAAGGATGTGGCAGGCGGGCTGATAGAAATCTTTTTTGCCGGAAGTTTCTTCTTTGGTTAGCATTTTGTGCGGGTTTTCGCTGAAATCTCGGCAAAGGTCTTACATTATTTTTTCAGGGAAATTCTCAACATGTGTACGACTTTGGTTGGAACTTAAAGGAGGTGTAAGAAGGCGTTAATGAGCATGTAATGGGTAAAGTTGTGGAAAATGGTATAATTAAATTTTAACTTTAAAACTTGATGGGAACGAAAATTTAAATACATTTAAAAAGAAGTTAAAATCTTGAATAATTAACAAAAATCATGTTAATATTAGCCATAGATTAAACTATTTATATCATGAAACCTCTCTATTCCTTCTCTTTGAAACTCCCTTAAATTCAACCCATTTAAAGCATACTTACATCCCCATATCCATCATTTTGGGTGCAAATATTCGACCCCTGTGCAGTCCCCGGTCTATTCAAACATGTCAAAGTTCATCAACAACGAAAATCATTACAAAATCTGAGCGCTCCCTCTGCAATTCCAGTTCTAGTTCAACTTTGCAAAGTTAGTTTTTGTGTGAACTATTTTTCGCATTTTCTTTTTTTTAGCTGTAAACAGTTTCCCCCGCAAATTACAGCTTAAAATTTTCGGGGCCACACACTTGGAGGGAATATATTGGAGATTTGAATGCGGTTCGCTTTTCCTATATTTTCCTTTTTCTTTTTTTGTTACCAAGGGGAGGCTGATGGCAGAAGGACTCATCTGTCAGTTTTACATAGTGCACCCCAGAGAAATTTGTGTTTGTTGCATAAAAATTACATCGTACATTGTTCGCGAAAGGACTTTGATGGCTGCATGACACCAGCAGAGGGGTAACACACACACACACACACACATCGAGTGCGTCTGAGTGTGTGGCTCTGTTTTTGGCATTTCTAAAAATGTTGCAGTGTTGTGTGTGGGGACGGAGACCCATTGATGTGGCTGCTGTGACAACAAGCGCGCTGAAACTTGCTGTCCACTTTTTTGTTTCCCATTTTCTTTTTTTGTATCCTGCCCATTTCTGGGTGTTGTGCGGAGCGAAGGGCAATGACATCATTGCAGTTTTTATCCGGACATTGTGGTCGGGGCGAAATGTCAGCCAGCAGCCACAATTTAAGAGGAAACTGCGGAGGGTCGAGCGGGACCGAGAATGATTTCATTGCCCGCCAGCCACCACAAGTGACAACTTTATGAATCGCATTTTGGGTTTTATTATTAGCATTTATTTCAGGGAATTCGAGTGCGTTCATATCGTAAATTTTTAGGCATGATATTATTACGTTTTTAAATAGCAAATGAAGTCACAATAAAATATTTCTCCAAATACCCAAAGAATATAGAGTAAACCTAACTCTCTTAATAACTTCTTAAACCAAGTTGTTGTACTTATTGCATTTATGTTTTTATGTTCCCGAGATCTAATAAGAATTTAAAGATCTACAACATTTTCAATTTCTTAAAATAAAAACCCATACTATTATTTTCAGCTCTGTTGCAAACTTTAAATGTTGTATAAGACTACTAATATTTCTTCTAACTCTGAATTCTTTAACTTACAAAGACATAAACCCATGGCTGAGAAGAGGGTTGCCTTCTCCTCCTTGGCGCATATTTGTTCGACTTTATTTTTTAATTTTCACAACTTTTGACAGCTTTGCAGTTGGTCACGTACGGGGCCAAGTCGGAACTGCCATATATTGGCTCCAATTCGAAGGGCAGGGGCAAGGGATGACTGGCAGTGGAGGGATGACCACAGTGTGCAACAGCTGCCTCTGACGCACGTGACTGGCCAGGAAGCCAGTCCTGGACCTGGACCAGGACCAGGACCAGCGACCTTCGCTACCCCGTTGTCCTGGCAAATTTTAATCAAGTTTTCTCGCCACGCCGCCCGGCAGTAGTCGCTGCTCTGTCTATTTAATTGTCAATTTGTTGCGGCGTGCCTCTGACGACCAACGACGACTGCCTGTTGCCTGATAAATTATGTTCCACTGAACCGAAATTGCAATTAAGGGGCTAGCTACTAAAATGAAAAGCAGTGCAATCGGTCTTGGCCCCTTGGACGGGCCAACAACCTTCTGGCCAGAAGCAAGCTCACTCAGGCATCCTTATCTCTCGTTTGGGCGGTAACTTTCGGTTATCTTGTCTTAATGATTCCATTGTCAAAGCCATTGGCTACGGAAATTGTGTACACAAATTTAAATATTCAACAGGATATTGCATGAAATATACATAAGCCAGATGCACACGCACACAGCAAGTAAAATAAACAGGACAAACAGGACTGCAGGCGACAAAATCTGGTTGTGCGTAAATAACTTTCAGTTTGATGTTCTTACAAATTATTCTGACAGCATTTCTTATTCTTCTAATCTCAGATTTTATTCTAAATATTTTTCTAGCATGGTTTGGGGTTTTTTTTGCTTTGCTTTTCATTCGAATGGGTTATTTGTTTCTATAAAACCATGATTGCATAAATAAAAGCAATACAGTTTCTATAAGCAAATGAATTAAAGAAGAGTTAAAAGCAAATGAATATGAGTTAGCACTTTTAAACGGATCCAGAAAAACCCTTCTAAAACCTCCCACAAAATATAAAAACTGCCTTCTCAAAATCTGAGATATTAGTATAAATTAAAAGACTAAATTAAAGTTGTCAAACTTATATGAACCTTAATTATTATTTACTGCAATGGAGTATACTCTTCCCATATTTTTCTATCATTTAAGGACACCGAATTCAATCCCAAGTTGGATAATTTCTAACCGCCTCAATGCATTAATTTTAATCCTGTTCCGTAGTCACAACTGTTCCAGCTTTGATTAGCCTGGCAAATTGTATGCCTTCTTTAAGACGATTCCAAGCTTCCCAGGAGGTTGGCCATAACAAATGCCATTCATTTCCGATTCCCAGCCTGCACCACTGAAGTGTCCTGGGAGCCGGCGGCTATCATTGGTCCTGCTGAATCTACGAGTATTGTATTATTTAGTCCTCAAACTCCAAGTGCCTGCCTGGCATTGACTTTGACAAGTTGGCCGCCGCTTGAGCGGCATTCGTTTGTTTTAATCTCTTTTGGTCCTGGTCTCGGTTTTGGCCATGGTCACCGGGGAGCTCCTCCCGGAATCCTGGCTGCCTTTTCAAGTTCCCTCTAATGCAAGTTGAAAACTTTTTGATGGCGAAATCACTTGATGCTCTTTGCCAGGATCACGACGGCCACCGTGATGATGATGATGATGATGATGCTGATGATGATGCTCGGCTCATAAACTTTTACGCGCTCATTTTCGCTTGGAAAACCCCGTCTCTCTTTTTGACTTTGTCAGGTTGGTTTGTCGCCAAAAAAAAAAAGAAAGAAAAGCACAAACAAACTCGAAACAGAAAATAGCCTTTCATTGTCTGTCGCCGGGCGGAATGTCAATAAAATAAATACTGTTGACGCAGCGCGGTTATTTCCCAAACACAATCTCCATTACGGCATTTACATTCTCTTCTCTTCGTCCTGGCTGCCAAACACGTTTGTTGACTCTCTGAGTGGCTGTATTTGACTTTAAGCGGCGCAAAGATAAAGACATTTGATGCCAGACATCGTCTAACTCGGGGGGTGGCTCTGCCCCCACCTCGTCCACCACCATCACTTGTGGGTCATTGTCATTAAGTTGCCCGAAATGAAGATGAGTTTTTTGCCGTTCGTTATTTTAACAGAGTCGGGGGTTTCTTTTTCCCAGACACATTGACACTGCTGGACAGGGTTTGATAAGAAGGTTTTTACGGAAAGTAAAGGAATTATTGGGTAAGCGAATCAAATGATCTTATCGGGATTCCCACACAACACTTCTGCGTGGACCTCCCCAACCCATTAACAAGTCATTGTGAGCTTAGTGAACCCTGAACTGAATTTCTATTTGCCAGGACCTCAAGAGGTTCTGTTCTTACACTCAGGAATGAATATAAGAGAAAATATATTTAAGTTTATTCAGGGCTTTATTATTTTTAACAAATATTAACAATATAAATAGTTAGGAATATTATTTTTTATAATAAAGATATGTAATTTATTAGGTAGTATCTCAAGTGAAGTAAAAAATATAAAAACAAAAAATGTAATCAATTTGTATTCAATTCTTATTACATTTCTTAGACTTGGATTATGCTTTTTACTCTTTACTAATTTATTATTTAAATTTAAAGCTCTCTACATATTTTTCTCCAAGTGCAGTACTTGTTCTCTGCTGGCGCTTCAGCTTGGTTTGGTTTATCTACTACTTTATTACTGTAAATCCTCAGATAATTTATTTGATTTGTACGCGCGAATCCTCGAAACCCCCCACAAGCTGTGGGGCAACAACAACAACAATGGAAGCAACAGCTGCGTTGATGGAAGGACCTCGCCAGTCGGTGGGATGTGAGTGGGATGCAAAGGATACAGGGCTACAGGGATGCGGGTGCGGACTCAGAGGGATGCCAGCTGAGATGTGGGTGCTGATTTGTATCTGCAAACTGTAAAATGTATCGTATTACAATCAGATTAAGTTAAAGCCGCCGTATGCATGCCCCTCGTCCTTTCGGCTTGTCCTGTATGTGTGCCTGCCTGCCCGGCGTCTAAATTGAATTTAAATGTTGAATTGAAACAAAATTGAAAAAGAATTTACATGCCCAGCGTGGCTCCTGCTCTATTCTATTTTAAGTAAATTAGGGAACGTCTGCACCCACATGGATTGCAATTTGAGAGGCCTATAAATATTTATTTACAAAACGACGGCCAAAAACAAAAGCAGGTTGGAGTTTGGGGCTTTGTGGTTAGGCGGATACTTTTATGACATATATATTTATATAATAAGAAGCAAGGCAGACACGTCTGAGACAAGCTTATTCAAATTCATGGATATTAAAAAAAGAGAAGAGCAACAAGGACTTGGACCTTTAATTTTCATTTATTTGGTCACAAAGTATTTATATCACAATAATTATTATTATTTTATTGATTATATATGTTATAATAATCAATCAAAATCCATCTACTTTTTATAACATTTTATAATTGTCAAAAAATAAGAAATACAATTTTGTAGGCTCCTAATTCAAAGTGAATTATTTTATTTATAATGACGAATTTTGTAGCATAATTTTAAATACATTTTAAAGGGTTTTTGAACTCTTTGTAGCACTCCTGTATATGCAGGTGTATTGAAATAAATATGTAAATATTAATGAAACGATTTATAGTTAGAAAGCTTTCAATAATAAATAATATTTAATTATAAAATAGTTGTTAAACATCCAAAAAATATTAAATTTCATTTAGAAGAGAATTGAAGCTTGCTATTAATTTTCGTTCGATTTTTTCGGACAGAATAATAGTTCGTTCCATCAAAATTTTCAGCATTCCCTACTGCACAACGACATAGTTTCATCTTTTCCCGCAACGTCATCAAACTGCTGGCAATTATTCTATTAAATGCCGCTCCCAACCGTACCTATCATTTTGACAAAAACTAAAAATCCTAAAAAAGAGAGAGATAACGTATTGGGAAATCAAAGCCTGCGACAATGGACAAAGTGAGTTCTGGTTTAGGGCCGTCGTGGTCGTAACTGTTATTCGATTTTGTGTGGCCGCCGGCCAAATGTCTCACAATCGGCAGCGGCGACCGCAAAATGTCAGGCTACCTTTTTCTGAACCAATGCGGTCCTCTGGCTATATAGAATCCGGACCCGAATCCAGTCGCCGGCAGTCGCCAACTGACAAACCGTCAATTTTATTTTCTTTTTGTCCACGTTAGTGGCAGGCGGCCGAAACTAATGCCAATGGCTGACAGCCTGTTGTTCTCCGTTTGTGTTTGGCGTTGGTGCATTGTTCGGCTGTTGACCAATTTGTGGACCATCATCAAGTGTGAAATTTCCAATTTCCGTCATGGATAGGCCCCTATATTCCCCCTCACCTACATTTCCACCCATTTTCCGTCCCGCTTTCCATATCCCGGCAGCGTTTCTCTCACTTTTGGTTGTTGGGGGTCAGCATTCATTCCCATTTGCCGCATCGTTTCGTTGCGTTTTGCTGTTTGTCCAAGGCTTTTTGTCTGCCTGTTCTCGTCCTGTTTACAGTCAGCCAGCATTGGCCAGCAATAACGATCTATTTGCCCAGCCACTGAAGTGATTTTCAGAGAAAATTGTTAAACACAGTCGTTTATTGTAAATAAATTGTTTCAGTTTTGTTTGCTCATCGTTTATGCGAAATGTTTAATTTAGAGTGCTTGTCTTTGGGTGTGAAATATGGGAGATGAGCTTATTACTATATGGTTTGTGTCTGCGAAGTAACTAAACTCATTTCAGGTTCAAAATTAATTAAATTTAATAATTTAAGTAGCTTGAAAATAATTAGAAATGTATTGTATTGATATGGAATTGAAATTTATATTGAATTTTACTTAAAAGTAACGAATGCCTATAAATCATGTGAAAAGAATAGAAACTGAGGCACTATTAAATTTTAAATTCATTTACCGACCATCCCACACACAAGTCCCCTTGACAAGTCCCGCTCACAAGCTCATTAGCCTCCCACTCATTTATAAAATCAAATATCATACATTCCAATCAGGCAGCGGCAGCCCCAACCCAAGTGCTCGCCCCCAAAAAGCTGATTTGAATTTAATTAAAAGCGTACAAATTGATTTAGCCCAGTTTAGAAGGAATCTGTTGAGGAGAGGCCATCGGGCAAAAGGTCAGCAAAACTTTAAAGCTCTCTTTAACTCGCCAGTTAAAGCCAGTAACCTGGTAAGCCGGAGATACTTACCTGCGAGCCCCTCCCTGCTGTTATTCCAAATTAATTATGCTGAAGCGAAAGTTTAATTGAAGATATTGACGCAGAGCCTGCCAAGTTCCGGGTATAATTACACCTGTCCCAGTTGCTTCCACTTTGTTTCGGGCTCTTTCAATTTCACGAATGATAAAACACAAATTAAGATTACCCGAGGAGGAGAAGAGAGCGAGGGAGCAAGCGAAGGTGAACTTCAGGATGATGAGTTATACGTATTTAAGTCTGCCTTCAGGTTGAAGCCTCCCTTGAACTCGTATCAGTATCAGTCAATTATTGGCTCTGGCCACATTATCAATAGCTGATTATACGACCCCGCTTTTCTTTTATTTTCTTAAAGCCGCAAAAAGGTCCTGAATGGCATACAATAAACATGCCCCAAAGAGGAGCTCGGTCTAAACCTTCAGAATTTCTACGGAGTTCTCTTAGTTGAATACTCTTTCGAAGAATATTTATGCCTTCAGCCAAATGTTGAAATTATTTACTTTAAAGTATTTTTTAGATAAATTTATTATTTAATTTCGACTTATCATGCTCTATTATTGCTATTGTGCATTGCCTACAGTTAAAACTATTAACTAGAACTCTTTATTAATTTTCAAATTATTATTTACATATTACATTTATTTCCAAAGCTTATTTTTAATAAAATAACATGTATTTATTTAGCAATCATTGCTTTTTATAAGAGTATTTAAAACTGCGACCTTAAAGTCGAGCCTTTTTTCTTCAGTTCCTCCACAGGCATTCAACTAAAATAAAAACCATAAATGGCGGCCTCCTGCCTCGACAGAAAATGGGGAATCCCCCGAATGGGGCACGAGGCAATCAAACAGAAAGGCTGCTGCTCTGCCTCAGCGTCTGTCTCAGTAGCTGTGTATGTATATACATATATACATATATATGCCACTGCAAATGGCTGCCGGTTAAATTGGCAACACTTTATCAAAAAATATAAAAAGCACTAAAAGTCAAAACGCATGGCAAACTGTTGGCAGTCAAAAATGGAGGGGCAACCAAAAAAGGAACAAAAAAAAGATATAGAATGAAAACAGACTGAGCTGAAAAGGGACAGAGTCCAACAGGGCCACGACGACGATGATGATGGCAAAAAGGCTTGCATATAGATTGGCAATAAGGACAAGTTGAATCATCATCCGAGCAGTGGAAGCATCAAAAATACCCGCCAGGACGAGCGAGGTGGTGAGGCGGCGAGCAAGGCAGATAGGCATACAAAAAATATGCAAATTTTTCGCATAATTCATATGAAATTGTTCTATTTATGAAATGTGACAAAGAAGCAATTTAAACATCCCCTTTTCATGGGCCGTTGTCACAGTTTAAAGAGTTGTTTATGCACAGAGCGTGAGGTTGTGTTAAAGTGAAATATTAAAGTCTAAGCTATGGCTTTTTACCTTTTACTTGTTTAATTCTCATCAATTATTCTTTAGTTTTATGCATACATAAGTTTTTATATTAAGTAATTCTTTGAAACTTTTCATAAATTCAGGCTGATCATAATTTATGGCCGATTTTTTAACGCTTAATAATGTTTCTGCTGGCCCTGATAATTTATAAGTCTATGTTTGTTGATTCCATTCAAATATAAACACAATCCGCATACTCTTGGTTCCTGTTTCATTAACAAATAATCCAGCAATGCTTCATTCTGATCATGAAATGTTTTCTCCCATTATTTTTTGTGCGAATGCAATTGTTGTTCTTTGGCCAAGATTGATGGAAAGCATTTTTTGCAGCCATCGAATGAATGGTGTTCGTTTTTTGCCGTGTGTGTCGTGTGCCTGATTGAACAGCATTGATGAAGTTATATGAACCATTTTTTTCTGCCGAGGTGTTATGTTTCGAATTGAATGAGGATTTATTTAAAGGCGGGAATATCTGCATTAAATTGTGTATCCACACAGGACAAAATAATTGTCTTAATAAATGTAATAAAGCCATAAATTATGCTATCACACAATGGCAGACGAGGAGCTAATTGTATCTTAATCAAACTGAACTCATAATTCCGTTTAAATACCTGAAGCCTCCTCTGAAGTCGATAAGCTGACAGTGCACTACTGTAAATTAGTTGAAATATAATAACCAATACCGGAATCAGATTGATTTTCCGCGCGTAAGCCGATTGTGATAGCGGAAAGTGCTTGAGTTACCAATTAACTTTTATTTGCACCACACTGCGAACCCTCCTCAACCGCAAAGAGGCGGATGGATGGCCGGAAAGATGGATAGATTGAAAGCTGATGCCACGACAACGAAATCTCCAGACAATGCCGAAGCGCTGAAAGTAAATTATTCAAAAGGTATATCGCTCTGCCGGAGGAGAATATGGGGCTGCGATGGATGTCATTTCCTACGAATGGAATGGAATGGAATGGAATGGAAATTCTCATCCACGGGCAGCCCCAAA
This sequence comes from Drosophila truncata, assembly GCA_008042515.1. Classification (NCBI taxonomy): domain Eukaryota; kingdom Metazoa; phylum Arthropoda; class Insecta; order Diptera; family Drosophilidae; genus Drosophila; species Drosophila truncata. Next base: position 34,850 of record VNJQ01004614.1, read on the forward strand.
AGCGCAGAAAAGAAGGATGGCAGACTTGAAAAGTGCCTCGGCGAATGCATTAAATTCAGTTTTCATGCAACTGAGACAACAGTTGAGTAAATTATGGCAACGGGCTGCCGCCAACTATCCAAGAACGGCGCAAGTTGCAAAAACCAAGGGGTTCGGCTAAAAGGACGAGGCGAGGACTAGGAGTCACAGGAGAGCAGAGTGCCAGGCGCGTTGGCAGACTCTGTTTGGTCTGTTGAAATTTTTATGAAGCGTGTTGAATTTTCGTAAAAAAATTGGTGTTTTTTTTCTGGGATCCACGAGATGGGCAACTTTAAGCTGATAACCTTTTTTATATCAGCTAAGAGGAAAAGAAATATCAAACTGTGGCGATTTACGTAAGGAAAAGGAACTAGTTTAAGTAGAATTTACAAATATTCAATTTTAAACTCTGAAATGTGTTTTGAATTTACTTAATATTAAGATATATCAATAAGATATTTTAGTTTCAAAATAAAAGTAAAGGAAATGTGCAATAAATAATTATCATATAATATTAAGATAAATATTACTGCAAGCTAAAAAAAAATAGTGTATTTCTATTTATGTCAATTTCTGAGTTAGTTTACAGATTATAAAAATATCACTAACAAAAAATGAGCACTTAACAGATCTTGAACATCGAGTTGTAGTAAATAATAGGTAAATCTGTAATTTACTTAAAAAATTATATTTTCTATAAGTTAAAGTAAAGTCAAATGGCTGCTTATATTCTGAAAGTTCCTTTACAAAGTTCCCTTCAAAAATTATCCTAAATTCTTTATAATACAGAAAATAACAATGCTTAAAAATGATATTACCTGTAAATTATAAACAAATTTTTATTTGAAATGAAATGAAATAAAATAAAAGCTTCGAACTTCAAAGTATTTTCCTTTATTTAATTCTGTATTAAATAAAATTGTAGTGACAAATCAAAAAAAAATTATAAAACATTGGGAACTTTTTGTCCTTCATATACCTAAAATATTTGCATTATGAGGACTTTAAAAACATGATTTTATAAAATTTTTAATATATTTTCTTTAGGAAATATCTAGAATGATTGCTGAACAATAATATATGACTCATAGAGTCGAAAGGCCTTCTTAACTGCCTTGCAAAAATTAACTAAAAGTTAAATGCCCTCCCTATAAGGTTGAAACACGATTCCTGTTCAGACCTAGTTGTTCCATGGTCTGAAATAAACTAAACTTCATTGGCAACGAAGGCTCTTCCCTTCGGGTTCGTGTTCGTTGAGTTTCTCAGAGTCGTATAAGAGTTCTTGGGCGCCTGCGTGAGAGCTAATAATGTGTGGAGAGTTCCACTCTCGCGGAATCCAAACAATATTGTTGTTGATGACGATTTAGGCCAAAAACACACACATTATGCGAGCTCAGAGAAAAAAGCCAAAAGAGCAGGAAAGAAAGCTGGAAAAAGAAATCTTAAATTTCATTGGCCAAGCAAATGTCACAAATTAGAAGGCAACACAAAATCGAGCAGAGGGAGAGACCGAAGAAAGGTTACAAGGAAAATCGCATTGAGGCAGGACATTAGCAAAATATTTTACTGAGCTCAACTATTAAAATCTTTTGTGGCCTAGTCAGGAGAATGCGGAAAAATATGAAAATCCATTGAAGTCTGGTGGCTGTAACTTTAATGGAGAATCTCTTTGTGGTCCCTTTATGGTGTGTGTGCCGATGCATCCATCACCCGGCCAGGGAAAACTCATCCTAAAGTGAAGTGGATGAGAGACTCCCATTTCCATTCCGATTCCCATGCCCGATGCCCCATTCCCACACCCATTCCCGCAGACACTGCAGATGGAGCTGAAGAAGGATTTACAGCATCAGCATATGGGCATCATCTTTATTCGAGTGTCTGTGTGCTCCTCCTTTTATATTTATTACATCATTCGATGGCACAAACTCGCATATTAAGTGGATTGATGTATTAATATTTAAACGGCGATTTGTGGTTTGCGGTTTGTGGCTCAAGTTGCTCGGGGAACTTGACTTGGACGGGTAGTTAACCCTTGACCCCTTCATGAACATATGGCAGCCACTTTCAGTGGTAATCAGGCGCATGCATAACGGAATATCGATAACTGCCCCCTACTCTTGATCAGGTCAAGAAAGGTACTGAAAGGTGACCTTAGACTTCCTCGCGGAGATATGGAAACCACTTTCTTTGGTAATGAGACATCTGCATATCGCTCTGTCGATAGAAGTAATCTTACCTCTTTGATGCCTCATTATTCCTCAAGTTTTCCGGATCCCCTTCCACAGATCTGGTCGCATTAAAAGGGAGTCCCGTGCGAACTTTGTGAGTGTGTGCGTGGCTCATAAATAAAACATAAAGTCGCTCGCCTTTTATTTTTATACATTTTTTACTCTGCTGCAGCCACCGACAACTTTTCCGAGGTCGGAGCCGAACATGTTTGGAAAATGTTTATAAAATGACGCAGAAAGCGTACAAGTCATAAATAATGCGTTCGAGCTGAAGGAAATAAAAGGGGGAAGGTGTGCCCAGAATGGAAAGACTCAGTGGGAGTGTCGCAGTAATTTGAAATTAGCACGCGTTTGACATGCAAATATTGGGAAACAAGTTGAGACCGCTTTCCCAGCTGGAAATCACAACTACAGCAGACAACGCGGCGTATACGCAATATGCTACCCATAACCAAGTCCATCTCAACCCTTTTTGAGTAAGGAAGGTCTGGATGAGGGTCAGCTTAAGATGTCCCTCTTATTGGACATTTCCGAGGCTGTTCTGCATACAAATGAGTTTCGAACTTTAAAGGGACCTACGAAAGATCAATCTAAACTTTATTCCCCCTCTGCTCCCATTATCTATTTATTTGTGAAGGGATGTCTTTGGCAAATAAATAAATTGCAACTGACACATGCACAATTATTTACAATTAATTACGCCTCAGACACACGAGTGTCCTTCCCTTTCCCCTCTCACTTGCAAGGGTCGGAGTCCCTCCATCGATTATCCCACTCACATATGCAGTTTGGGGCGTGGCTTCCGCCCATCACCTCCCACACACATATTACACAAACACAATCGATTAACATTTAATTGCACAAGCGGCTGCCCGGGCTTCGGTCCGCACATTCCGTAATCGAAATTATTGTTGAGGCCTCTGCGCCAGAATTCGTCGCACTATGCCGGATCCGGGATATATATGCACATTCAATATGAATTGGGAGCAAGAGCTGAGCTGGTCAGCCCTTCAGGTGCCGGCTGGCCATCAATGAACAATGAAATTAGGAGCTGCAGCCAGGAGCGAGGCAGTCTCCGTCCTGGGAAGGATGTTTATCAATCGGGTTAAAGTAGCCTCGAAAGCCGAGGGGCAATTTAGCACGGATGCTAATGCTCACCAAAAATAACTCAAACCCAGAAAAAAAGGAAAAGTCTGAAGGCGTTTTCATGTCTGAGGTTTCCCATCCCGAAATGCTGTGACAACAAGCAACAAATACTTCCGCATTTCACACGTTTTTTCCCAGCTTGAAGGCGACGGCGGAAAAGAGGGTAAAATTCCGCAAATGTTGCGCCAAAAATAACATTTGAATACCAAAAAAAGGTTCTTTATTCGCAGCCTCCTCGCAGACTAACAAGAATGGAGCTGAAGCAGGGGACTGCCAGTCCAGGAATGAAAATGGAAATGGAGACGACTCTATTCGGAGGGGATTTTCGGGGCGAGGGAATGTTTCTTCATTTGCGAGTGAGTGAGTAAGTGACACTTTTTTCGCTGTTGTTTCCCTGCGCAGACAAAAAACCAACAAACTGAACCAGAGTTCTGAATGATTTTTCTAAATTGCTCTGTTTGCTCTGCACTTTTCCCTCCCGCTTATTTTTTCTGTTGTGTAACGGATCCGATTGAATATCGTTGAATCGCGTTTCAGTACGTTAATATTTGATTTTGTTGTTTGTTTTTAATTTACTCGAAAGCAAATTTGTTTGGATGTGCATGTGCCCCTCTTTCGCTCCTAAACGCACATGAAGAGCCAGACGAAAGTCATTCCAGACCCCTTTCTCCATCCTAACTTCTGTCTGCTGCACTGCATCGATGGAAATCGATATTCGAATGGATTCTGCCTCAACTCGACTTTAATCGGAATGAAGGAGTACGACGATGTCTTCTTGTTCTGTGTTTCAGGATGCATTCTCTGCTTCTCCATTACATTCACACTCTAATGAGTTTCCTTTAGGGAGTTCCCCATGTGGAGATCCCTTTCAGTGTTGATTCATAAATTATTATTATTATTATTTATGCCCCCACTTAAGTTGCGTAAATATCCCTTCCAGTCAGACCTTCCTCTCCGTAGATTTATGCACTCCAGATGGAGGAATCAGTGGCTTCAGTCAGAGGTTAGAGGAAACTTCTTGGCGAAAGCGAGTTCGAGTCAAAAAGGGATTTGACCCACTTGTCCATCCATCTGGCCAGTCGCAAACTCGTTTGCTTGCCCAACAAAATATATCTCGAAATACTTAAATTTCTGTTTCTATTTTTCATCATCATAACAATCCGAACCAGCCGGAGGCTTAAGTGCTCGCATGAGAGCGGGAAGGAAGGGATGTTCGACTGGAATGTGCCAGCTGTTAATATTTTGACAATGATGCATAAGTCCTGGACGGAGGACGCGGACAGAGGCTCTCGACTCGACTCCTAATGCCAGACAGACAGTTGGCAAGATGAATGTCGACAGTCGGATGAAATCCGAATCCGAATTTCATATTCAGGCCAGGACTCGCAGGCACTCGACCCTCGACTCGGACGCATTCCTCGTGTTTTCCCAGTTATTGTTTTATTGTTGCCATCCTGAGATGCTCGTGATGTTGTGTTCTCCCGTTTAACTGGCACCTTCATTAGTTATTCAAAAATTGTCGAGGTCGGAAGAGAGATGGCCTGTTGGAGTGAGAGGCTGAGGTGGAGCCCAGTTGGAGTCGTGTCAGAAGGGATTGGGTTGTCCTGGCCAGGACCAGAGTGCACATGTGTATCGAAGGGCATGATATTATTGTTGAGACTTTAAAAGGCAACTTGTGTTTCATGACAAGAAGCCTTTAAGGGCATTGTATATCATAGGTACCTCTTAGAGGGATTGTGATGAAAGTTCAAGCTAGTTCCATTATGGCTTCCCAAATGATTTAATCTGAGCTTTTCATGATTAGATCAATGATAAGGCTGCCGTTGAAAGGGTTCCAGTTCTGCTAATGTAAAGAGGTCCAATTGTAGTTCCCCTAATGATTTTACCTCCTCTAATTCCCATGCCAGAGTACATCTCTCCCAGAATCAATTGAATAGCCAAGACAATGGAGCGAGTACCACCAGATTATTTGCCCAGTTCCAAATCCATTTTTCGTGCTCTTCCGATTAAATTTAACTGACGAGGGTCGTACCTTTATCTGGGATTCGTTATCCAACAAATGAGCGAATAATTGCAAATACAAGTGAATTACAACGTTTTAAGCGCTGCGATTGGCAGTGACAGCAATTGTTGTCCGGAGCGTGTTAATGAGTTGTTAAGTTCCCCGAAAGAGTCCTCCCCTTCTACCCCTGCATTGTCTAGTGCTCAGCCAGCAGCGATAAATGTCAATTGCAGGACCTCGGCATGAATCCGCCATGAGATGAGGATGAGGTACAGGAATGACGCAGGGTGCCATGCAAAGTTCAAGACCCACTGCGGCTCATTACACGTTCGAATCCGAATCCGAGTCCAAAATGCACTCCGAACGGGAGAAGGATGATTTGGCTGGCGGATTCCGGACAAAGGACGCTCCAGGACACTCAATAAAGTGGAACGGATGAGCTGGGGCACAGGGAGATGGTCAAGAGGGGCTCATAAATCGAGAGCGGCTAATGCCGGAGTGTGTACTTCACTCCGCCTGCTGTTGGCATTCATTATCATTGGATCTGTCCTCCGGGAAATTCGCATTCAAATCGCAAATCGCAAGTGGACTTTAAAGCGGTTTATTAATGGGGAAGGGTCAGACAGAGGCCACGTTCCGAGTCAAACTTTCTCGCACTTTTGTCTGACTTTGTCCTGAATAAACGATTCTGGCTGAGGTTACGGACTTTTCGGTTACCGAAACTGAAATGCGATTCAGAGAGTGTCAGAGGGGAAAGTTCATTGAAATTGACAGCTTTTGACCGGCACGAGGACTCTCTTTCAGTGGTTCTGTTTCGGGTAAACATTCGTCGGGATTTGATGTAACTTTGAGGATTCTTCCAATTCGAGAGTGAAACTGCAACCCACTCCTCACACAATATCATTTGCTAGATTCCATTTAATGATATTCCCTGGGAAATCCCACTCTCGACATGCAAATGCCGGGCAATCAGAGAAGAGTCAAGCCAAATTCCCTCGACAAACATCACGAACTAGGCAAAGTTCAGTTGGACAAGCGTCCTTCTCCTCTCCTCCCATTAGACACAATGTCAAGACGTCAAAGCAAATTGATTTATTGCCGCGCCAAAAGCCACAGGTGTCCATGTTCTGTGTCCTGGGCCCCTCGTCTTGCCATCCCTTTGGAATCGCTGTCCTCGGCTGTCCTTCCCCTTGACAGACGTTGCGGTCGCCATCTGTGGATTCCTCGCGGCCTAATTTTCACTTTGTTGTCCTTCAATGGCCTCCCATAAAGTCTTCGACCTTTGTGGTTTTCGCTCTGACTTAGGACCCGCTGAGAGGTGGCATCGTCGATACCTATAAATCTTGGGCGGTGTTAGAATTGAATTTTTCCTCGAGTGCTTAGCATGAAGTGGGATGCGGCCTCAACCTGCCCCACCTGCTAATTCGAATTTAATGCCTGCTGCTCGACATGACAAACATTGCAAGTATCCTTCGTCCTGTCAGGTGGAGGTGGAGTGGAGACAGCTGAGGCGGGAGTGCGGCTTGTTTGTGGTTCTTGTGAGTCCCAATCCCGTTGACAGTTTAATTGAATCTAAATCCCGACTGTGCCGGGACCGGAATGAGCAGAAAATATGTTTTTAATTTCATTGTTTGGTCTGGAGCTCCAGAAGAGCTAAACAAGGAGATTTATGGGGCCAAGGGGGTGGATAGAGGAGATGTCCAGCGATGAGCCCCATGAAAATGCCCAACAAATGTGAAAGAGTGCAGGATGCAGCTTTTCACACACATAAAATGCTTCAGACTATTTTCATAGTGCACAAGGAACAGCATTGAAACATCATGTTTATGGCCAACATTTGGGTTTGCTCTCTGTTTGCTCAGATAGAGCTCGGCCATCGATAACGACGAGGCGCATAATTTATGGACATTAAAAAGGCATTTGTCTTGCGGCCAAGTGAAATATGTCAAAAGTTTTGCGGCAGCGGCGGCCGCTCTCAATGTATTTGCATACGCATTGAAATAAATCTAAATTTGCCCAAAGGTTCGCACATGTGAAATCAGCGCACCGAAGATTTATCGCATGTCCAGGAAAATATCCAGATGTCCACTCAACACGGCAAACAAAGAGAACAAAAAAAAGAATCCGGCTTAAGTCGTGTGTGCGGTGTGTGTGTCTGTGTAAAGGTAATTTCCGTGGGCAGACGCTGCGTATGAGCAATATTAATTATACCTTGTACTGGCATCTTTCTTTCTTTCCGTGGTAATTGCTACTATCTAGGGTATTTCGATTGTTTCGGGGTGTATTTATTATCTGGTTGTATATTATACATTATAGATCAACAGAAAGTTAACTGTTGAAATATTTAACTCAAGTATAGAAAATATAGTACATTTATAAGCTGTAATATATTATTTTTCAAGAGATAAGTTAACTGTATTATTTGTATACTGTATAACTGGATTTGAAGTAAGGATAGCCTGATTTCAAAAAACAAGTAGCTTAGAATTATTAACACATTTTTGTATAAAATAATAATAAATTGTTCCCATTATTACAGATTAAACTCTCTGAAAATTAAATTAAAATTATATCGTAAGAAGAGGCTATGTATAGTCTGCTATTCCGATTATTTGCTGGTTTCCTTATTATTATGGTAAGCCATTTTACAATGAAATATGGCTTCACCCTTATGTCTGTACTCATTTTAATTTTACATCGCCTTTCCCGGCAGCCACCTCTCCGGCTTTCTTGTGCTGGCTGGAGTTGAGGCAATTCATTAACAAAATGAATGATTGCCGAAGAACCTGGCCCTGGCTGCTCCTTTCCTGACGTTCACATGTAAATTGATGTTCTTGCTGTTATTGTTTATTGATGTATGCAGAATGGAGGCAAGTGTAAAGAACGAAGTGCAGGAACAACGTACACAGAACTTACATACTCGAATTTTCATTTTTCATTATCCTCGATGAGTTCTTCGAGGTCCTGAGGCAGTGGAAACACAATCCGGGAGCACAGAAGCAGAGTTCTTGGTATGGAATGAGTTATCCTGCATTAGGCAAAGAGCCCATAATTAATTGCCCGATGGTAGATATCGATTATCGCGAGGTTGTAACCTAATATTCACGACTTTCCATGGTGATTTGATGATTTACGGGCTAAATGAGCCTGAATTTAATTGATTTTCGGTGTAGTAATGAACTTAAAGTGTGGGTTAAATTTCGACTTTTAGATAAACTAAGAAATTCTGAAGGGAAAATGCAATTTAATAAACCAAACTAATATTATATTTCTATATTCATAAAGGCATTAAAAAAGTATATAATTCCTTACAGATTTAATTAAATTTAAATACTAAGTTAAGTTTAAGTTACTGTTCAGTCAAAACTTTCCCCTTTTATATATTTGTAATATTTATTTAATAGTTTCTCCTCGCATAGATAAACTTCAGTCGAGAAAACAACAAGAAATCCGTTTATGCCAGTAACCATTAAATTGAGTTGTTTAAGATCCCCTGCAAAGGAAAGTTAATTTCCCCCTTTTTATGGACAAACTTTGTTCAACTTTAATACGGCAAACATATTACATAATTTGTCAGTGTGGAGACTGGGGGTTCTTGACTTTCAAATACACAGCAGCAGTCTGGCAGCGAGACAGACAGCAAACTTATGAGAACTTTATGACACCAGCTTAGCCTGACGTGGCGAAGGATATGGATATGGATATGGATATGGTATATACGCACATGTTTGACACGCATGTAAAGTCATTACTCAGAGGGAAGAAGTTTCTGCTGCTGCAAGTGCAAAGTGCAAAGTCGTTAAGAACAAAAAATAAAAACGAAAGGAAATCAATTCATGACTTAAGGTTAAGTGAAAAAGTTTTGCTATTAAAACTGACAAGGTGACGGAGCACCCACAAAGGGCAATCAACTTTAGTGTTTCGGATTAGAGGCATTCAGGTAAAAATAATAAAATACAACTCAATATCCAATCCTCCGGTGGCAATTAGCCTTTAATTGTGTTTTATCGGCCTTAAAGCTAGTTAGGAAAAATAAATTTATTCGCTTTAAACCTGATGACAGCTTTATGCGACTGACACATTGATTTTATTTTAATAGAATGCAAAATTGAATCCTTGAGGCAAACAGAATTCAATTTCATTTGCACTACTTGTAATTTAACCGGCATTCAAGGAACAGCACAAAAGAATACTTTCCAGGCAAATATTAAGTTTATTTTTGCTTCGAATGAATAATGTAACTGACACTCAAAAGCCAGTGCTCCGAGTGGGGAAGCAGTCCTGTCTCCGAATATTCTTCGGACAAACTTTGTCGCTCCACACATTCAGACTCACTCACCGCAGGACATCCGAGAAGGACTGCAACTCATAAATCACTGTGGGAAAAGCTTGAAGCCTGGAAATTCTCCGCGCACACTAACATACACACACACTATACATGAAAGTTAATTAAATGAAAATCTCGTTTGTGGGTCAAGTCAACAGGCCCTGGGCTAGGGCTGAATAAATTTCTGGTTTGCAGATAATGTGTCTGATTTAATGCACAGTCAGATCGGCGGCGAATTGTTGAAACTATTAATGGTTAAGCGAAAAAATGTGATTTAAATGTTTAAAGCCAGTGGCGGAATAAAATTTTCCTCATGTTTATACACAGAAATTGTGTTTTCCCATTTTGTAATGATTTTGCCTTTATTTTTCATGTTTTTTTTATTACGCGGTTGCATATCCGCATGTCACCGTGAACCGCAAAATATATTAAATTAATATTATTACGCTTGTTGCTGCAAACCGATTTAATTTCTATGCGACTTAAAGAGTTCACGAATCGATGGGGCTTATCGACCCGAAGCATATGCAATTTGTTGCTGCTTAATGCCGGCAAAGCGTTCGATTCGTGACCAGAACTCGTATCTCTTCAGCTGCTTTTCTGCTTTTCCAGCGGAAAATCCCTGCACTCGCCTGCCAGCGGAAGCCCCAACTACAAGGCACTATAGGCTGGATGACCACTTTTTCTGGCCAAAAACCCATTTTTCGAAAGTCCTTAAAATTAAGATTTAATGACGTCATTATGTTAGTATAACATCAGACTTCAATGTTACGTAACAGAAATTTTAACAGAGGCACGCTCTGTTAAGTTATCGGCTGTTAAAAACAGCTGTTCGGAGTGTCGTTACCACGTGCGCTTATTTTTGGAAAAAAGAGTCATTTTAAAGTTTATAAAAAAGGCACTAAACTTAGTACTTATTAATAAAGTGGTTATGGCATCGAAAGAGAGTGGTTTGTACTATATGTTTTCGATTATCAAATGTTGGATTGCTTGTGATTGTCCTTGTAATTGAGTGTTTTTAAAAGAGCTTTTGGGTGTATTAATCAATAACCAAAACTAATGTTTAGTTAGAGATATAAACGGAGTTTCACCTAGTTTCACCTTAATATTAATACTGGGTTGTAGGTAATTCAATTCTTGTTCATATGAATGTAAAATTAAAGTGCACTTTTG
>VNJQ01004615.1:0-17966 GCA_008042515.1 Drosophila truncata
CCCAACGGAAGAGCCCATGGCGGAGCGGCAATTATCATCAAAACAGGAACCCAATACAATCCAATGGAGGAGGATTAGGTCCAGTGCGTCAAAATAAAAGCCTCGACTCCATTCGACAACGTGAAAATAGCCTCGGCCTACATCTACTCTAGGCAATCAGTGACCGAGACCCACTTTGATCTCCTACTGAGAGACATGGACGACAAGTTCGTACTGGCAGGTGATCTGAACGCCAAACAAACCCGAAGGGGAATGCCCTGTTCAAATGCATCCAGCGCAGAGCGATTGACCGCCACTCCGTGGGAGAGCCCTGGTCATCTCGTGATCCGTGGTCTTCGTTGACAATGCCCAACCGGGGCTCTTTTGCTCCAGATCGGGGAATTCAGAGTCTCTCAGGGGTGGTCGGTTCCGGTTCGTCGGTCTCCTGGTGATTGCAAAGGGAATGTCTCCCCGCGTCTCTGGTGTCTCTCCGGCTGTCTGTGGGCATCTCTGGCTCTGCCTCCCGTATCCTGTGGCCACTGGATCCTTCCGGTAGCCGTCTGGAGAGGGTAAGCTTCGCACCTCCACACCGTATGGTCGTTCCGATGGTCGCCAAGAAGTCCATGCCTAGGATCAAAGGTTCCAGCATCGCCGACATGACAAAGAGAGAGATTTGGGTGGTCCTTCCCGCCAGGGTGATATCCGCTTGGAGGAGTTCCCGAACCTCAACGCGCGAGGTGTCCGCCAGGTTAATCTGCGTTCGAATCTCCTGGAATTGATGTCGCTGTCCGACACTGTCGGCGACTCCTTGGCTGATGAAACTCCGAGAAGCTCCTGTGTCGATGGTGGCCAGTCGGCGATGTCCACCAATCTCGACCTCAGTGGCGATTCTCCCTCTTTCGACTGGTAACGGCGGCCTATCGGGTGTTCGATGGAGGGGTGGTCCCCGACGGACTCCGCCGGTCGTGTGGACCGGCCCGTTTCCCGGCTGGGTGCGACGACAGCAGTCGATCGTCCGGACATTTCGCCGCCCGCAGTCCCAGCAGAAATACTGCGTTCCGGCAGTCGCGACTGAAATGCCCCTGCTCCCCGCAAGTCAAGCAGGCATCCCGGACATCGATTCGGCGTTCGGAATTTGGGGCCGAGACCCGATTGACGCGTGCGGCTACCGGTGCATGGGACACGAGGGGTACTTGGGGCGGATTTCCGCCCCCTGCAGACGACTGGTCTGAAACCACTTTTCGGCGCGGTTGGTCAGGAGTTCGGCCATGGCACGAGGCAGCGCTCCTAGGTCGATCCCGTAGGATAGCGCGCGACTCTCGACCTGCTCCACTAAAGTCAGGGGATCTGCGTACCCGTCATACTGCAGTCCCCATTTGCGGATCCGCTCGGGAACGTATGGGGATTCCCGCCGAAATCTCTCTGGACTTGGGTCCAGCAGCACCTCTCGGGACGCCCCGGTGGATGGGGGAGCGGTGCGCGTAACGCTCGGAAGCCGACGTCTACGGGCTGCCGGCGAGATCCCGGAACTAGTCGTCGGGTTAGGGGACACGAACAGGGCGGTCCTCTCCTCGTGAGGAGGCGCGGGACTGGCAGAGCGGGCGGTATACTGCCTTTCGAGGTCAGCGAGGCGGGTCCAGACTTCCTGGGTTTGCTCGGACTGTTTGATGAGTGTCGCGAAATTTCGACGCAGGTCGTCGACTACTCAGTCGGCAGAGAATCCGAATTCTTCGGCAAATGCTAGGAGCTCGGCTCTTAGGCGGGAATGGACCCACCGCGTGGAAACCCCCGGGTTCTTAATGCTACGCGGAACGGACTCACCGGTAGATTTCTTGTCTCCGCCCATGGCTGTGTTGGCTTCCGCCGAGGGATGGGTCTTCTCGGGAAATTTCTTCGGATCCTTGGCTCAGGATCTGGTCCGGGTTTGTTGGCACGGGCGATCGCAAGGATTATGCGTCTCGTGTCGTAAGCTCGCAGGTTTGGCGCGGGGCACGTGGGGAAAAATGGTGGCACTTCAGATGATTTTTCCGACGGTTCCGGTCACTTTTCGCGCGAAATTGAGGTTATTTCCGATAAAATCGATATTTCGGATGCTAGCTAGACCTATTACGGGTGTTATTTTTCCGGGCTTTTATCTCTATCCTTGTCCCTGTTCGGGCGCCACTTGTAACGAATCTCCGGCCAGGATAATGCTCAGTCGTGGCCAGAAAAGGTCATACAAGAAATTTTTATGGTGGGACGCGGAAATATATGGAAAGTCGTAACGTATCGCTCGTTAGCACTCCCGAAATCGGTCTAAACCGTGTCTCCTACCCCGATTTCATGTGCCGCAGTGGCCACCTCGGTCGTGGCGTTCCGGTTAACAGAGGAAGGTAATTTTTCACTCACGTTCGTCTTCTCTCGCGGCCAGGAAAACCTTGGCCGGGTGCGGGGGCACGGAAGGCGGGCACGGGCCGCGACGGCGGAACGCTGGGCGCGGGTGGCTGCGCAACAGGCAAGGGTGGCTGCGCAACAGGCGCGGCGGAAAAATGCGCGGATTGCAGGCGCTGCGCTGGCGCGGCGGAACACGGGCCGTGTGTGTGACGGCGCCGGATAAACGCGGCTGGCCGACAGAGCACGGGTTGTGTGTGTGTGGCGGGCGCTGCACGGGCGCGACGGGGCACTGCATGGACTCGGCCGCTTTGGTTTTATATGTTTTAGCCGGTACGGCGGGGCCTGCACTGCGGCTGATCGTCACTGTCGATTGGGGGTTGTTTTCACTGGCGGCGGCACTGATGGCGCGGGGGCACTGGCGGCGCGGTGGCACTGAGGGCGCGGTGGCACGGTGACAAAGCGGCGGCGGAAAACAAGAAGCAAAAGCCAAGGCACGTGCCGGCTTTTATAGGCGAAAGTAAACAAATTCCGGAATCGGTTAAGCGATCCCGGCTTAGAGATCGTACCCGGGCGTGCTTTTCGTCATCGATATATCGATAACGATCTAGCTTTGTTCCCGCTAAACCGCCGATGGTTACTTATAGCTAAGAGTTTAAAGCTAAGACTTAGTATTTACTTATAGCTAAGACTTCATGTACTTATAGCTAAGACTTCATTTACTTATAGCTAAGACTTCAAGAGGAAAACTAGAGTGCTACTACTAATTATTTTATTATTGTTTTAAGCGGCCGAGGGCCGCTATTTGTGCGCCTCCTAAAGAGGCGTCACAATACATTTAAATATTATAAACATCAATCATTAGCATTATCAAAAATATATGAAATCACATAACATTTTGTATAAAACTTGATGAGCAACCACTGCTCATCTTATATAGGTTAGTCGCGATCAAACACTCGTAGAGTAAAGATGTGCCTACGGACCGCAGTAGCGAAATCCAAAGACAACAACAACAACGACTCTGGTACCGATAAGCTCGAGCTTATCTTGTGCGCGCGCCATCTGATTGGTCGCCGCGATCGCGTGACTAAATTACGCGATAAGACTTTCCGAATACCCGCGTAACTCCGTGTGCGTGTTGTGACAAACAAAACAAAAGCATAAAGCGGAAGGCAAAAACAAAGCCGAGTCCACGCAGCTTAGTCTCCAATCTGGGCAGCTTATTTGCTCCCCCTCCCGTTCCCCTCAGCCCTACGACACCATGATAGACTGGCAAGCGCCGCCCCGTCCCGCAAGATCGAGCAAAGAAGAAGACCGGTAAGGACGACGAGCAGTGCACCAGCGCTACAGCCAGGGCCAAGCAGCTACGGCCCAGACAACGCCTTTACATACAAGGCAACCAAGGACAACAGCATCAGGGTTACGCCAGATAAGGACATCTATTCGACCCTCAAACACGGCCTGGACGCTGCCAAAATGAGGTACTACACGTATCAGCCAAGGGACGAAAGAGCATACAGAGTTGTCATCAAATGCCTGCACCACACCACCTCAACATTGTAGAAAAGCTTAAAGACATGGGGCATATAGTGCGAAACGTACGAAAAGCCAACGGTCACCGGAGCAAAACTCCGTTACACCTATTTTTCGTCGATTTGGAGCCGGCTGCCAACAATAAGGTAGTGTACGACATCAAGAGACTCTGCAGGTCGGTGGTGACAGTCGAAGCCCCCAGCAAATTCGACGACATACCTCAGTGCTATAGGTGCCAGGGTTACGGGCACAGCCAACGCTACTGTAAACTACAATCGAGGTGCGTAAAGTGTGGCAAAGATCACGCCGCAAGCGACTATATCAAAAAGAGGGAAGATGCTGCTAAATGCGTCCACTGCAGTGGAGTGCACCCGTCTTCCTACAGGGGATGCGCGGAATACAAAAGAGTGAAGGCGATCATGTCGCTAAAAACTCCCCGCCCAGTACAACCGACAGGAGCACGGTTCAAGCAACAGAGAGTCCAC
Organism: Drosophila truncata; assembly: GCA_008042515.1. NCBI lineage: Eukaryota > Metazoa > Arthropoda > Insecta > Diptera > Drosophilidae > Drosophila > Drosophila truncata. Next base: position 4,371 of record VNJQ01004615.1, read on the forward strand.
CCCCACCCAATATTTGACACCTCAGCGGTAAGTTATGCTGACGTAGCAAAAGGCGGCAGCAAACAGCCGCAACCACAGATGGCAGCTATGATGGCACGCATGGAGAGCAAGTTCGAGAGGATGATGGAGAAAATTTTCCAGCAAATGACGGTGATAATCACCTCCATTCTCTCCCAGATCTGCAGCAAATAGGTCTGCACCTAGCCTTCTGGTAGAACACTTTGTCCACACAAACTCCATTGACATCCTACTGATCTCGGAATCGCATCTTACCACTAGATCATACATCCACCTGCGTGGATAAGACTTAACCTATGCTGATCATCCCAACGGAAGAGCCCATGGCGGAGCGGCAATTATCATCAAAACAGGAACCCAATACAATCCAATGGAGGAGGATTAGGTCCAGTGCGTCAAAATAAAAGCCTCGACTCCATTCGGCAACGTGAAAATAGCCTCGGCCTACATCTACTCTAGGCAAACAGTGACCGAGACCCACTTTGATCTCCTACTGAGAGACATGGACGACAAGTTCGTACTGGCAGGTGATCTGAACGCCAAACACTGGTGGTGGGGAAGCCGTGTGAACAACCCGAAGGGGAATGCCCTGTTCAAATGCATCCAGCGCAGAGCGATTGACCGCCACTCCCTGGGAGAGCCCACATATTAACCAGATCTGGATACATAGCGCTATCCAAAGGCATAGATCCCGCAGAGATAACCTGCCACCATAACGCAGAGCTGATGTCGGACCACAGCGCAGTGGAACTGCGCATCAACCTTCTTGTGATGAAGAACTCCCCTCGTACACGGATGATTAAAAAGTTCACCAACCTGGAAGCGTACGCGGCATGGCTGACTGAAGAAATAAGCCCTGACATCGATCTGGAGTCGACCGAGCAAATTGACGATGCCGTTGAGAAACTAATTAGGGAGATGCACAATGCCGCTGAATTCGCGACACCGCCAACCTCCTCCACGCCACCTTTGGTCGCCCGAAGTGGCAGCCCTAGTCGCCGAAAGGCGCAGATTTAGGCGGGTCTAGTTTGACTCCAGAAACCGGAGCGACAAAAGTGCCTTCAGTCGAGCTGCCAAACAGGTGAAAGCGAAGCTTCAGGAGCTTAAAACAAGGGCGTTCGAAGATTTCCTCAGCAAAGTTGAGCCAGGAGACCCACAAAACAACTTGTGGAGGGTCACCAGTAGCATTAAATGGCCAAAAAAGCGAACTGCGGCGGTCAGAAACCGAGAAGGGATCTGGTGCAAAAATGACGACGATCGGGCAAAGGCGTTCGCTGAACACCTCCAGGAGGCTTTAACGCCTTTGATAAGATGTACTCAGGAAGAAGTGGAGGACACACTGAGGGACACAGCTGCCTGGACCAGCAGCAGCGACACGGAGGAGATCGACTTAGTTTCAGTCGAGGAGATTGTTGCAGAGATCAAGGGACTGAAATCCCACAAATCTCCCGGAGCTGACGGCATCGAGGCTGCTGCCATTAAACACCTCCCTCCACCTGCACCGAGCTGCAAAGGAAGATCTTCAACGGTTGCTTGCGACATAGACACTTCCCCTCGCAATGAAGAAAAGGTGATTGTGATTCCGAAGCCAGGCAAACCTGAAGTCAATCTCGCCTCCTACCGTCCGATTAGCTTGCTGGCAATACTCTCCAAAATATTCGAGCGAATATTGCTACGGAGAGTTTTACCTGTAAGGACGAGGCTGGTTGGATAGCAAGTTACCAGTTTGGCTTCAGGCGCGCCCACTCCACTCCTGAACAATGCCACAGACTCGTCAGCACTATCCTCAATGCTCTTGAGGCAAAAAAGTACTGCTGCGCCATAGTACTGGATGTCAAGCAGGCTTTTGATGGAGTGTGGCACCCCGTTCTACTAGTAAAGATCAGACTAAGCCTACCCTACCCGTGCTGCGATCATACCTGGAGGGTAGAACGTTCCGGCTTAAAAGTGGAGAGGCGATATCATCCTCAAAAATCATCTCGGCTGTAATGCCACTAGAAAGTGTACTGAGCCCAATATTGTATAATATTTACAATCATCCCCGATGAGAACCTGCTTATCGCCACATATGCCGACGACACCGCCTTCCTAGCCACTGCAGACACACCGAGCCAAGACTCAAACTTAGTCAAGCGGCAGCTAAACAATATGGAACCATGGCTTCGAAGGTGGAACATCACTGTCAATGAGGACAAATCCACTCACTCAACCTTCACATTGAGACAAGGAAACTGCCCTCCAGTTACCCTAAATGGAGTAGAGATCCCGGCTGAGGCCACTCCAAAGTACCTAGGCATGACACTGGACAGGCATTTAATCTGTCAAGCGCACATACAGAGCAAGAGGAAGCAGGCCGAAGTTAGGCTAAATCAGTTCCAGTGACTCATTGCTAAATACCAGGCACAAATTGCTGGTGTACACGACAATCATCTAACCTATCTGGACTTACGAAATCCAGCTGTGGAGCACGGCGTGTCGTTCCAATCGTAGGTCTATACAAAGGCTACAAAATAAGGCGCTGAGATTATTCTCCGGCGCTCATCTATATCACACCACCGAGGCCATACACAGCGCCCGGGAGTACCCTGGTTCGGCGAAGAAATATCAAAAGCCAGCAAGTGATACCACCTGAAGCTGAGCAATCACCCCAACACCTTGGCACACAATCTGCTGGACAACAATGTAGTCAGAAGGCTACGAAGAGTTCACCCAAGCGACCTAGCGACTGCACCTGTTACATGAGGACTTCGGCAGCAGCTCCTCACCGACCCTGACGACCACGGCTAGTACACAACTTTAAAATGACAACGGAACCTCCTCATCACCCAAACGACCACGGCACGATCACCCAAAGAAGGCGGCGAAAATCTACATCAACCTGACGACCACTGCATGAAGTATCACTGATGACCCTATATCAAGAGAAGAAGGCAGCAACATCCCACCACACTGACAATGTATACTCCAATCAAATTTAATTATTGTCCTCATGGGACAGATTTTAAATATTATTATTAAAGATCACAAATAATAATTATATAGGTTTTTTGCACCAATGTCTTTAAAACGGGTATTTATAATTTTTAAACGGTCATGTGTAAATAGAGAAAATCTCAATAATCGTATCAAAATACACAAATATATAAAAATATTTGTATATTTCATATAATACGACTAATATTTTGTATTCTTATACAAAATATTTCATATCATTGAAGAAAATATATGCAAAGCAAATATTTTGAACAATGACCGGTAGGCAACCACTGCCTACCCTATATAGGTTTTTTGCCACACTGTCTATAACAAGGCTATTTATCGTATGGGGAAAATCGTATACATAGAGAAAATCTCAATAATCGTATCAAAATACACAAATATTATATGAAATTTTTTGTATATTTCAAATAATATGATAAATATTTTGTCATAATTGACATTTTCATATATTTTTCATATGATATCATATGAGAATAATTATACATATATTTTAAATATCCATATACTATTTATTTTCATATTACATTTTTTGTCATATGATATCATATGAGAATAATTGATATTTCCATATAATTTTCATCTTAATATTCTCAATATATTATACATGTATATTAAATTTTCATATACTATATATTTTCATATATTAAATTTTTCTTCATATGATATTAAATTTTCATATACTATATATTTTCATATATTATATGAGCATAATCGATATATCCATATATTTCTAGTATATCATATGGAAATAAGTTGACATGTTTATTAAATTTCCGTTTACCATATATTTTCATATATTAAATTTTTCTTCATATGAAATTATATGAGCATAATCGAAATATCCATATATTTTTCATATGATATCATATGAGAATAATTCTTATTTCCATTTAATTTTCAACTGAATATTTCCATTTACTATATATTTTCATAATTAAAATTTTTCTTCATATGAATAAACCTCAGCGGCCCAGAGTCCCTTTCCAGAAAATATTTATTTTTGGAACATGGAGGAGCCGTTGTTGGCGAAATTCTTAAGGGTGGGTTTTGGCGACTCGAAAAACTCCAGAATTTCCCTTTGTAACGGGGAAGCGCTACCGGCCCGGGAGTTGCCCAGCGACCAGACCCCCTCTAAAGACTGGCTCAGGGTGGCCCAGCAGCCTGACCCCGTGCCCACAGCCCTGATCGTTACCACGGCCTGGGATGACCCAACGACCGCGGCTCTGCAGCTCCGCCTGGGGAAACCCAACGGCGACTGCTTTCCCCCTAGCTATTGCCCCGTGGCTCGCGATAGCTCGTGGCCACACCTGGGCTAATCCGTGCAGCGGGCCACTGAGATTTGACTGGCGGCTTGGGGACCGCACCGACGCCCGGAATTAATCTCAGCAGCATGGTGCTCCTGCTCCCGTCCTGTACAGATTGGCGCCTGGGGAAACCCAACGGCGGCCGAAGTGGAGAGGAGGGGAACAGCGGGTCGCGTGATCGATCCTAGGCGGATTTGGGAAATAACATGGCAGGGATTCTTAGGTTTTGTGGCGTTTACTCTTAATGTAGGTATGTATTTTTCGTTATATTTCATTCCCTGCCTAGCATGCCCACCCACCCTTGACTGGGGATTTATTTATGTAGCGGCCTCGCCGCTCTCACCCGCTGCTGCTGCTTGATGGGGCTTGGGTGCCCGTGTCGTCGATGTCCTGCTTGTGATCCTTGTCCCTCGGTGCTCGTGTTGTCCTGATCCTTGTCCTTTATCCTTGTCTTGGCCGTTTTGTTACTTGTCTTTTGTCACTTGTTATACCCTTGCAGGGTATTATAACTTCGGTCAGAAGTTTGCAACGCAGTGAAGGAGACATCTCCGACCCTATAAAGTATATATATTCTTGATCAGGATCAACAGCCGAGTCGATCTAGCCATGTCCGTCTGTCCGTCTGTCCGATTATACGCAAACTAGTCCCTCAGTTTTGAAGCTATCTGAATGAAACTTTGCAGGTAGTCTTCTATATGCTCTCACTCCTACATAAGTCGGAACGGGCCGGATCGGACGACTATATCATATAGCTGCCATAGGAACGATCGGTACATTTTTCGAAAAAAAATTATAAATTTGTCAGTTTTCAATATATTTTCACCAATTTTGACATTTGCCCATTAATCATTATTCCAGAATTTCGATTTAAATTTCATGAAAATCGGACGACTATATCCTATTGCTGCCATAGGAACAATCAGGAAAATAATAGAGAAAATCATAACTTCGATGTTTCTCAACATATTTTCATCAAACTTGAGATTTAGTCACTTAATATTATTCCAGAATTTCGATTTAAATTTCATGAAAATCGGACGACTATATCCTATAGCTGCCATAGGAACAATCAGAGAAATAATAAAAAAATCATAACTCAGTTGTTTCTCAACATATTTTCATCAAATTTGAGATTCGGCCATTCAATGTTATCTTAGAATTTCGTTTTTAATTTTATACTTCAATTGCAATCTGCAAGGGTATATAAACTTCGGCGAGCCGAAGTTAGCTTCCTTTCTTTTTTTTTTTTCACTTCTGGTTTTACTACGGGTTCTGCGGCGAGTGATCGCTGCTCTAATTGCCGGCTCGGTCGTGGCCTAATTCTGCCGTCCCTTCTGCTGCTGCGCTGCCGCGATCCATGGCACGCGCCGTTCCGAATTCCATGCGTTCTTTGCATAGTGATCCTCCTTCTCGCTCCTTCTTGTGCTCGCAGGTGGCCGTTACAAATTACGTTTCACATTCCGGCGTTGCCGGCGCCTGCGCCGTAGGCCCTCTGCCCCGATCGGGCTTTTTCTCTGCCGGTATCTTATTGGCGGCTTGTTGTGCCATCCAATGTTTTGTTCCTTGGGCGGTGGCGCTGTCGTTCCGTCTCGTTCTGCCCGCCTGGCGGTGGCCGATGTTGCTCGGCGATGTTGCCGGTGGGTGGCCGGTATCGCCCAGCGATGTTGCTGGCGGTGTGGCCGGTGTCGCCCAGCGATGTTGCTGGCGGTGTGGTGTGCATCTAGCCTTAATCTAATCTAGCCTAACTTATATCTAACTATTTACATATTATAATATTTACAGATATTTACATAAGAAATTTCCATATACTATATATTTTCATATATTAAATTTTTCTTCATATGAAATTATATGAGCATAATCGATATATCCATATATTTTTCATATGATATCATATGAGAATAATTGTTATTTCCATATAATTTTCAACTTAATATTTCCATATACTATATATTTTCATATATTAAGTTTTTCTTCATATGATATCATATGAGCATAATTATACATGTATATTCAAGTTCCATATACTATATATTTTCATATATTAAGTTTTTCTTCATATGAAATTATATGAGCATAATCGGTAAACCCATAGATTTTTCATATGATATTAAATGAGAATAATTAAACATGTATATTAAATTTCCAGATACTATATATTTTCATATATTAAATTTGTATACCCTTCCATGGTTTTATAATTTCAGACAGAAGTTTGCAACGCAGTGAAGGAGACATCTCCGACCCATGTCCATGTCCGTCTGTCCGTTTCTACACAAACTAGTCCCTCAGTTTTAAAAACTTTGCAGTTAGACTTCTATATACTCTTACTCGTACATACAGTATGTCAAGAATCACTTTACACTCTGCTCATAAACTTTATTTTTTGACTTTTTGACACTCTTTACGGAAAATATACATCAACATTTAAATCAAAATTTTAAGGCACTTAAACTATCTTAATCAAATTTTAATATTCAGTATGACCTCCCTTCGCATTTAGTACAAGCTGGGTGCGTTTTTTCATTGATTTATTAATTTTCCATATCATATTCTGATGGTATTTTTTGCCACTCTTCAATTACCGCCGTTTTGAGCTCTTGGCGGTTTTTGGGCTGCCTTTAAGCCACTTTTTTCTTCAGGTAGGCCAGAAATTTTCTATAAGGTTAAGGTCAGGGCTTTGGGCTGGTGTATCGATCACATTAGCGGTGTTATATAGGAGCCAGTTCTTTACATTGTGCTCTTTATGTTTCGGATCATTACCCTGATAAAATTTAAAGTTTCTTTACCGACTTTAAAGCCAAATTTGATTGCACTTGGGGGTAAATGGGTCTTTAAAATGTGCAGATACTGCTCAGCATTCATGGTGTTCTCGATGAACGCGATTTCTCCGACCCCTTTGCTGCTGATGCATCCCCAAATCATGACCGACAATTTCCCGAATTTTACAGTCGGAATTATATTTCGTTTCTCGAGGGCTGTTAGTGCCTTGCGCCAAACCTTGGTCGGTCAATCGTTATAGTCCATCCCAATATTCTTGCGGCAGTCTGTTCATGTTTTCCGCAAATAAAAGACGCTTTTCAACATTTGCTTTAAACAGGAAAGTTTTTTTCCACTCAACTCTGGATGAGTACTTGTGCCTCATAATAGCTTGGCGCACAGTTTCATGCGAAACATCTAGGCCACACTCTTCCAGCAGTTCCTAAAAAAGCGTTCTCGTCGAAATTTGTGGATTTTTGAAAACCTTTCTCATAACAATTCGATCTTCTCGCTTTCCAATCTTCATTTTACAGCCACCTCCACTCTTTGCTTCCAACCTTCCTTCGTTTTCCGCTCGATTTAAAACATTATAAATCGTTTTCCTTGAAACTGAAAACATTTCAGAGAGTTCCGCAGCGGATTTTCCCAATTGGTGATAGCAGAAAATCAACCGGGTGATCTCAAAGGTCAATCTCTTTCCGGGCATTTTATAAATATCAAAAATCGCCTTATCGATGCTTACTTTGGTATTTTTCATAACGAAATGAAAGAGAATGCAAAAATGACGCTACCTACAAGCCAAAAATTACGGGGAAGTACCATTTTTTCTTGGAAAAGAACAAAACAGAATTAAAAAGCTAAATGTGTAAAGAGTTTATTGACAGTGTCTGTTCGCGCCACAAGGGTGCTTAGTTCTGAGCGGCAGTGTGGGAGCGAGCGCTGCACCGGAGCTTGCACTCCCGCTCACCGGCCCTCTCAGTGTCTCTCCCGCTCCCGTCTTCTAGCTCCGAATCCACCACTCCGCGGTCCCGAGTCTCTTCCGCACTTAGGTTTAAGTTAGTCTTAAATTGAAGTTGTGCCAATAAAATTTATATTGTGAAGTGATCGACGCCGCCCTTCTACTTTGGGAATTTGGGAACTTCCGCCAGCAGCAAACACACTCTACGGCCACGAAGACCACTCCACGACAGCCGGCCTTATCTAGGAAGGAGGCCGCCCACTCCAGTTCATGGTCGTTCGAGCCGGATGCAGAGGGATTCTCTGGCTGTCCCACAAGTGAAAAAGTGATATATATGTATATATGTGTTAAATACATACGCCTAGCCACAGTGAATTTGTTCTGTTTTTTAAGTGCAAAAGAGCTTGCCAATATTGGCCCCCTACTTAGTTTTTTCACTGTGATCCGCTAGTGTCCAAGCGTACATACATACATATTTAAAATTATATATGTGCATATATATATATATATATATATATATATATATATTACATTCAAAATCAATTTTTAATTATCCAAATCCGGCACTAAATTATATTAAATTAAATAAATTATATTATTTATACACGAATCCAAATAAACACACACAAATTATATTAAATTAAATAAATTATATTATTTATAAACGAATCCAAATATACACATACACATTTATAAATAAAATAATAATAAAATTACAAACACACATCCCACATTAAATACACATATTAACATCCGAAATACTAACCAAACATTTATAAAATATATATATATATATATATATATATATTTACCAATTTAAAAACATACATACGATATTATTTAATTTACAAAATTTTAAATTTATATAATCACTGGCCGATTTATATACAAAAAAAAAAGACACGAAAAAAAAATCAATTAAACATTCAAATCGAAAATCTTCGTTCCAAAAATAAATAAATTTTTATCGTTATATATACATAAATCCGCAAATAATTGGTTTCTTACTTCCGCTCCTGACATACATATACCTGCATACATATTTGGCAAGCTTCCCGCTATTCTGCGCGGAGCTAAAATTTTTCATAATCGACATATATACATACATGTGCCGGGGCTTAGCGCTATTTTGTGCTAAGCATCGATCTCCGCAGCTTCACATACATATGTACATACATACATGGGCAGAGCTTAGCGCTAATCTGTGCTGGGCATCGAACTCTATAACTCCACATTCATACATATATATGTCGGGCAATTTTATTTCGTCTCCGTTTTGTTCATATACAAGCATCTGCACTCATACGATTCCAGTAGTAACGAGCAAAATTAAAGTGCCGGTAATACAAAATCTTGTTCATATACAAGCACCTGCACTCATACGATTCCGATAGTAACGAGCAAAATACAGTGCCGGTTATACAAAATCTTAAATTCCTGAATACAAATCGATCGCAGAAAAAAAATTTAGATTTTTCGAATAATTGTTAAGTCCTTGTCAAGGAAAATTTCAAAGTCGATAGCTATTTTAGAGTCGTTTTTCAGCTAATTTTTTTTGGCTTCTTTTTCTTGTGTCGCAAAAGTGTTTACGCTTTGATTGTGTTCCTAAATTACGAAAAATGTAGCCAGAGAATTTCAAATCGAAATCAAAGAATTCGGCTGGACTCCTAGGCTATCGTTTCAAGCCATTTATTTTTTTTCTTTTTCTGGCTTTTTAATTCTTTTGACATTCGTATTTTTCTGGCGGTTGGTTTGTCGTTCTTTTTTTTCATCGGTTCTACGATTTGGCTATTTTCTTTATTTTGTGTTTAGCTATTCAGCTTTTTTTCTCATTCATTCTGATATTTAGCTATTTTTCCAGATAGTTTTTTTTTTGAACCTTTAGCTATATTTAGCTATTTTATTTTATTTTTTTTCTTCTTTCCAAGGAGCGTAGCAGCTATCTTCTCCGTTATTATCGGCTACATTTAGGTACTCTTTCTGGCTATTTTTCTAGCTATATCAGCAATTTGGCTCCAAACCGAGTCTCCGGTACAGTTTTCGTTTCCTCCATTTTTTGGCGGCGGGGAGGCCGGGCAGGTCTGTTTTCTGAGAGCGTAGCTGAGTATGCCCGTCGAGGGTGACAAAAAACCAACGCCAACACCAAAAAAGGAAACAAAACCTACCCTTTCCTCTCCGCTACCTTCTCGCGTCAAACAAGTACCCAAGTCCGCTAGCCCGAAGATCGGAGATCGTCCATCGACAAGCTCGAAAGCAAGTCCGAGAACTGTCGTCTCCAAACCGCTGGCAAAAGCGTCAAGCGAATCTTCACTTGTGGGACAGCCAGAGAATCTGCATCCGGGACTTAATTCCTAAGGGTCACACGCGCGAGTAGCAGAATGTCGGCAACAGATCAGGCAACAGATCAGCCAACGGCCGCAACCGCTGCGTTGCACAAATTCATCGCCGGGAGCGATCGCGTCAGCGTTTTCTAAGCCAGTCGCAGTCTTCACACACATTGCAAGTCCGTCTGCAGCAAGTGCGATCCTTATGGGATAAGGTCGAAAAAGAGTATGAAATATGCTCTGATCTAATTGCCCAAGAAGGATACCTCAGCAACCTACCTCTGTTACAGGCAAAGTATGACTATTGCTATTCCGTATATGAGAACTGTGCAGCACAAATCAGCGAGACGCTTGAAAGAGTGACGCAGCAAGCCGTTCAAGTTCCTCCCTCTCAACCGCATATTTCGTTCGGTTGCCGGCTACCGCCCTGCGATACCGAAGATTTCGATAGGGACTACTTCCGATGGCCCACTTTCCGGGATCTGTTCACGGCAGTTTATGTTAACAACCCCAGGCTGACACCGGTCGAGAAGCTTTTCCATCTCCTCACCAAAACTAGTGGCGAGGCCAAAGCCATAGTGTCTAAGTCCCCGCTAACAAATGACGTTTTCACGTCAGCGTGGGAAGCGCTTCAAGACCGTTTCCAAAATAAAAGACTCTTAGTCAACAGCCAACTCAAGCTCTTGTTCAACTTGAGTTCCGTCTCTCAAGAATCTGGACATGCTCTAAAGGAGCTGCAGACCACGGTTCAGGGGTGTTTGACAGCGCTAGCACATTCCAATATCTCCACTGACAACTGGGATTGTCTGCTGGTCTTTCTGTGCGCAAGCAAACTGCCAAGGTTAACCCTTTCCTTATGGGAACAGTCCCTAACGTCGAAGTCCGAAATTCCGGCATGGGAGGAGATGAACACCTTCCTGAGCGAAAGGTATCGGACACTGGAGGCGATCGAGAATATGAAGCCGACTCAGTCAGTTCCGAAAAGGCTGCAATCCTTTGAGACCAAGGTCACCACCAAACAAAAAGGGTGTGACTTATGCTCTAAGGAAAACCATCCAATTAGATTGTGCCCGCGCTTTCTCCACATGTCTGTCGACGCGCGTTCCGACTACATACAAAGGAAGCAGCTATGCCTGAATTGTTTCGCGATAGGCCATCAGCTACGTGATTGCACGAGCACACACTGCATCGTGGCTCCCCTAGTTCCTCAACCACGAGTTCCTCAAATGCTCGAACCGCGAGTTTTCCCGCCTCTTCGCCCTCTACGCAACCGTCCTCGAGACCCTCCAGTCGCAATGCATCCGCGAGCACCTCAACAATGCAGAATTATTTCGCTTCAGGCTCTACAGCCGTCCTGCTGAGCACGGCAATTATTGACGTGTGCCATTTGGGCACGAGTTACCGAGCCCGAGCTTTATTAGACTCGGGATCTGAGGCGACGTTCATTTCCGAACGTATGTTCAACCTCCTTAAGTTGCCGTTCCGCAAAATTCAGACTCAAGTCTCAGGGCTAAACCAATCGGTTTCGGCAGAGTCAACGAGACTCTGCCAGTTTGCAATCCGCTCCCCTACTAAGCCGGGTCTACAATTAGATACCGCAGCCTACGTCCTTCCGGAATTAGCGGGCAAACTGGCCTTCCATCCAGTTTCCAGAAATTCTTTAAAAGACCTGCCCGATCTCCAATGGGCAGACCTAAATTTCTTTGAAAGTTCCCAAATCGATATACTGATCGGATCTGATCTTTTACCGTCGGTGAAGATGCAGGGCACTAGGAGAAACATTTGTGGCTCACTTCTAGGCCAAGAGACCATCTTCGGGGGGGTACTGACAGGGCCGATCTCCAATACTAAGGCAACCAGAGTCGCATCCTTCACGACTCAAGTACACCACAGAAATGAAGACTCCTTAGACTCGCTTCTCAGCAAGTTCTGGGAGGTGGAGGATCTACCATTCCAGATGGTAAGAGAGTCAGATTCCTATTGCGAAAGGAACTTCCTCCAGACTACCCATTCTGCGACCCTGAAAACTCTGGGTCCGATTTAGGATATTCAAGGTCCATTGCGTTAGCTCAGTTTCTTCGAAACGAGAATCGTTTAAAAAGAGACTTTCCTTTAAAAGAGCAATATGACATCGTGATTCAGGAGTATCTGGATCTGGGTCATATGACCGAAGTTCCATCGACTCATAGTGCCCCAACTTACTATCTTCCACATCATGCGGTAATCAAGCCCGACAGTACCACGACGAAGCTTCGCGTTGTATTTATCGCTTAAGGCCATCTGCGAATGGAACCAGCTTAAATGATATTCTTCATGCTGGTCCAGTACTGCAATCCGATCTGACCATTCAATATTTTCAACACGTGTTCAGTGCGGACATTACAAAGATGTACCGCCAGATCTGGGTTGATCCGAAGAATACACCCTTTCAAAGAAGCCTGTTCCGAAATAAGGAGGGTGATATCCGAGACTTTGAATTGAAAACAGTTACCTTCGGGGTCAACTGTGCGCCTTTCCTCGCTATTCGAGTGCTGCAGCAGCTAGCAGAGGATGTCCAAAGGTCGATTCCAAAAGCCAGCCACATTATTAAACAACATATGTACTTCGATGACGTTCTGCCAGGGGCAAATTCCATAACTGAGGCCCATAGTTAGATCCAAGAGCTACAAGCAGCTCTTAGCTCTGCTGGTTTCCCTTTGAGAAAGTGGACTTCAAACCACACGAGCATCCTAAAATACATTCCAGCCGAACATCTCCTTCATAGCGAGTTCCTCGATATCGATACCGAAAGCACTGCCAAAACGCTCGGGATTCGATGGAGGGCTAAGTCCGACGAATTCTATTTTGTGCCGCCAGAAATAGTGGTGGAGCCCTCCTTCACAAAGCGCGAGGTGTTATCCCAAATCGCGAGGTTGTTTGATCCAGCCGGATGGCTCGCTCCGTTTATAATACGTTCCAAAATTTTCATGCAGGAGATTTGGCTACAAAATTTAAGCTGGGATGATAAGCTTCCCAGCGAAATGAGTCAGAGGTGGAAGGCCTTTCTTCATGAGTATTCCGACCTCAACCAGAGCCGCGTTCCGAGATGGGTCTGTTTTCAGCCTGAAATCAAAGTGGCGTATCACGGATTCTGCGATGCGTCTCAAAAGGCTTTTGGAGCGGCGATCTACGTGCGTGTCGAGGTTGGTCAGGAAATCCTTTCTCACCTCCTCACATCCAAGACACGAGTCGC
>VNJQ01004619.1:0-36914 GCA_008042515.1 Drosophila truncata
ACTCTGAAATTAATGCGTAGCTTAATAAGGTTTAGTTTAATAGTTAAAGGAATAATTAAGATTGAATTACATTTGAATTTTTAGTTATATTTCAAGCCTAATCGAGATTAAATCAAGAATTTTTGGGATTAAAATATCTAAGAATGGTCGGCATTAAATCAAGAATTTGGGGATTGAAAAAAATAAGTGGTTTCATACTTATAATAAGAAAACGGGGACTCAATCAAAAATCATTCCCATTTGGGATTAATTTCGGCAACAATATCCCGTATTTTTCTGTGCCGGATTGGACTACTGTATTATATAGTTGCCATAAGAACAATTGAAAAAATGTTTTGAAAAAAATTAAAACTTTGTCAGTTTTCAACATATAATATAATCACCAAATTTAATATCTTGCCATTTATTATTATTCCAGAATTTCGGTTTAAATTTCATGAAAATCGGACGACTATATCCTATAGCTGCCATAGGAAAAATCGGGAACAATAGGAACGATCGGCAAAATTTTCGAAAAAAAAATATAGCTGTTTTTCAGCATATTATCATCAAACTTAAGAGTTGTTCACTTAATTTAATTCCAGAAATTCCATTTAAGTTGTATGACAATCGGACGTCTATATCCTATAGCTGCCATAGGAACAATCAGGAAAATAGTAGAAAAAACCCTAGCATATTTTCATCAAACTTAAGATTTGGTCATTTCAGAATTTTTGATTAAATCTCATAAAAACCGGACTACTATATCCAATAGCTGCCATATTATTCCAAAACTGACAAAGTAATAATTTTTTTCAAAAATTTTTTCGATCGTTCATTTGGCAGCTATAAGATGTAGTCGTCCGATCCGGCCCGTTCCAACTTATGTAGGAGTAAGAGCATATAGAAGACTAGGTGTAAAGTTTCATTCAGATAGCTTCAAAACTGAGGGACTAGTTTGCGTATAATCGGACAGACGTACAGACGGACGGACAGACGGACATGGCTACATGTCCGACATGGACATCGACTCGGCTGTTGATCCTGATCAAGAATATATATACTTTGTAGGGTCGGAAATGTCTCCTTCAGAGCGTTGCAACCATCTGACTGAAATTATAATACCCTGCAAGGGTATAATCATAACTTGGTTGTTTCTCAACACATTTTTATACCCATGCAGGGAATTATAATTTCAGTCAGAAGTTTGCAACGCAGTGAAGGAGACATCTCCGAACCTATAAAGTATATATATTCTTGATCAGGATCAACAGCCGAGTCGATCTAGCCATGTCCGTCTGTCCGTCTGTCCGTCCGTCTGTCCGTCTGTCCGATTATACGCAAACTAGTCCCTCAGTTTTGAAGCTATCTGAATGAAACTTTGCAGGTAGTCTTCTACATAAGTCGGAACGGGCCGGATCGGACAACTATATCATATAGCTGCCATAGGAACGATCGGTGCATTTTTCGAAAAAAATTATAACTTTGTCAGTTTTCAATATATTTTCATAAAACTTGATATTTAGTCACTTAATATTATTCCAAAATTTCGTTTTAAATTTCATGAAAATCGGGCGACTATATCCTATAGCTGTCATAGGAACAATCAGGAAAATAATAGAGAAAATCATAACTTCGATGTTTCTTAACATATTTTCATCAAATTTGAGATTCGGCCATTCAATGTTATCTTAGAATTTCGTTTTTAATTTTATACTTCAATTGTAATCTGCAAGGGTATATAAACTTCGGCGAGCCGAAGTTAGCTTCCTTTCTTGTCATTAAATTTGAGATTCGGACATTCATTTCGTTTTAATTACATAGTTCAATTGGAATCTGCAAGGGTATATAAACTTCGGTTAACCAAAGTTAGCTTCCTTTCATGTCTTTGTTGTTGTCATTAGAATCACGACGTTGACGTGACGTTAGGCGTTAGCGTTCGCTGCCAGCAGCAGACGTCGCGTGTTATTGCCCGGTGATTTATGTATTTTAACTGTTTTTCCATTACGTTTTCATGCAGCAGCTGCTGTTTGTTGTTGTTGTTTGTGTTGCCTAATAAATTGTCTACAATTGTTCATTGCACATTGTTCGCAGTTGCTTCTGCTGTTGTTGCCGTCGTTGGTGCAGTAAAGTCATATAATTAGCATTAACTGCAGTTGCCTTTTCTCATTGTCCCTCCCTGACGTCTTAACAACACGCTTGCAACCAATGGAAAATAGTCCTAAATAAAAAATATAGGTTACGCAAAAAGTGGCAAACAATTATTAGTTCTTTACAAATGTAAGTACATACTATAACAAAAAAATCACTCCCTTAAAGACTCATTGAGTTAAAATTCTCTGGAAAGTGCAGCTACGGCCAAAAGAGAAGAACTAAAAAAATTTCAAAATATTCGAAAGCATATTGAAAAACATTCAAAAAGGGTATGTATTATTATTACTATTATTATTACATATAGTATTACTAATAACTTCTAAACAGGGGCATTACACAGGTCTAAAAATATAGTGGTTTTGTGAGTTGTTTAAAAACGTGGGATTTGAAAAACGTGGGATGAATTTTCGAAGGAATTGGGTGCGTAGAATCGGAATCTGGCATCAGAATTTGACCATCACGTCAGGATTTTAAGATATTTGAGGTTATGTACCCGAAAAATTGTGTTTTTTTTTTTTTTAATTTGGGGTATGTGAAGGGCGCAACAAATTTTGTTGGTCTGTTTTTATACCCTGTACCAAGGGTACACAGGTATTATAATTTTGTGCAAGTGCAATATTCTTTAACAGGCAGAAGGAGGCGTGGCAGACCCCCAAAAGTTACCTAAATTAGGACCACTTAAGGAGTCGATATAGCCATTCCGTCTGTCTGTCCGTCCGTCTGTCTGTCTGAACGCCTAGATCTCAGAGACTATAAGAGCTAGAGACTCCAAACTTGGGAATTAAACTTCTTATATCTGCACGCAGATCAAGTTTGTTTTCAATTTTGGCTACTCCCCTTTTTGAAGGAGCTATTTGAAAAAAAAACGTATATTTACTAAATTTATAAAGTTATGTAAACCATAATCAAATTGTTGAAGTATTTCATTAAAATACACAGATTGTCTAAATTTCATTGCATCGTGTCATAAATAGCGGAGATATAGGCTTTATATTGCGTCTACGAGTTGCGTCTATATTTTCTGGACCAAAATCTACTTTCATCGGCTGCGTCACGCTGCGTCTGCGGAGATGCAAGGCTTTACAATGAAACAACTCAGGGTAAAAAATACAAAAATACCAAACAAAATACATGCAAAAAAAGCATAGCAGCGTTAATACCTTAAATATGTTTATCATTTCTTTATTTATTTAGCTCTGGAGCAAGTAAAGTCGCGAAAAGATATGGAATCAATTGATTATAGTTCAAGAATACCTAATCTATTAGAAATTCCCTTAATATAAGTTTATTTTTAGTAAAAAGTAGTCAAAATAATAAAAAAAATCTAAATAAAAATAAATTTTCTTTTTTCTGTTTTAAAAATATTTTTATTTTAGCAAATCGATAAAAATAAAGCTAAAAAATTAAATAAACAATTTTTCTATAAAATCGTTTTCCTTAAGAAAATTCGATTTTTTCACTTTGATACCTTATAAAAAGGCGAAAAAGTGGGCGTGTCCAATACATATATAAATTTTACAATATTTAGCTAAATTATTTGATTATCTTATTTGGTTCAAAAGGTATGATTTTCGCAAGCTCAAGTCAGAAAAGACGCCACTATGCGGCGTAGCGATTCATTTCGTTCAGTTGTTGGAATGATGCGATCCATTTCTGAATGAATTTTCGCGTAGAATCCGATCCCAGCTTCAGAAATGGCCTACCATCCGTGCTTGAACTGAATTTTTCGAAATGTGACTCTTGGTTTTGTTGCGTGCGAATACTTCATATTCTTGTAATTATGTTGAAAACGAACAAGTGTCAAAAAACGATCTTAGCACCAATTCAGAGAATTGCCCATATGATGGTAATATGTCACTGTGAACGAACGTCCTATCCTTGAGCATACCTAATTTAATTTAATTTAATTTCCTAACCTCGTTAAGAGGTATTTTAAATTTAAAACATAAGTCTAGTGGGTGTTGCCCAGTAATCATTCTCTAGTGACCCTAAAAAAAATACAAAAACAAGAAAACTAAACTAAAAATTAAAAACTTCAATTTATGTTGAGAAATGGAACAGAAGTGGGATGCTGACGCTGAGCAGGCGGCTGGGTTCTTTGTTAAAACCAACACCGGAGTCGTTTGCCGCGTTGTAAACGCCCCTGACATCGATCTGTGGCAGACCTCGGAGGCCTTCTTCACCTTGATCACATACCTGAATGACGTTAGCACCGAGATCCAGGGAGTTCCTGGCTCGGCCGACTTTCCCGTTAACGAGAACATACTTCGTTTGACGGCCATTTTTGACAAACTAGACGCGATAATCATCGCGAGTCCGCCGGCTCCGCAAGTCGTCGATGCCAGGGCCAGTGCTTCGCTGGATATGGGCAACAAGGGGTATCGACGGTTTTCACGGAGCATGCATAGGGACATCTACCAGATACTGGAGGGAGCGCTGCCGACAAATAAGTGCCACTACGTAAACGAGTTGGGACACTACTTGTCAGGGGCCTTTGGCACCTCCACAAAGATCGAGTACGGGACGGTGCACGAGCTGAGCTTCCTGTTCTTCTTGTGCGGCCTGTTCGAGGCGGAGATTCTGCGCCGGGATGAAGACCTGGCTGCCTCAGCCTTGATCCTGTTCGATCGGTATCTGAGATTCGTGCGCCGGTTGCAGGTCACCTACTCGGTGGTGTCGGCAAACAACCAAGGAGCCTATGCCTTGGACAAGTTTCAGTTTGTGCCGTACATCTGGGGAGCCGCTCAACTGAGCTACGAGGCTCCGTTTCCCCCCCAGAAAATGCTCGACACGAATACCATGGAGCAGTACAAGAAGAAGTACATGATGATTGACTGTGTGCGCCATCTGTCAGACACGGAAATTGGCCCTTTTGCGCGCCACTCCAGTCAGCTCTGGAGCCTGGCGGCCTTGTTTTCGTGGACTAAGATCCATCGCGGTCTTATGTTTATGTACATGGAGGACATCCTCCTGGACTTTGATGTGATAAGTGCCCTGGGTTTCGGTGAACTAATGTCCTTTGAGAAGGCGAAATCAGGCCGGAAACTAGGACATGCCCGACTGGGAGTGTTGTCTCCACTGCGCTGCCCCCCGTCCTCCTCCAATTCAAAGTCAGAATTGGCCGCCGCGGATAATGTCTACAGCGATGCCCTGTCCAACAGCGGTTTGTCCATGGGCAGCGAATGCTCATCGCTCAGCGGCATCAGTATCAACCTGCCGACTTGGATGGAGGACGATTCGCCCTTTAAGAAATAGTTGTACCCAGTTAACGAATTACAAATAAAATTATGCTTTGTATTAAGGCAGGGGAATCTCCGACCCCATAATGTTGTTGTGTCGAGATAAAAACTTGTCTGTGAATGCATTTCTGTGTGTTGCGCGCACATTTTATTTTATTATAAATAGTTTTGTCCATATGTGTTCGTCTAAATTTAAATAAAAATGAGAAAAATCAATCCACAAGAACAAATCATTGGTGTACCTTAAAAAATACAAAAATTTAATTTTGTTTCTTTAATTGTTTCTAAAGACGTCGGTTTTAATATATCGAAACTTGTTTTAAAAGCGGGATCTTCGTATTTAGAAGGCATTCAAAACTGCCTTTCACCACGGCCGCAAGTATCCTGAGATCGGTTAACCAGCTCGAAAAGGACACTTTAATGAATCGCTTTATTATGTTTCTACCTTTGCACGGTATTCTAATTTCAGTCAGAAGTTTGCAACACAGTTATGGAGACATTTCCGATAAAATACATCTCACTATTAAGTATACATATATATACTTGATCAGGTTCAACAGCCGAGTCGATCTAGCCATGTCCGTATGTTCGTCTGCCCGATTATACGCAAGCTAGTTTCTCAGTTTTAAAGCTATCTTAATGAAACTTTGCAGTATATATTCTTGTTCTTACATAAGATCGGACGACTATATCAGAATTCTAGAATTGTATTCATAATTTTATGATTATATTGCAATCCGCAAGGGTGTACAAACTTTGGTATATTGAAGGTAGCTTCCTTTTTTGTTTCAAATACAATTTGTATACCCTAATATAAATATTAAATTATGAACCAAAGACAGGGGAAAGCATAGCAGTAAGATTAAGCTGATCTATTAACTAATATGCAAACTAGATCTTAGCAAGCAAAGCTGTGGCAGATCTAGCTAGTTAATCAATTTACAATGGTTTCGTAATCTGTGCCACATCAATCTTCTGGCAGTACCAATTGATTGATTAATTTACATAAACTATTTATTTTAATAAGCTTTGATCTCAATAGCAAAAGGTTTATTCCTGGTAAACCATAAATTAGAAAATAATTGGAAAATGAGACCATGCCCATTTAACGCATTAAGCTTAATGTAGCCAGTCGACCAATAGTTTTTGTTTGTAGTTTACGTTCCGTTTGCTGTACTACATGCAAAATGTTTATTTTTAATTACAAAATAACCCAGGACATTCAGATTTCCATAGAAGTTTTCCCCAGTGTACTGGGCGAATTTATGTGTGTCAGCTGCATAAATTTCCGGGGACGACATGACAACGATGTCAAGAGACCGGCCGACATGAGTTCAAAGATCAGCAGACCACAAAACCGGGTTCCATCAGATGCAAAACACCAGCCAACTGGAATCGAGTGCGTTTAAGCTGGGTGGCTCGTGGTCTTGGTCTTGGTCGGGGGCTAAGATGTGGCTGTGAGTGCCCTAGGAATACAGCGTATATGCAGCGCGAGCCACTGGAGCACTCGAGAGCAGCGAGGATGAAGTGCGAAGAGTGGGCTTTAGTGACTCGACCGAAAGCGGATTACCACCGCGACTTGAGTGACTTCCCAAGCAGGCGACCGCGGCAAAACACCCGAAGTGGCAACAATTCAAACAGCCGCAAAGGCGAAATGAGAAAATGGGAAAATGGAAATGAAAATGAAACAAGCGGTGTATTGATTTTTCCTTCACCCAACTCCCTGGCAATGTGACGTCAATGGGGGAGCACGCGCCAACATCGCGGGTTGGCAAAAGCGGTTGGAAATTCGTTGGCAGTGGGAGAAAGTGGAGACATACCACCTGAAATCCTTGTCAGGCCTCATTCGTGTGATTCAAATTTATCAAACAAACGAGTACCGCGGGTGGGAGCATCGCCATCCCTTGCATTGTTGCGGGATGAAAAGTCACCCATTCAGAATAAGTATGTGTTCGTTCGATTTAATGTTTGGCCAAGTGCTCGTAAAACCTGATTTATAAGCGAAATAAAGCTAACGAAAGTGCAATGTGAATATTTTAATGATATGTATTTTATCGACTTACTCATACCCTGTCGCAAAACTATATGCGTCCGCATGAACGTAAAATATGTTTTAAGGGGTTCAGAACCAAGTAGATAGAATAATTTTATTTTCTAATATATTCCATGTTTGTATACCCTTTTAAAAAAGTAGTACGATTTGGGGGCTGCAGGAAAGATATCTGGGATAGAGTCCTTTGAATTATCGTATAAGTACGGGGCTCATCAATCTGATAATTACATAATAAATCTCAAATTTATTTAGTCCAGGCACTTGAACTCAGATAAAGTAACATTTTTCCATTGGCACCAAGCTGTCAAAAAACCAAAGAAAAAGAAAAACTTGCATGACGTCGTTGCCACCGCCGATTCGGTCGCATTTTCTTTTCGCTTTTCTTCGCAGTGGGCGTGGCAAGCCCATTCGTCCATCCATCCAAGAAGCTTGTTATAATTTTCATGCGCTATTTAACATAATAAAGCAATAAGCTGCCACATAACACTGAAGAATGAAAGAAGAGCGAGAGCGTCGCACAGTGGAGCCTCTCAAACAATCGAGCTTGCAAAAATCAAAAATGTCATAGTCGCAAAAATTTAAACTATACTTATTCGACAGAGAATTTCCCAACAATTCCAAATCGATTGTTTTTGTTATTTTTGTAGAAGATATGAGCATGCAAAGTTGACAGTTTTTCGTTTATTGCAACAAAAAAGTATATTGTCTCACTTTCAGGTAATATTACCCAAAAACTAGAATACCAATCCGCATGATTTTAATTTTAAATTATTCAGGCATGTTTCCGCTCGGTAGTGAATTTGTTAATTTTTTATGGATTTCCTTTTAACATTTTCGGATTGCCCTTTAAAATTTTCGGATTTCCCTTTAACATAAAATAATTTTCTTCGTTAATTTGAGCTTTTATTTTTAGTGTCTTTGGTCCCTTTGGTATTCAAAAAAATTTCTGATAGTCGCAAACGTTTGCTAAGGTCAAATCTGAATCCGATAGCCCAAAGAAAGACGGAAAGTTTCCGTGCGATTTCGCTCGAAAGTTAACAGAGACTTAACAGAGAAAATACGAATTTACGAAGTGAAAATTTGAAAAGGTCTAGAAAATTCGAAGACGAGTAAATTCGAATACAAGTTAATTTGTCGGGAGTGAAAAATTAGAACAGGCCTGATATATAGGTTGGTTCCGGCTTGTACAGGTAAATAACCAGATGTCCAATTTTTATACCCTTGCAGAGGGTATTATAATTTTGGTCAAAAGTGTGCAACGCAGTGAAGGAGACATCTCCGACCCTATAAAGTATATATATTCTTGGTCAGGATCACCTCCTGAGTTGATATAAGCACGTCTGTCCGTCTGTCTGTCCGTCTGTCTGTCCGTCTGTCTGTCCGTCTGTCTGTCCGTCTGTCTGTCCGTCTGTCTGTCCGTCTGTCTGTCCGTCTGTCTGTCCGTCTGTCTGTTTCTACGCAAACTAGTCTCTCAGTTTTAAAGCTATCGACTTGAAACTTTGCACACACCCTTCTTTCCTTTGCACGCAGTATATAAGTCGGAACGGCCGGGATCGGCCGACTATATCCTATAGCTGCCATATAACTGATTGATCGGAAAAGCTATAACTTCGCTGTTTCTCAACATATTTTCATCAAAACTTTAAATTTGGCCACTTAATATTTTCCGGAGTTTTGATTTAAATTTCATGAAAATCGGACGATTATATTCTGATGTTGCCATAGAAACACCACCGAAATAATAGAAAAAATCATAACTCGGTTGTTTCTTAACATATTTTCATCAAATTTGAGATTCGGGCATTTAAAGTTATTTTAGAATTTCGTTTTTAATAACATAGCTCAATTGTAATCTGCAAGGGTAAATAAACTTCGGTAAGCCGAAGTTAGCTTCCTTTCTTGTTTCACCTTTTTCTGCCTATAGTCTAAAACATCAGAAGCTGCCCAAAGCTGTCGACTACACTATGTCTATCAGTTCCGCCTATCTTTCCTGAATCAGAATCCGTTTAGAAAGTCTGCGTTGAGCTGCGACTCCGAAAATTGGAAAAAAAAAAACAGGGTAAAAAACACCCAAAAATGCATAAAAACGCTTCAGGGGTACCGTAGCACGCCACAGCGTTAATATCTTGAATCTGTTAATGAATCATGTAAAGTTGCGAAAAGACTTAGAATTATTAGAATTTATTTATAGTCCAGAAATGCTTACTCTATTAGAATTTCATCTAATATAGGTTTTTTTTCAGTAAAAGGTAGTAAACAAATAATTAAAAAAATACTAAAACATTTTTAAAATATTTTTTTCAGTTTTCAAAATATTTTTATTTGAGCAAATCAATAAAAATAAATCTAAAATAATAACTTTAAAAAGGTTTCAAAAAAATCGTTTTCGTTGAGAAAATTCGATTTTTTTACTTTGATACCCTATAAAAAGCAGAAAAAGTGAGCGTGGCACATCGTCCAATACATATATAAATTTTACAATATTTAGCTGTTAAATGCCGTTTAAATTATTCAATTATCTTATTTGTTTAAAAAATTATGATTTCGCAAGCTCAAATGAAAAAAGGCACTACTGTGCGTCGGCAAACATTTTTANTAGAGAATTCAGATTTTGTACGAATGCTATTGTTGGCAACATAATACGACATGCCAAATTTCATAAGGATCGGCCGACTATATCCTATAGCTGCCATATAACTGATTGATCGGAAATGGTATAACTTCGGTGTTTTTAGAGTTAGAGAATTCAGATTTTGTACGAATGCTATTGTTGGCAACATAATACGACATGCCAAATTTCATAAGGATCGGCCGACTATATCCTATAGCTGCCATATAACTGATTGATCGGAAAAGCTATAACTTCGCTGTTTCTCAACATATTTTCATCAAAACTTTAAATTTGGCCACTTAATATTTTCCGGAGTTTTGATTTAAATTTCATGAAAATCGGACGATTATATTCTGATGTTGCCATAGAAACACCACCGAAATAATAGAAAAAATCATAACTCGGTTGTTTCTTAACATATTTTCATCAAATTTGAGATTCGGGCATTTAAAGTTATTTTAGAATTTCGTTTTTAATAACATAGCTCAATTGTAATCTGCAAGGGTAAATAAACTTCGGTAAGCCGAAGTTAGCTTCCTTTCTTGTTTCACCTTTTTCTGCCTATAGTCTAAAACATCAGAAGCTGCCCAAAGCTGTCGACTACACTATGTCTATCAGTTCCGCCTATCTTTCCTGAATCAGAATCCGTTTAGAAAGTCTGCGTTGAGCTGCGACTCCGAAAATTGGAAAAAAAAAAACAGGGTAAAAAACACCCAAAAATGCATAAAAACGCTTCAGGGGTACCGTAGCACGCCACAGCGTTAATATCTTGAATCTGTTAATGAATCATGTAAAGTTGCGAAAAGACTTAGAATTATTAGAATTTATTTATAGTCCAGAAATGCTTACTCTATTAGAATTTCATCTAATATAGGTTTTTTTTCAGTAAAAGGTAGTAAACAAATAATTAAAAAAATACTAAAACATTTTTAAAATATTTTTTTCAGTTTTCAAAATATTTTTATTTGAGCAAATCAATAAAAATAAATCTAAAATAATAACTTTAAAAAGGTTTCAAAAAAATCGTTTTCGTTGAGAAAATTCGATTTTTTTACTTTGATACCCTATAAAAAGCAGAAAAAGTGAGCGTGGCACATCGTCCAATACATATATAAATTTTACAATATTTAGCTGTTAAATGCCGTTTAAATTATTCAATTATCTTATTTGTTTAAAAAATTATGATTTCGCAAGCTCAAATGAAAAAAGGCACTACTGTGCGTCGGCAAACATTTTTATTTATGCCGTTCTGCCCTGTCCCTTTCGCCCTGAGTGCGTGTTTGTTTTGCGTCAACTTAAATGCAAAAGAACACAGAGGGAGACGAAATTAAGCCAACTATAATAAACAAATGTGCAGGCTTAAGTAAATATTTAAACAAGAAAATATGAAGCGAATTGCGGTCCCTTCCGACCCACGAGTAGTGGATGTTCCGTGGAGTACGGATGCTAAGTGGATTAGGCAGAGTGTGAACAAAGTGTCACAGGGCTTGAACTAATGGTTCCTGAAACTGATATCTGCTAAGGATAAATACTTAGCGACACCCCCCTGTTAGGTTCCAACTGGATGACGGTTATGTTTATTTAGATTCAAAGCACACATAGAGCCTGCTGTCTCCAGAAATCTGAATGATGCAACCTTTTTATAAATAAACGATTTTTCAGTTTAAAACAAGAAAGAAAGCTAACTTCGACTTACCGAAGTTTATATACCCTTGCAGATTGCAATTGTACTATGTAATTAAAAACGAAATTCTAAAATTATAATGCATGGCCGTATGTCAAATTTGATTAAAATATGTTGAGAAGCAACCGAGTTATAATTTAGGATATAGTCGTCCAATTTTTTGAAATTTAAATCGAAATTCTGGAATAGTAGTAAGTGACCAAATCTAAAATTTGTTGAAAATATGTTGAGAAACAGCTAAGAAAAAGATTTTTTTATTATCTTCATTATTTTTTCTATGACAGCTATAGGATATAGTCGTCCGATTTTCATAAACTTAAAACCAAAATTCGAAAATAATAATAAGTGCCCAAGAGTATAAAAAGCCGAAGTTTAGCGTGCTCTTAACACTTAGTTGTATTTTTTACTAGAAAAGCCCAATATGCTAAGAAAAATTGTTACATCGATCATATCAGAATTGGTGTGCACTGCATGTGCATTAAAATCTCTACAGCATCTCCTGAAAAATTACATTTTGCAAATCGGTGCATACGACAATCTAAAATCTAGTGGACCGATAGTTTTAAAATTGTGTACATAACTTCTTAACTTTATTTTTCAGGTACTCACGTCGCGCTTTTAGTGATTTTTATTTTTTTTTATATTTTTTTAACACGGTAACTATTTTTTTAGTCAAAACTCGGGGGCTTTTCTTTAAGTTTTTATAAAAAATCAGAGAAAATTCTAAAAACAAACCTTTGTGAGTACCTTTGGAATGCATCCTTAAACGAATGTATTCTATTTTTCTGATATCGGATGATTCTGTGGACAGTTAGGATGTACACCGCAAACCAATTTTTTAGGAGAGGAGCTTGGGGCATTCTTAATAACTCATATACTTGTAAATTTTTTAAGCAATAAACTTTAAAAAAATCCTCAAATGTTTTATCTCAAGTGTTATACTATTATATGGTAAATTAAAAAGCTAACTACGACCGTTTCGCTACAACAATTTTTTGAAAACTGCACGGAATCGTCCTAATAATTGTATTTGTATTTTTGATTAAGCAACAAATTATTCATAATATTTAAAGATCGTGATAATAAATAAAACACCCCACGGTCAACTTAGCCCTTAAAGTCCTTAAAGTCCTCAATTGTCTCAAGCGATGCTGAATGTAAAATGTATGGCTACGGAGAAGCCTTCCTTATTCGCGTTTTATATGGCTATAAAACATGATTAAATATTTAATGTTTATTTTAATAATATTTAATTTAATAAAATTTAATTTTAATAATATTTAATAAACACTCTTGTACCTTTGTATATAACTATTTACTAATTTTAGGTTTTAGGTGATACAAATTTGAGGAAGAACATGAACACTCTCTATGGCCATGGCAATATATTCAATGAACATCAACAAGGGTTGCCAGCGACAGATGCGACTGCCCTCCGGAAAGATCCTCTAAGGTACCGACACTGGCACGTAGAAGGGATTCGTTTTAATGCCAGAACGGCCACCTGAGCTGTGAAAAAGGACACACACGCAAAAGGAAACCAAAAAGGATAATTAAAGGGTGCTGCTTGCTGGGCTCGCATTTCAAACAGTGCGTCCCAGCACTGTAAATGTTCATTGAATGCAAAATTCTATACATAAAGTCACTGTTATCCTTTTATTTGAAATAGCTTGCAAAGCGCCCACACACTATGAGTACACTTGAGGTCAGTTACTACAAGTTTATACGTCTAAGCTTTGCTGATTTAAAAGGTAAATGATAACTTAATATCCTTAATGATTAAATAGTAGACAAGATATTAATCTCTACATATAAAGGTTAAACTGTTTTAAGTGTTTAAATTAATTTTATTTACTAAAATACTATACTATTAAATATCTTATTTCATGTAAGAATATTTGTAAGGGATTTTTAAAATTCAAATGCAATTAAGATGAGAAAGGTGTCATTTGTATATTTAGTTATACATATGAGAGGCCACTTGATGCTATTTCTCTAACCACAGCCGTGGTCGTGTGCGACAGATTGTCCTTAGGATAACCCCTCGGGGAGAAAGGACACTCGACACACGCGCAGACCGCTGATGACTGGCTAATTGCGGACTTTGCTAAAATTAATTTCCCAGCTTCTAATAATATCACCCAAAGGAACGGGCTGTGGGAAAAAGAGAAAATGGAAGTGAATATGGAAGGAGTGGAATACTTGTTGTTGCACGTGTTCAACGCGGCGAATGCGTAATCTGTTTGGGTTACACCTTGCTGACGGTAGGAAATCTCCCAAATTCGATCTAAACCAAGCAGTTGTTATTGTCCTTCCGTTTTAGACATCAGTATTTATCATCGGCTACCTCGACACTATTTATAGGCAAAATAGGACCCGATGAACGACTAATCGCCGTAATTATCCCTTATGAAGAACAAACTTACTAATTAAATTTCATTCGCTGTTTGGGCAGGATCTCACTTGGCACATAATTGATTTAGCCAGCCGTAATAATTGCAAATTGCTTTTAATTGTTTTCGCCAGAGGCGAACAGAGTGAGTGCTGACGACACAAGAAGCACGTCATGTGTGGTATGTGTGGCACTCGGTTTATTGCATATCGCATTTGATTGGATTAACAAGAAAGGATTTGGTCGTGTGCGGCAGATGGAGATGGGGCTTAAAAGCCAATCAAATTTTATATCTCCATTGCTAGTTCACAGTGCTATGGCTGATTTAGTCAATGAAATGACAATGGATTCTGGTAAAAAGTAAGGATTAAGGAGTGCATGCATATATCGTATCATATCGTTTCATTCGTGAAAGTCGTTGAACTCATACATAAATACATTGTGACCAGAAAGTACCCGGAATTTGTCATTTAAACTGAATGAATTTTTTATAATAAATAGCAGAATCTTTAAGCTAAATATATATATATATATATATATATATATATATATATAAAGCTAATAAAAATACATATATTAGGCAACTTAGCTTAAAGATTCCGCTATATATATATATTTATAAATAAGTACGCTTGGTGCTTCCAACTTATAAGACTTATCAGCAGGCTTTATCTATGATTTTATATAAAAAATCGGAATTTAATTTTAGTTTCTATACGAATAGAAATATTACTTGTTTCAATTTAAACTGTTTTTAACTGTTCACAATGTGTTTAAAATTCTTCTTCTTGAGTTGTATAGCTCCGTAATTTAAGTTGTGTAAAAAGTACTCGAGGCAAAGTCGTTTTAATCTCTGTACATATTCATACATAAATATTCAAATTTTGCACTCCACCAATAATTTTTCATTTCATAAAGGGTGCTATGCAATATTTATATTAAAAAAATTTAAATTATTTAAATGATTAAATATTATTGATTTTTAATGTATTTGTACATTTCTTGTCTTTCAAGTTAAGGGGTAAAACTGAGAAACTGAACTTGATAATTGCCAGATAAGAAGTATAACTTAGACTTTAAAGAAATCCAGTAAGGAACCTGTGAATATATTTACCTTGGTGTAGCTCTCTGTAGACCTGATATCGTTAATGGTCCATGGCAGCATGGAGGCGGAGTAGCGCGGATCGACGGACGCACTGCCGCGATAAGTGAGCGAGACCAGGCGCGTTTTCATCTCGTCAGGCACCCTTTATCAAAAGGACGTGTTTATTTATTCGATTTTATTCACTACCGTGTACTTTATCTGTACGATAAACCGTTAAAATTGTTTGCCAAATTGAGTTACGGGCCATTTATTGACTTTGCATTTTATTTGCAGTTTCGCAAATAGCTTTTTAATCGTGTGTTTTTTTGTATTTTTTTTTTTTTTTGTAGCGTGCTGTAAGTGAAGAATCGAAATCAATATTTAGTGGACACGCGGCAAGGTTTTCGCATTCCCTGCCAGCGATTCGGGAGTTGCTGGTGGAATGCGGAGTTCGTGAGCTGAGTGAGTCACCCCAAAAAAAGGGAGGCGGAAAGGAAAGACAGCCCTTGAAGCGGACAATGACCACCTGACTGCGCCTTCTGCGGGAAAGGATCTAGTGGTGTTTCCCGACCAAAGGAAGGCATCCGAGAAATTACTATCAATATTGATTTTTTTGCGCAGCCGTCTTTGTTTTTTCACATATTTATGCACACACATTCGCCTACAGGCCACGCTCGTTTCAATGAACCAACGACAGTAGGCGTTACTTGATGGTTAATGCAAATATAACAACAGCCAAGGTACTTAGTTTTCTGCCGACTGACAATTGGAGAATTTGGAAATAGTTTTTCAAAAATATTCCTATTCAAGTTTTTAAGGGAATTGTTAAGCTAAATTTATACTTTTTTCTAAATTAACATGAAACAGCATATTTGAGTTACTCTTTATTATGTAAAATCCAGATTGTAAGCATAGAAAAAAAAATGTTGAAGAATAGCTTTATATTTAGGTATGTATATGCAAGGTGTTCCCTGCTTAGAGTGTGCACTGTAAACATTTTTTCCTTTAGTATTAGGAAAAACATTGGCGAAGAGGGTGAAAAAGGGGAAGCAAGAGGATGAGGATGCGGACGAGCAACCACCCATGTAGGCAACAACACGAGACGGCAAGTCACCCCAATGAAGGAATTTACTTTTGCATAAACTTTTTGTTTTTTACTTTTTACTTTCTACTTTCCTAAGGTTTCCGCCTCCCCTCGCCAAACTCACACTAAGGCACGTACCAACACACAAATAGTTCGACACAACGTGTGTGTTATGCGCTTCTTTATTTAGGAATTTTTGCAACCGTAAACACGTTGGAATGCCACCGAATTCCGCTGAACACTGACACTCGGGCTTAATTCGCAGCACATCATTTCTCTATGTAGAGTCCTTCGTCCTGGCGCCCGATTGATTGTGTTTGCTGCGCACGCGCGTGCCTGCCAACGAAACTGGCCATAATCAAACGAACTATTATCCACATCACTGGCACTCGCGGGATTATTTTCCGGATTAATGTGTGTGCCGGCTAGTTTGTGCTTTTGGGACGAAAGCAAGGTGAGTTCAAAACAAATGCACAATTTCAAATTGTTTACAGGCGAGAGTAAGCAGTGTGACCGTTGCTCAGAAAGCGGTATAATACCCAAATACCACAGAATGCGTGCATCAGCAGGCAAACAGCTGACAGATCAAAATTTAAAAGTTTGTTATTATTTGAATTATATACTCTTCCAAAAGAATTGATGTCGAAACAATTTATGGACTTTTGCCTCTGATAATTAGAGAGTTCTTTGCAGAAACGTAAATAAAAAGCATTAAGTAATATATCGCTTAATGGTTTATTTAAATGTTTTAAAATAAAAATGTAAAACTTTTTATTGATTCTTTAATTTTTTTAATTCTGTTTGCAGAAGAGATGACACATTCCTTCTGATTGTTGAAGTTGCTTCTGCAACAGTTATGTAAATTAATAATTTATCAACTATACTGCTGCACAACAGCAAAACTTCTGGTTGCGACTTAATTAATTGGCACTACATTAAAATAAATTAGATGACAAGGAATTAGAGCTTCTGGTATGATCTTACTAAGTGAAAAAGTCCAGAAGAAAGGTAAAGGCACTAAAATCCTTGAAATAAAAACTTATAGCAGAAGTTTCATATTAAAAAGAAGTGTTTTGGTATATTTTGCGACAGGTCCTATTGGAAGGATGTTGGAGGGGTAATTTAAATTTTTCAAGACCAATGGTTTTGTAATTCTGCAATCGAGATACTCACATCAGGTTTATGTGAAAATGGAACAATTTGGAAGTTTTTGAAAACGCGAAAACCGAACAGAAGTTCAAAATTTAACAAATTGGTCTATTTTATTTTATCAAAAACGGGAACGGTAAACAAACTCATAAATCAGAGCTTTCACAGAACTTATGGCTCGAATTAAATGGGAAGACTCCGATAGCATGCAGTTCTTGAGGCACGTGTTGATAGTATCTTGATGGAGCTGCAGCACGATGTTAATGTTCTCCATAGCCTGCCTTTTTTATAAATATGTGCCAGTTGTGCTTGCAGTAGAATTACTAGCGGAAAATAGCATCTGGAGCATGATGTCGAGGTGAATAAGCACCAGGACACAGGCCACTTTACCTCATAAGAAAACGCAAAACGCACTGGAGCCTAACGAGGATATTGTGGTCGCGCCTCAGAGTTTTCCGAACCGTCCGGATAGTGTTCCGCCAGCTGTTTGTAATGGACCCCATCATAATCTTTTACAAGAAACTCCTGCTGACTAGAGCTCAGCCAGCGAACGCTCAACCTGATTGTGAATAGGGAATTCCGTTTTATATCTATCCAGGCCACCGGATGGTTTGGGCGGTGAGGGCATGATGAGCGGCACCCGAATACAATTTCTTCAATCTCCGGGTCCGAGTCCGTATCCTCGTCTAAGTTTTAAAAGTCATGGAATGTCTGTTGGAGTCTGCGCTGTCGAGGGTCTAACTATGGTCTTCTGACTGCAATTTATGTGTCAGTAGGCGGTGGGCAAAAGATCTGTTGGATGCACCAAGCAGCAAGCACTATTGCACCTCCTCGCTATTTCCTTATTTGCGAGGTGTAACAAAATAAGCTGACACTAACGGGTTTGCCACAAGAATTTTGTTCAAAGTGATTCGTTTTACGTCGAATAAACCATATATTTTTATACAAGTTATGTGTTTTATTAAAACATAAATAATCGAATTTACAGCTAAGTTGGAAACAATTTATGTGCTTGTGAAAATGGCAAACTTTAAAACATGGCGGGAATGATGACATTTGTTAAATTTGATTATCTAATACTTGGTTCCCGTCTTTTCTGCTGTCTATGCTTCTGTCGTATCACGCAGCACCCATGGCATCCTTCATGCAGAGCTTATCCATTAGATCCGTGTAGAATCCGTTGAAGTTAATGCGGTTCACGAGATTCATAAAACGATCGGCCGTGTTCTCTTTGGCTATAATGTTGATCTTCTTCAGGAAGGAAATTAGAATCCCGGTAAACTCGAGATCGAATCGCTTAACCCGCTCCGAAAAAGTATCGGCGGGATCTAGTGAGGTCTCCAGCTAAAAGGGCGACCCGGAAAACATATGTTAGTCAAAATTGTCACAAATAAAAAAATATAGCCATAGTACGATAAATAGTATAGGTAAACACAAAATTTCTAAATTCTTGCACAATAATCTACTTTTAGACTGTATTTTTAGGATAATAAGGGTAATACTATGACTCTCCACAACGTAAGTTGCTTTTTTAGAACACTAAATACCATTTTGCATACTTTACTTCATGCATTATTTGATACCTCCAATGAAGATATTGTGGTTAGGTTACCATATAACTTGCCAATTCTTTTCGAGAGAGGAACACAAAAGTTTTATTTACGGAACTGGCAATTGTACTTAAATATCCAACGAGAGAACGAAAATATACGGTAAAGGCAAGCACAAGCCCATAATACCTGTGGCCGGTGCAAACACTCAGGATCAGATTCGTCGGAGCTGTCGTCGCTGCTATCACAGACCATCGACTTGAGCTCGGCGTCCAGAAAAAATCGCTGCGAGCGCTGCATTACAAGGGCCAAGGAAATAAATATATGGAATTGGGGTTGGGTCAGATTCATAGTTGGTATTGGTGGCAGGCGGGGCGAGTGGAAGAGATTTAGAGTGTGGCAGCAGAGCAAAGAACAAGACAAAACAAGAATATAGTATGTATGTACAAGAGAAGCTTATTTTGCTGACAGCTCGATAATCCAACCACCAATTCTGCCGGGGCTCACCTGGATGAAGTCACAGAACTTCAGGCATATCTTGCATAACTTGAATATGGCTCGATTTAGATGGGAAGACTCCGATAGCATGCAGTTCTTGAGGCACGAGTCGATAAAGTCCTGATGAAGCTTCAGCACGTTATCAACGTTCTCCACCGCCTGCATTTTTTCTATAAATATGTGCCAGTTGGGCTCAATAATTTCGATCATCATGTAATACTCCAGATTTTGAATGGCGTTCATCATGCGCTGACGCAGTGTAAATGCCGACCTGTACAGCTCTGCGGCCTGGGGCGAGAACTTCTTGGCAATGGAGTTCTCCTTCCAAATCCTGAAAAGGTAAGAATAGGTCAAGAAACCCAATAAGATTAAATAGAATAGAATACAGAAGATCGCTCGAGGCTAAATACCCACTTGCAAAGCTGACGCTCGACGTGCTTGCAGTAGAATAACTGGCGGAATAGCATCTGGTACTGGGCAATGGCGAGATGATTAAGCACCAGGGACACAGGCCACTTAACTTCGTAGGAAAAAGCAAAGCACTCGAGGCCAGTGAGGTCCAGGCGATCCTGCATCTGCCAGTACTCCTCCTTTTTGTCTATTATCTTGGACATTTGAGTGACCAAATCGTAGGGCAACAGCTCGCAGTGAAGGTGATCCTTGTAGGGATCATCGCGGGCGGAAGAGATGCGCAGCGTGAGACCCAGAAGGTTCTCCAACGTCATGGGCAGCACCAAGTCCACGTTCTTGGACAGCTCATCCTCGCAGGCGTCCATAAATTGCATGGTAAAGTCGCCCTGATTAAGCAGCAAATAGCGCTTAACCGACTGCAGGTGGCCCATTAGATCGTTTTCCGCCAGCAACACATCCAGCAGCATTCGGGCGGCGAAGTAGTACGCTTCGTTTATAACGGACACGTGTTTGTCGCTGGTCGGATCGAATTCGAGATGCATTTGCTGTGTAGGCATCACCCTCTTGCCACACTGCCGGACCACGTTCAGATACTTGCCGGTGCGTAGGATTTTGTCAGAGTATTTCTCAAGGAACGAGGGGATGTGGTCGCGTCTTAGAGTATAACGCTTCTCCCAATAGCCGTCTGAATAGTGCTTCGGCAGCTGGTCGCAGTGGACTCCTTCATAATCCTCAACGAGAAACTCCTGCTGGCGGTCAACGATCACGCCCTTCTGGATCCATAACTGCAGCATCCGCATGTACGGCTCGGCCGCCTTGCGCATCAACCCAATTATTACTTCCTGGGCCTCGCGGTCTCCCTCCAGCCGCTTGATACGCCCTTGCAGATGCGTGAGCACAGCGGCACCCCGCAACTCGCCCTCCTGCAAGCCAAACAGCGTCGTCCAGATTTCCTCCATCACCCAAACCGTTGGCTGCATGTAGTAGACAAGCTTCTGCATCGTCAACTCATTCCTTTGCAGCTCCTCCTCCGCTTGGATGAGTAGAAGCTAGAATTTGAAAGGATAAGTGTGAGCAATTGTGAAGGAATGTTTCACCAGTGTTCTATAAGTTGACTTACGTAAAAGTCGTGGCTGATATCCGATAGCGCAGCGTTCAACGCATTAATCACCTGCCCCTGACCGTCCATCTCAGCGACCATCCTTTGGATACCCACGAAGTGCGAGGCGAGCGGCAGGGTTTGCCGAACAAGCTCCGCCAGCGAACGTTCTACCTGATTGTGAATGGCGAATTCCGTTTTATATCTATCCAGGCCACCGGATGGATCTTGCGGTATGGGCGCGATGAACGGCACCCGAATGCCTGTGAAGCAATATAGCAGCTGAGCGAGCATCTCGTTCTGCTGGCTTTCAATCGGCAAAGCAGCAATCTCCGGGTCCGCGAATGTATTCTCGTCGACGTTGTAAAAGTCCCAAAGACTGTGCGTTCGACTTTCATCTGAAAAGCCGGCGGGAGTCGGAGTCAACAGCATATTCACTATGGTCTTTTGACTACTGTTTTTGAGTGACTTTTCGGTGGGTGGACGAAAGGTGCTCAGGGATCTGTTGGATGCGCCAAGCAGGAGTCGCTCTTTCATCTGTAAAGACAATAAAGTTCAGAGACGAAGGATGACAGCGCTGGTCTACAACTTACCAAGCTCAAATCCCCGCGCTCTCGGTCTTCCTCGCCATTTCCTTGGCTGCGACCCAACGGCAAGGGTCGTGAGACGAAAAGTTCACCGGCGGAACTAGCAGCGATGTCTGCGGGCTTCCGGTTAATTACTGGCGTCGAAGTGGGAAGGCTCAGTGAATCGTGAGACACTTCGGCTAGGCTTGGCCTAGCAGCCGAGGATACTGCAATAGAGGATTTGCTCTGCAGGGGCGAGGTGATTGAAGCCATCTCGCTATTCTTTAGACTGGAGCGCGGTGACAGACTGTCTTCGGAGTATCGCTTGACAAACACGAGAAGTGCGTACATAGGATCCTTGCTGCGAGAAGGAGACGGAAGGCTGCGTGTAGAGAATGTCCAAATCGGATCGGCACACTCACCTCTTCAGGACCTGCTTGGCCTCCGCGGCCACCTCGTTGCAGTTGGGCCTTTTCTTGCTTATGGTCGTCAGTATTTCAACAAGCTCATCAACAGACAGGCGCTTGTCGTCCGTGGCCCGAAATTCGCGAAGAATGCTGTCCGACGTGTAGGGCGCCCTGCCGAAAGCATTAGATCGAGTTAGACGCGGGAACGTGCATTGACGGAGCAACGGATCCACAGATCAAATCGGAGCGCGCAGCAGACAGACGCATACTGCGTGCAGTCGGCATCTGTGCAGCTGTGCACTCGGTACCTCTTAAATCACTCACTCGGACTCGGAGATCAGATCGCTGAGCACCTTGCGGGTCAGATCGCCTTTACTCATCGCGTCCTATGCAAATTGTTGTTGCGTCTGCTGAAAACAACGGTTCAATTTACAGTTTAGCGCTTCGGGTTGAGCAAAATCGAATCTGCCCGAGTGATTGCCAAACAAATGATGAAACTATCGGTATTGTTTCAGAGTATCACGACCATTTTTAACATTTGTGTAGGTTCCGCCTCTGATAATGTTACATTTTGTGGAAAAGGCACAGAAACCTGGTGGTGGCAGAAAACAGACATTTCAAAAAGGCTTGTGCATAAATTCGTTTTTATCAAAAATACTAGATTGTTTAGGAAGCTTAGTTTGTAAATAAAATTAGCTGGCCTTTCCCTTATCCCAAGTATCGTAATTTGTGAGGCAGCTCCATGTACTCTAAACATACTTATATAATTAATAATAATATAATATGAATTTTAAATATGCCATCGTATTTCTATTTATACTAGTCATCGATGTTGTACTTTACACTTAGATTACGGTCATACTTTCTGCATTTTTGTATCTACCAAAATACATCATCTTTCAGTGATGAGCCCTTGAAAGAGCTAAAATAAATAAGCTATAATTAAACTATGGTTGCGTTCACCAGAAAATATGATCACTGATGGATCAGTAATCAGTAATCAAGTTGTTCTGGTGAACGTGTATGATACATTTCGCAGCCTAAAAAAAAAAATCGGCTTGGACCCTATCGTTATCTTCCTGCTTCCCGCCAACATTGATTTGAATTTGCTTATAAGATAATTGAAATGAACAACAGTACGTATAACTAAAAAGCAGCTGGAGACATTTTAAAATATTCCTAAAATTTTCCAAGTAAAAGTTTTTGGTCAGATACCTCATAAAATAATTTATTACTGAATGTGACGCCTTATTTCATTGAAAAGGCGTGCTGTCAAATTTATTTCAACCTAATGCAGCACTGTAACTTTATTCTTGCTTACAAAAACTTAATAATAATTATATAAATAATTATCAATTCGTTAAAATTAAGTAATTATAATGACTGACCACTGCTTAAATTACTAATAATTTTTTTCTTTTGCTTACGTTTTTATTTCTCTAATTTTTTATTCGATACTTCAACCATCGATATGTTATGAAGACACTTGTCACTTGATTATCGGACGGAGCTATTTTTTACTATCTCTAAACAAGCGAAACAATCGACGTGCTCCCAGCGCTACTTATTCCCCATTCAAATCAAAAAAACGCGTCGATCAACAGGTGGGCTCTCCAGTTCGCGTTCCCGTTTCCCCTTTCCCCGCTCATCAATGGGCGCCCTAGGAAAAAGACAAGGCAAAAAGATATCGTGTGTGGCTAGACTTTCACTACGGGTCAATCCGAGATCCCAAGCTCCGCTAGCTTGTTCGTTGGCTTGACTTGTCTTTATTAATGCGCTTCGCACGCGTTGTCGCCGTTGTTTTAGCTTCAGTCTTAGTCTCTGCCATTTGGGCATACCAAAGATCTGCCGAGCCATCAACCCGTCTACGATTGTTTACGATTTTCTGCAGATCGGGCTGTGCGAGCTGTAAGATGTAGCTTCGTGTTTTCGCCGACTTCTTTTCGTTAATTTCTCACCCAGAAAGCACAGTCGTAGCAGTGA
Organism: Drosophila truncata; assembly: GCA_008042515.1. NCBI lineage: Eukaryota > Metazoa > Arthropoda > Insecta > Diptera > Drosophilidae > Drosophila > Drosophila truncata. The sequence continues at coordinate 23,944 of VNJQ01004619.1, forward strand.
AAAAGGCCGTAAAAGAGCAAAGCTATGAAAAAATATGGCCAAAGATAAAAACGGCGGAGAAAAAGGAGAGCAGCGCGCAGGCGACATTGTGCGATGTACCGTTAGTGCGCGAGTGACTATTTAAGCATAATTTAAATAATGGGGAAATCCGTGCTCGTAATTGATTTAAGTAGCGCGGCGCAACATTTGCATAATTTTCCCTGGAAGCCTGGAAAATTCGCTCTTCCATGGCAGCAACAAGTGCCATTTCGTCTATGTGTATGTTTGGATGTTGGCTGTGTGATGCATCGAGTGCACCAGTGCGCATGTGTGTGTTCGTGTTGTGAACTTAAATGGACAAGTTAGAGTCCACATTCCACAACAATGGCCAAGAAGGAAAAAACGGCAATCTATTAGTTTCTGGGCAAATTTCAAAATAATTGCACTGTGGAATTGTGAAAATTGATGCGCAGAGCATTATGTATTTATGTGTGTATAGTAATTTGCTGATGCGTCTGTACATGTACTTACATATGTACATACATCTGCGGTTAAAGTGATTTATTGTTAGAAAATGCTGGGAAAATCCTAAGTCTTGCCCATCAAATACATTTGTATTCTACTTTTATTTTTATTAATTTATATGAAATTTATTAGTTTATATGAAAATGTTCTATTTAAACTTATACATATGTAGGTACATATGTATATCCAAATATTCCACTAATTCAAATCTTTTTCATTCTTAACATATTAAAAAGATATATAAATAATTCGAGTTTTAATTAGTATTATTTGGAAAGTAAGTCTACATACGTACGACTACGTATCCTGAAGATTTATAAATAGCACTTGCTTCCAAGCTGTGCTCATTATAGTTGTTTTTGTTGTCGCCGCGTTGAACTAAATCTATAACCTTAATTAGCATAACAATGATGCATAAAACAACGACGAAAATGGCACATGAAACCTTCTTCAGACGTAGACCGAAGCCAGAAGAATTAGAACGGGTTAAAGTTGAACTCTGGATAAAAAGATCACAGAGGAAGATGCGAAGAAATAAACGAACCAGCCAGACGAGGCATTAGCAATTACAGGAAATTGAAAAATACAAATCCGGTGTTACTTCTCCGATTAATTTAAAAACTCTGGAATGCCGGCTTTGCATACAGATCAGAAGAGTTCATGCTGAGACTTAATAAATTGCTTGTGTGTAGAATAACCTTGGACAGCAGAGATCATAGTTTTTTGGGCCAATGAAAGCTTGAAGAAGTTTTGAGTCATTTCAACAAAAAAAAAAACTATTAAGTTAGAAATTCGATTTTAATTAAGTGTTTTGCAGATATAATATAGCAAGCCAGGTGTATGCATTCATTCCATTGAGATTTAAAATAGTAAATATACATACATACACTACTTAAAAAAAAAATTACATTGTAGAAAAGAGTAAATTGAGAAATAATAAAAACTAATACAGTTCAACTTAGTACTTAATACGTTTCCTACTACGTTTATTAATTAAATGTAAATATCAATCCAGTTCCAATTTAACCAAATCTGACCCAAATTTATATTTAACTTTTATTGTACTCTCGAGGGGGAACCCGAAGTTTGCGTTCTATTTGTGGAACCGTGGAGATCGACTGACTAATTTGCCTACAGAACGCATAACTCATCTGCAGAACAATTGGATTTAACGTCTCGCCATTGTTTGGTCAAATATATTAACACTCCACATGCTAGCCAGATCGTGGCCCACGTAAGCCACGCCGCCGCCCACGGAACAGCAGAGACCAGGGAAGCTAGAAACTGTAAACAGGGGAAAGACTAGAACCATTTTCAAAGAATTCATAAGCACGCGCTAATGCGAATACTAATGCCAGGCACTGGCCAGAGCCGATCTACGGCTCTCTTCCACTGACCACTACCACTGCCCAAGACCAAGCCCCAGAATAGGAGGTGAAACCCCTTCCACCTGTCCCTCTCTTCCCGTGTGCGTGAGGTGTGTGGAAGCACCTGTTGTCGAACAACGTAACCGTGCGTGTGTTTGGGTTGCGTCTTATTAGAAGCCACATTCGGCTGCCTCGGGGCCAAGTTAGGAAAAATGAGAAAAACAAAATTGCATACAAAAAGAAACTGCGCTGAAAACCGGTTAATGTGAATGTGAAAATGAAAGAAAACCTTTACAGTAGAGCTTCTAAAACTTGAACTTCCAAAGTCTTATTTAAAAATAAAAGTCAATCATTCATACTGTTCTAGCCATATAATTTTCGTGTATTTTCTGGCTTCCAATTAGGAATTTTGGTAGCGCTAAGTTATGGTAACTGGTTAATTTTGTCAAATTTATCCATGATCGCTTAGCTTAACTCTCAGTACCAATTCGAATACATTTTAAATAATAATACTCTTCTTGTTCTTATTGTTAACTAGTCCCAGAGAAATAAAATTAATTCGTATTAATATTCATTCGAGTTAAAGAGGCTTCACTCTAATATTTATTTGTATCCCAAGTCTGAAATGTTGCTGAAGAGTTGGTTTTTCTTTTTCTGTTCCACAGTTCGAATTTGGTGAAATCAATGCGTAGAAAGTGAATCGTAAGGCTTACGCAAAAGGCGGGGGAAAAGTGAAAAGCTGCGGAAAAGTAGACTTACCAAAAAATCAAAAAAATCACAAATCTATTTGGATACCTGAGTCGGCGATTGCTTTTTCGACTGCTATCTACCTGTTGCCTAAATCGCGTGCCTCTGCTACTGCAGTCAGCTGACCGGAGGCGGAGCGAGAGCTGGAACGCACACCTGGGCGAACGTCGGCGCCCACCTGCCGGCTTAGATGCGTCTAATCCAAACGGCAACCGGCGGAGCTGCTGCGACCGTTCTGCAGTCGCACTCCCAGTCGCAGTACAACTACACCAACATGCGTGAAGATGATATCGAGCTGGCCATTAAAGTGGTAAGTTGCTTAGCCTGCTACGTGCATCTTCTCCATTAGGAATGATGAATGACTGGAGCGAGTGAATGGCACTGGCACCTGAGAGATCAGATCTGGCTTTGATTCGTCATGGATGATGCTAATGGCAAAACTGCACGGATTAAGATTCCAGTTCAATTAGGGTTTTTCCTCTTGCTTCTAATAGCATTCTGCAATTGCTTTAAATGTATTTTTATTCGAAATGCCTTTTGTCGAAGACGAAGCTGAATTGTATTTTGCAATTATTGATTTACTGAAAAAGCTTCCCTTTAAGTATTCAATAAAAATGGAAATGGAATTCAAAGACAAAAAAAACAGTTACATTGGTCATATTTGGGAAGTGCTACCAATTAAAACGTAATCTCCCTAGAATCTTGTCAAAAACAAGCATCAGTTTCTAAGATACAATTTACTTAATTTTTTTAGATGTCTTGCTAAGTTTATTTCCAGTTGGAAGGATCTATCTACGTCTGTCTGTTCGTTTCTAAGCAAACTAGTCCCTCAGTTTTTAAGCTATCTGAATGAAACTTTGCAGTTAGTCTTATATACTCCCGTACATATGTATTTTTCAACACTTTTTCACCAAATTTGCGATTTGGCCACTTATTATTATTTTAGAATTTCGGTTTTAATTTTATAATTTAATTGCAATCTGCAACGGTATATAGCCGAACTTAGCTTCAATCTAGCAGGGCATATTAATAAAATATAAAGTTTAGTGTTAAACTCATTCGTGAAAAGATATTATGATGTTTAAAGTTTAAATTTTCAAAGGTATCCATTTATTTTTTTAAACACGATTCCTAAGAATCGCCGATGTTTATAAAAATATTTATTAAATCTATTAGATAGTTCACTAGGGTCTCTGTGTGTGCAATTTTGTAATATTTTTTACTTGGAAACTTTATTTCACAAACCCCTAACCCCCCTTGTATTTATTCACAGGTCATTGTGGGAAATGGCGGCGTTGGCAAATCGTCGATGATTCAACGCTATTGCAAAGGCATATTCACCAAGGACTACAAGAAGACGATCGGCGTCGATTTCTTGGAACGACAGATCGAGATTGACGGCGAGGATGTACGCATTATGCTGTGGGACACCGCAGGACAAGAGGAGTTTGACTGCATCACCAAGGCCTATTACAGGGGTGCACAGGCCTCCGTGCTGGTCTTCTCCACGACAGATCGAGCTTCGTTTGAGGCAATTAAGGACTGGAAGCGCAAGGTGGAAAACGAATGCAATGAGATACCCACAGTAATTGTCCAAAATAAGATCGATTTGATCGAGCAGGCAGTGGTCACCGCTGACGAGGTGGAGACGCTGGCCAAAATGCTCAACTGCCGCCTGATACGCACCTCTGTCAAGGAGGACATCAATGTGGCCTCCGTTTTCCGATACTTGGCCACCAAGTGCCATCAGCTGATGACGCAGAGTTACGAGCAGGCCACCGGGAACCAACAAAACTCCAGCCATCCGCCCTACAGCAGCAGTACGCCGACAATCAGCGCCTTCAGTCCAACTTTCACCAAGTCCAGTAGCGGAACCATTGTGCTTCGCCCGGCCAAAAAGGGGCATGGATCCAGTGTGGCCCGGAAGCGCAAAATAGTGCTAAAAAAATGCGGTATATTGTGAGGATCATATTTAACGGATCAGGTGGATGGATGGAAGCGACAGTGATGGCAAATTAATAACTGGAGCATATTTAACGCCTAATTATTTTTGAGCTAATAAAGTCGTAGCCGGGGTGGCCAGCCAACCGTTGGATGCAACCACAGCCATTCACTAGTCGTGCACAGACTCCGAGTCCGCGTGATGTGGCTCAGACATGCTTACGGAGCCAGCAAAAATTATCAGAGGCAGCAAAGTGGATCTTCGAAATGAATTACGTCGAAGTGGGGATACTCTTGCACCGAGAGAAGCTCAATACATATATTTTTATCGATATATACCAGATAAAATAATGTTTATCATTCTCATTTAGGGCAAAGACTGTTGTCGGGCCGGTTCCGATTTAATATTCTCAAAGCATTTTTTTAAAATGGATTTACACTGTAAATGTAACATCTAAGTCGTGGTTTGTTTTATTTATATATATGAATAATACTTTTCAAAGATAAAAGATAACGTTGAACACACAAATCGAATATATTTTAACGTGAAAAGAATCAAAACCATTTGCTGTTAAGATTGTTTTTGATTTCAATCCCAAATAATAGTGAAAATATGGATCAAAACCTGTTAATAGTTACTGATGCTTTTCTTTTATAATATCGTGAGAGTGAGGAGCTTGCTTTGTATTTCTTGTTCACAATACTCATTAAAATACTATTTCAAATACTCCCGAATAAGTATTCAAAAGACTATCACTCCCAACAACAGATTCAGAGAAGCCCAAATAGACTATTTACAAGCACTAGCTTCTTAAGTAAAATGGCCTAATTCGATATAGATGTAAAAATAAAGTTGCCCGCTTTTGTATAACGGATACTGATGCTGCAGCGGTGGCTTTTAATCGAAAATGTATGTACAGGTATATAACCATGTGGTTGTGCGGGCCTAAGCTTGCCCAACGAAGCACAAATTAAAAGTCTAATTTATCACGCTAACCAAAATCCAGTACATATCATGTGAAATCCCTTCGCCAATTTGCTTCTCGACAATTGTGCAATTAATTATTCAGCTTACATATATAATTATTCACTGCTTGCAAGAGTCATGTCAAAGAGCAATTTGACTTGAATCCAAGTATATAAAACTATGTTCACGTTCTATGCGAAACTAAATGATCGGAAGGATACGACAGAGTTCTTATGTTTCTGAGATACATTCAGAAAGGTGTTCAAAAGTCCGCAATTATTTATTTCTATTTTACCATATGCCGTTCAAAACATTAATAATTTCAACATGTATCACACTTTTGGACAAATTTTTAATGGATCTCAAAACCATGGGATTCCTGTGGCATCCCGAAATACCAGCTGATATGATAGTATGCATAAATATTCCTAGGCTTATAATTAAAATACTATATTTATAATTGTATTATTTTATTAAAATATTCAACTAATAAATTTATTTATTTATTTATATAAAGCTAGCAGATTGTATTAAACTAAAAGCTAACTAATAATTAAGAGCATTGGCTGCTGTGGCCTACCGCTCGATTAACTTTTTACATATTTTAATGTTAACTAATGGGCTAGATTAAGTATATACAGCTATTAATGTTAAATGACTTAAAAATTAGATTGTGTGGGTGAGGTTGGCTTTGTGGAGGAAGGAGAGGATTTTCTTAGAATTTTCTGTTGTTGGGTTTGCAAGGAGTTGGATTGGGTTTCCGCAGGAGAAAGATGAGGTTCTGTGTTGGGAAAATGCAGTGCAGTCTGTTAATATGTGTTGAGTATCTTTCTTGTTGTCTATCTATTTTAGCTTTATTCCATAAGGGGCAGGTGCTTTGGAGGGTTCTATACATGTAGTGGGCATTTGTGAGTTGTGTGTGTCCTAGGCGTAGTCTATTGATTATTATTAGTTGTTTTCTGTTGAGGTTTGTGGTTTTGAAGGAGAAGTTTGGAGGGGTGTTTTGTGCGATCTGATTGTTCCATTTCGACGTTTGGTTTCGCAGTCTTTTCTGTTTGTGAGTATAGTATTTCTTGAGGTGTTGCATGATGTCTTTGGAGTTGAGGTTTTCAGTAATTATTAGAGGATATTTGGAAGCTTCTCTGGCTGACTTGTCGGCTTTCTCATTGCCTTTTATGCCAATGTGGCTTGGGATACAAATGAGTTTGATTTTTGAAAAAAGTTTGATGATTGAGTTTCTGATTGTAGTGGAGTAGTAGGAATGGTTGTCGGGGATGGTTATGGATCTTAGGGAGGACAGTGAATCCCCAGCAAACAATATCTATCGCGCAAGAGTCCCCGGCGACTCTACCTGGCGATTAATTTGATCGTCCGCGATATCGCATTCTGATCGCTTTCTGATCTTCCGTTGGGAAGTGGGGAGACGCGCCTGGGGCTCTTCCGGAAGATTCTTCCGAAAGAGTCTTCCGGAAGAGTCGCGGAAGAGTCGCCAGAAGCAGATTTAGAAGAGTATAGGAGTTTTTTGTTTTTCATTCCTTTTATACCCTTGCAGGGTATTATAGTTTCAGTCAGAAGTTTGCAACGCAGTGAAGGACACATTTCCGACCCTATAAAATATATACATACATATATTCTTGATCGGCATCAATAGCCGAGTCGATCTAGTAATGTCGTCTTTCGGCCTGTCTGTCTGTCCGTTTCTATGCAAAGTAAAAACTGCAAAAACTCTGAATAAAACTTTGAAGTTACTCGTAAAACGGACCGGATCGGACGACTATATCATATAGCTGAAATAGAAACGATCGAAAAAATTTATAAAAAAAACGTATAATTACCAAATTTAATATTTGGCCATTTATTATTATACCGGAATTTGGTATTAAATTTCATAAAAATCGACTATATCCTATAGCTGGCATAGGAACAATCGGAACAATAGGATCGATGTTTCTTAACATATTGTCATCAAACTTAATATTTGGTCACTATATTATTCCAGAGTTTCGATTTAAATTTTATGACAATCGGACGACTATATTCTATAGCTGCCATAGGAACAATCAGGAAAATAATAGTAAAAATCCTAACTTCGCTGTTTCTCAACATATTTTCATCAAACTTGAGATTTGGTCACTTAATACTATTCCAGAAATTTGATTTTAATTTCATAAAAATCGGACGACTATATCCTATAGCTGCCATAGGAACATCAGGGAAATAATAGAAGAAATTATTGCTCGATTGCTTCTCAACATATTGTCATCAAATTTGAGATTTGAGATTATTATTTTAGAATAACGTTTTTAATTACATACAAAGTTCAATTGCAATCTGCAAAGGAATATAAAGTTCGGCAAGCCGAAGTAAGCCTCCTTTCTTGTTAATCATGGTGTAGGAGATGCGGTCTAGACCCGGTGTATGTCCTTTTAAAGAGTTAATGAGTAAAATTCTGTGAGTGTAATGTTCTAATTCTAAGGCTGTTGGGGATAGGTATTGGGGGGGCTAGGGTGGATTTGTTGGAGCGGAATTCGGGGGAGAAGTTGAAGTCCATTGCCTCCATTGCCTATTTCAGGGATCTTTGTTGTTGTTAAGGTTGTGGACTTGTGGATACTATGAATGTGTTTTGTTGGGTACATTTCGCAGACTCGTATGATGTTTGCCCATAGTTTTGCTGGGTCGGTTTGGTTGGATTTCTGAGGTGCAATGGAGGTTTTTGTGGCTTTCCTAATGGATCTTCTAAACATCACATTGGCTTTTTTGTATTCTATAATATTTTCTGTGTTTATGTTGTTTTTTTAGGATTTTCCATTTGAGGTTTTTAGTTTTTTTAAGGGGCAAGGTTTTATTTCCACCAAGAGACAGTATAAGGGACGGAAAAGGTGGTGTTCTGAGTTATGGATGGGTGGGCGGATTGTATCAGAGCTTTTTTAATGGTAGCTGCTTCTTTGTTTATATTGCTACTGGGCTATATGCGAATGGATTGTTTGGAGATGTGGTACCTTAAGAGGTCCCAGTTAGCCTTTTTGAGATTAAAGGACAGTTTAGAAATCAGAGTTGGGAAAGAGGAGGCTGGGAATATTAAGATAAGGATTGGGAAGTGGTCACTCCCGTGGAGATCGTTAAGGACTTTCCAAGAGGTCTCTGTGGTAATGTTGGTTGTGGTAAGAAAGAGGTCGATATGAGTAAATATATTGTGTGTAGAATAGTGTGTAGGGGACTTGTCATTTAGTACGTGTAATTAGATCTGTCGATGAATTTGGCGATTGTGTTACCTCTAGAATTGGCTCTAGGGGAGCCCCAATACGGGTTCCAGCTGTTAAAGTCTCCTACACTGATAGAAAAAAATGAGAATTTCGGTCATAAAATCGTGACCATTTCGGTCACGAAATCAACCCAAGAATTTTTCGTACTTTTGAGATTTTCGCTCTTCCTTCGAGAATTTTTGCATTCTCAATTCAAGATTTTTTAAATCTTATTTTAAGAACAAAAAAAAACTATAAAAGAAAAAAAAAAAATTTTTCATTTTTGAACCCGGGTCCCAAGAATACACTTACCCACTCGGCTACTGAGGCAAACTTAACTCTAATGGCGAGAATGCTTATACATACGATTTCAAGGAGAGAGCAGAAAAAATATGAATCTCTCTCTCTGAGCTAAAAATAGATCTTTTAACGAAGAGTGAGACCGCATAATGATTTCCATTTTTGTATAAGAAAGAATGAGACAGCAGTAGTATGCACTCTCCTCTGGAAAATTAAGAATGCCAAAAATCTCAATTTAAGAATGATCCCTCAGGGTTCAGTGATCAGTGATCATGTTGTTCTGGTGAACGCAACCAAGTTTTAATCTTTTGAAGTGTGACCGCTGTATTCATTTGTTCGTCGGCATTTTTCGAGGGCAAAAGATGCGTGCATACTTTCTTGAAACCCGCTTAATTTAAAACTTAGGGCATGTCCAACATATAATGCTTTGGTTTGAAAAATATGTGTCCCCAAGCAAATGGCATGCATTCTAGCGACGAAGCCTCCACTGGACAGCTCCCAAATGTGATAATACAACAGCAATCTAGAACACCTGTACAAGGAAATCGCATAATTGAATGTGGGTTTTAATTAGCAAGGATGAATCGGTGTCCGGTTCAGGAAAGAGCAGCTCAGGCTTAATTATTTATTATTTATATATTTATTAATCCGTTTCAGGTCCTTCCCTCATCTTCGCAAATTAATATACATAAGTGCCCAAATCCAAATTTGCCTCTGCCTTAAGTTATTATATAAACTGAATTTACTCTTATAAACTAAATTCGACGTTTCCACGCATTTTTGTTTATGGATCGATCCATAATTTGAAATATATAAAGGAACTGCAAGAGACAGACCGAGAGGTATAGGGTTGAGAACAGCCTGTTTTATTAAAATTTGTATTTTTTTTGCACCCGCTCTGGAAATACTAAACAAAAATCTCTTAACGCCACACACTTTTTTAGTATATTTGTTTTCGTGTCTGGATACCGACCTTTAAAACGGCCGCTCACGAACAGCTGTTCTCAACTATTTGCCTCTCGCTCTCTCTCACGGCTTAAGAACGGTGTTTTCTAGTCTGGATACTGTGCTTTAAGCACAATTTTGGGGTCGCCTTACATATGAGCGAGATCCTTTTCCTCCAAATTAACCGATTTTGCTTTCATCCGACCAAAGTATATTATTTCATTTTTCAGCCGGCCAATTCAGATGTTCTTTGGCAAACGAAATCCGCTTTGCACATGCTTCGCACTCAAAAGGGGAACTTTTCTGGGGCTGTGGGCACTCAAATCGTTTTTTTTTTAAGCAATTTCGAACAGTTTTAATTAATGCCGAAATCTTTAGCTCCTTTTTTAGCTCAGTAGCCGGCTTAAAGGGCGACTTCTTGCTCTCACGAACTAGTCGGTTGACCTGCAATTTCGACATGGCGACCTTTCTACCGCGGCTTTCTGCCTTAGGAGCATATTTTAATGCGTTGCTATTCATTTTATTTGAGCAACCGACAATTCTCGCACCTGAGCATAGGTGTTTCCTTTCTCCATAAGTTTTTTGATGATTTTCCTTTGGTCGTCACTACAGTGCCTTCCGCGACCCATAATTATTTTTTTCCCGATCTAATTCGTAGGAACTCAGTTACTGCAATGCTCTCTAATGTAATCAGTAACTAAAAACATCAAAAAGCTTCGAAAAAATTGAAACTTTGATCAAAGCCGTTATTATTTTTTTGCCGCTCTCTTTGGCATCTTACTTGCTAAAATGCCCAATATATAACAAACCGTTAGCTAATTGAGCTTTAATTCACTTCTCTCAGCGAGATAACATGTAAGCCTACACTGTAAAATAAAATAATCAATTTCAAAGAAAAACATAATTTGTAATGCATTATAGAAATTTTATTGAAATTTTTTAAAAGCTACCCTGCAGTACCACAAGTTATCAATAGGCCTCTCTGTCATCAACAAATAACACAGGCCGACAAAAATTGCCCTTTTTTTCTTACGGAGAATAAAACCTGCAGATTGTGAAAGATCTCGGTCTGTATATTGCTAGTTCGAAACCCAAATGTTTCCATCACGTACCAATTTTGAGGAAATCGCGTTCAAAGTACCAAAAAGGGCCTATTTTATACCAAAGTTGAAATTGGACTTGAATGAAAGCCTAATCTTTCCTCTTTAATATTTAAGATTTGCTGGTATAGAAAATGACCAAATTTCAAATTTTTTTTAAATATTTTGAAAACTGATAGTTATAATTTATTTTCAAAAAATTTTCCAATCGTTCCTATGGCAGCTATATGATATAGTCGTCCGATCCGGCCCATTCCGACTTATGTGAGAGTGAAGATATATAGAAGACTATCAGATAGCTTCAAAACTGAGGGAGTAGTAAAAGTACTCCGGGTCGCGAACGTACGCAACTTTAAAAATCAATATAAATTTTTTTTAAAGTTTAGATTCTTAACACAAAATGACTTAAGAAATTGAGTTTTATCCACCTACTTGCACATAACGCGAAGCAATTACAATAAAATGATGTTTGGGGTCGCGAACGTACGATTTGAACATAGATAAGAAACAATATACAAATTAAGAGGTAATTGAACATTTGTTCGCTCTGTTAGATTTTTTCTCTTCTTATTAGATATTATTGTTATAAAGAGATTTAGTAGAAAACGAGCAAACATATTATATGTTTTCCTTGAGAAATAAATAAATATAAAAGTGTCTTTAAAAGTAAGAAAACCTGAAAAAAGTAATTTTTTAGGCATTTTTCAAAGAAAAAAGCTTATGCTATGAATCCATTAAATTATGAAAATTTTGATATTTATTTGTGTAAATACAAAAAAAGAATCGAGAAATATGGACCTTCATTTTTTCGGTCCTGGTTGACCATCTGCCGGATTAGCCTAGGATTAGCAGTGTTATGTCTTGTGGTTGAAGGCTTCATAGTCTTTATGTCTTTATGTTCGCCCACGTTTTTGTGGGGTCGGAAAATTGGTTGATGCGGGATGTGAATTTTAAGATGGATGTTTTCTTTGCTTCTCAAAATTCTTTTTTGAGTTTGGCGTTCGCTTTCTTGCATTCGATGTTATTTTATGTGCAGAGCTTGGCGGTATGGCAAAAACGGAAGCAGATTTTGCAGTGCAAAAGGGCGATTGGAGGGCGAATGTAGGGGCGAACCTGCACTCTTTCGTAACCGATGTAAAGGAATTATGGTAGATTTCTTAATTTAAACGATATTTTAAAAGGGCCTGTTTCATTCTGTTGAGTTTTATCAAGGGGTTGTCCAAAATATATGTGTAGATATTTTTCAACGGCTTCCACCTTTTCTGATTTGAGGTTTTCTAGTATTTCACTTTCGCTAATTCCTCTTAGATCATTCAAATAGATTACGCCTTTGGTGGAGGCTTCGATGTTCGGTGATTTTGATAGAAATGTTGAGATAGGGAATGTTGTACTGCATACTAACTAACTTTATTAGTTTTTCAGCTTGGGTTTTGTTTGTGGTTTTTATTAGTAGGTTTCCGTCGTTTGTTTTTCTGCATCTGATGACTTATCCTTGGATTGCTTGGTCTATGGTTTTCTTGATGATGAACGAAAAGATTTTAGCAAGTGACTTAAAATGATCATCCGTGCTCGTTGCCACTAAAAACTATCCGTCAGGAGGTTGTCTGGAAGTTCGAAAATGTTGGGGTCAACAAACTATAAGGTCGCTTAAAGTTTCCAAAATTGTCTGCTTCTTCTTCTTCTCGTTTGCTTTATGCTTGGATGCTGCGCTACGTATACGTTTTGGGAAATAACACAACCGATCGCTTCAGCTGTCGAACGTGGACTGATAACTATACATACATAGTTCTATACTCTTTGATGATGCATTATCATTATAATGCATCTTATTAGGGTATTCCCACACAGTTACATCTGC
>VNJQ01004624.1:0-176043 GCA_008042515.1 Drosophila truncata
TCACAGTTACATGAAGCACCTAAAGAAAGCGATAACATAAAAATTGAAAAAAATAATAAGCAAAATTTTCGGTAAACAGAAATGACAGCACAAATGACGAGCACAAAGAAACATCACAAAAACAAACGAAGAACAGCAGTCTGCGTCGAAAATTTGACCTTGAAAACAGTAAGAGAGCTTGAGATTATTAATGAATATATACAAATTGGCAAATATCGGCAGCTACACTTAACATTTTTATTACCTTAAAACATTGACAAATACACTGATAACACTTATAAAGGGGGGATCGGGGGGCAACATATCTAAAAGTCTACCTAAACAGGCAAAATGACGTTCACAATACACAGAAAAGTGGTATTAATTAAAAATACACAATAACACATAATAAATATATCAAATTAATTTCAGTAGAAGAACTTATTTAAAATACCTTCAACTTTAAAATCCATTTTAAATAATTGAAATCGGAGATAATTTGCGTATGTTTGTCCACTTTAAAGTGCAGCTTTGATGTGACGCAAAACCATTTGAACGTCGCTGTGCTGTGAAATTGAACACGTGTTAACGCATTCCATTCCATTTTTAGAAAGTCCCGTTAGAATTCCGGGCAAAACCGGTTTGTCAATGCAAAATTTGGACAGTTTGGAGCTGATTTGCTTACAGTTTGACTTAATATTTTTAGATGGATTTTTTGATTTTTGGCCTATGGACGCAACCACAGTGCAATGGCCCTCATCGGCCCTCGACGTCCCATAAATGTGCATATATAATATGGAAGCCGGGAAACGATTATACCATCAGCTGAGGAGACGAAGATTCGGGGGCAACAAAGTGGATTATTTAAGGGCGTACTGATTTATTGACATAAAAATTGATTTAAGGTTCGGTTTACTTATAGTTTTTGGGTTTGGGAAATAAGTTTTTGGGGGGTTTATGTTTTAAGAGGGATTTCATCAAGTGAAGTCTTTAAAATTTGATCATTTTAAGCTTGCTTTTAGGGTAGGTAATATTTCTTGTATATACTTTAATAATTAAAATGTTCTTTCATATATTTAGCAATTTATTTATTTATGTTTCATTATTTTTGTGGACTGTAGACGACTATCAACTAGAGGTGGAGAACTATCGATAGTTTTATCGGCATCGATAGTGATCTTTTCCCTAAAATCCTCTGAAAAATAAGATAAAACTAATAGAATCTATTAAAATATGGAGCGCTTTTTGAAAAAAGGGAATGTTTAGTGTTAAAAATTACGTATTATCTTATTTTTCAGACGATTTTAGGGAAAAGAACACTAGATCACTATCGATGCCGATAAAACTATCGATAGTTCTCCATCTCTACTATCAACTCAAATTTAAAAATGACAGCTAAGTTTGGATAATTTTCGTTTTTAGGTTTATGACATTCATTCATATACATCAGATCGTTTGTTTATTTTTTTTCTAATTTCCAAAAGAGAAAGTCTGAAAATGCATTTCTGGTTTCTCTGGCTTATCCTACTCCGCGTCTCGGTCAGGGCGGAACACGGTGTCATTACCGATGTCAGCGACGAAACCTTTGAGTTCCTAATCTCTGGCGGCTTTAAGGCAACTGGAAACAGATGGAGCCGCCATGTGGTCTCGATCAGGACAGTCAGCTATTTAAGATCTCCTGGAGACAATCACTTCTGCGCTGGGATCCTGATCAGCAGCCGAGCCGTGCTAACCGCTGCCCACTGTCTGACGGAGTAAGTGTTGGGATACAACATAAATAATTAATAATTAATAATTAATAATAAATAATAATCTTCTACCAGCCGGTACAAAGCCACATTGAAACCTCGTAGCATTCAGGTAGTTTTCGGTCACTTAAATCGTCTGGACAACTATGTCGAGGCCGACAGCCGGACTGCAGATCGCCTGATGGTGCATCCGGATTATGAGCGCTATAAGAAAAACGATCTGGCCGTCATCCGGCTCGATAGACGATTACCCAGATATAACCCCAGTGCGCAGCCAATCCTCTTACGAAGGGTGGTGAACGTGACTGAGGACAATACTACCTGTGTTACCATGGGCTGGGGGCAGCTATATCTGGTGAAGAATCACATGCCATTCATTAAATGCAATCCTATAATGTTTACCTTCTCTTTTTTGTTTTTTTTTTTGCAGCATGGACCCTACTCGGATGAAATCCTATATATGAACGTGAAGATCAGCCCGCCGTCAGACTGTATAAATAAAGTGAAGGGGTACATCCAGGGTGACATATGTGTGCATCCCGATACCAAAGGTAAATTGTGCGCCGGTGACATGGGCGGTCCTCTGGTCTGTCACGGAGCTCTCGTCGGAGTCATTGTCGGCACTTTGGGCTGTGCTGAGGGCAAGCCCATAAAGTTTGTTAGCTTTATGGATAACAAAGAGTGGATCGAGAAGACAGTTTTTGATTTCAGAAATGTCGGCGTTACACTTACCATGGATATTTTGCTCTTTTGGCTGGGCCCAGTTGGCTGGGCGCTCAAATCAATCTGCTCTTTCTGTATTAAAGTCAAGAAAAGAGAGAGAGTGCAATGGACTTTGTAGGTCAGCGCTGCCGAAAAGATCTGATCCATCTGGTAACTGAAGGTAACCCCTTCAAGGGACCACAGGAAATTTGCCAAGCAATAAAAAAAAAACACGAGAAACCAAATGTATTGAATTTGTTATTAGTTAAATAAGGAAATACAATATGTGAATTATAAGAGCTTGTAGCATTTGGAGCCCCCAGGTACATCGACACACACACACACATAAAAGACACTCAAAGGACCTGTCAATATGGCCAACAGCGACCTTCTCTGGGTCATCATTTTGCGTTTTGATACAAACTCCAGACTCCAGTGACTTAAAGTTTGAAAAGCCCTTCAGGCCGGCGTGCAAATCTGACGTAAAATGCATAAATCAAAGGCAAATTGAATTTTAGCCATGAAAGGCACTTCTGGCACGGAGGCATTGCAGCTACCAAGGCCCAGAGTTTGCCGGCGATGTCGTCGTTGTCGTTGGCGTTGTCGTTGTCATTGGCGTATCCCGCTGTGAGCTCTGACAATATGTTGAGGAAAATTCCAAGGAAAATGACAGTTCCACCCCTCCTCGGATTCATGCCCAACTTTATTCTGCTCTCCGCTTTTGGTGCTGGCTAAAAACTTTGTCTGGCTTGGCCTGGCGTTGATGCAACTTTAAAGTAAAGTCTACTTAATGCAAAGCTCAAGGCGCCTGCCGCCAACACAAACAAAAACTGCGAAATTGGTCGTTACTACTTATGAGATATATATTTGGCATTTTCACGAGAACTAAAGAGCTTTTAGCGAGGCTTTGCTGGAGATCTAGAGTGACAAGGCGGCGCATGGAAACTAAATCGCAGATGGTTCTCAAGTGGTCTTAGGAAAATATAAATCGCATTTTGAGAGGAAAATGTACCTGTGATTCTTAAAATATAAACATAAAAGGGTAAAGCACCTTCTTTTATTGATATTTAAAAAGGAAAATAAGTGTGTAAACTTATATTTTATATATTTAAATAATTTTAAATATTTTCCCGCCATTTTTTCCACCTCAAAATCGGAAAAGTCTCACCCAATCAGTATTCACCATACGCCTTTTGTCCATTTTCACTCGCTGCTTCTGTTGGCTAATGCAAAAAGTAAAATAGGGAAAAATTTCTAAGTTTTCTTCGCTGATTATTTGGGCCTAACACCTTTTTTTCAGCATTCAGTCGTCTGACGGCGCTGGTCGAGCTTTGTGCTGAAATCGCGTAACCACAAGTCAAGTGAGAAGGATATATATTCATATAACATATATATATATACATACAATTACTGGTACGATTCTACTAATTATGTGAAAATGAATAATTAATTGCCTGACAATTGCAACGGGTTGATTGCATGTGCAAAGTAAATAGCGAAAAATTGTCGCAAAACGCGATCTGGAAACCCATCGTGACCCTCGTTATATGTACAATATAATGTTTGCAAATCGATATCG
This sequence comes from Drosophila truncata, assembly GCA_008042515.1. Taxonomy (NCBI): domain Eukaryota; kingdom Metazoa; phylum Arthropoda; class Insecta; order Diptera; family Drosophilidae; genus Drosophila; species Drosophila truncata. The sequence goes on from VNJQ01004624.1 coordinate 4,009, forward strand.
ATATCAACTCAATTTCGGGTTTCGGTAGCGCAATGTTCAAATAAACGAAAACGAATCAACATATCAAACTAATTGCATTCGAATTTAAATATAACGTTCAATTAAAAGCATGATTTGCAAAGCCAAACCCCATAATCACACCATATGTGCAGGGTGTGCAGGGGATGAGTGTGTGTTTTTGCAGGGTGTGTGTGTGTGTTTGTAGGGAGTGTGTGTGTGTGTTTGTAGGGAGTGTGTGTGTTTGGTTGATTTTATAGACTGAGAGCCAGGGCTTCGGCTCGACATCAATCAATTAATTGGGAATCCAAACGAGGTGCGTAAGTTCATTTGGCGTGCAATTTGTTAATTAATCGAATTCGTTGCATTAGCAAAAATTGGAGCGTTAAGTCTGACTCATTATCGAGGGAGTTAAATGAATGACAACGACCCGAGGGAGTTTTTTGGCTTAGTAAATGTCATAAAATAAGATTTTAGGCAAATAGGAATTATCTTGAGGTGATTTTTGAGGCTAAAAGTGTGCCACAATTTATGAAATTTAATAAATGTAAATTTGAACATATTTATGAGTAATTAAAGTCACCTATTAATTTATTTTTAATTACTTAGCACTATTTATTAGGTTTTAAACTCTTCCATTAATTAATAAATTCATTATACCTTAAAATATATAAAATAATTTCATTTATATTCTCAATTAAATATGTAGCATACTTTAACGCAAAGCTTTATACTCTTTCAATGCTCAAAATAATATTTCTTGGTTTTACAACCATTATTTTACACTAAAATACCCAACAAATGGCTTATTCATTACAGATTTCATTTACTAACCACTCCCATTATTCTCAATACAAGACAAATACAAAGCACATTGTGAATAACTTCATTCTAAGCCCCCAAGAGAAAAGCCCTTTCAGTCACTGTTGACCCAATGCATTGAACTCTGCCACCTCGCTCCATAATACTTCGTCTGTTATCATTGTAACGGCTTTCACTAATAGCTCCCTTGAAGGCATGGCAATAGCTACACATATAGCTGCAATAATAGGGAGATAATAGCCGACAACAAGTCCCAGTATCGTTGCGTATCGAGTTGCTTGGCCAGCAGTAGCAGCAGCAGCAGCAGCAACAGCAGCAACAGCAGCAGCGGCATGAGCACATTCGAGCGCCTTGACTCGTGTCCACTTGGCTAACATAATCGCACATGCAGAGCAAACAGCAGACCAGACCCATATATGTACATATATTCTATATAAACAGAAAGAGAGGGTAGCAAAAGGTGCCAACATATATTGGAGGAGGACATCGATGCATCGGGGTATCGAGTTTTAATGACCCACTTTCCGGCTCAAGACTATTTAAGTTTTGGTCTAATTCTGCAAGTCCCACGACAGAGCAATTATCGTGTGGCCAATGGCCAATGGTCAGCATGAATGTGTGGGTGATAAAGGCGGCAAACGACGACGGTGCACGTCGTATTGTCAAGGAAAACAAATGAGTTGAGTTATCCAGCGGCGAAACTTGAGGGGTTTCTTCACGGCTTTAGAAGAGAGAGAAAGACCAGAGACTCGGTGAAAGAGAAATGGAGAAAGAGAGAGAAGATAGTGGGGGAGTAGTCTCTGAAACTCATTACCCATTGATATGTGTGTGGGCAGTGGAAAAAGAGACATTTTCGTTGCTGTTCTTTTTTTGTTTCTCTTTCGAAAATGTGTGTTGACAGCATTGGAAAGGGCAAAGACAGCGCAAGACAGCAACAAAGCGAAACATGAAATTAATAGAATTAAGAGGTGAAGAATTCGATTCAAGGCAAAATTCAGGGACGGCAATTAAATGGAACAGAACCTTGTCAGGTTATTTCATACAGCTGGTCAGCTAGCGGGCACACACGGCGTATACTTAATGTGAAAAACCTTAAATTAAGTATACGCTGTGTGGGCCTTAAAGGAGAATAATTTTAAAATTTATAAATAAAACCCGTTGCAGTTATAATTAACGATTTAATAATAGATAGAAAGGAGTTAAAGGATATATATTTCTGTCAACACAGAGCCCACTTCTTGGATAATAAATACAATGTAGAACCCAACAAAAAAAAATTAATTTCTTTGGAAAATATGTGAAAATCCCTCACGGCTCTGCCATATTCATTAATTTGGTGAATGTCACATAGTCCCATTCCCAGGCAAGGCCCCTCAGGCTAGTTACTTGGGGATGAACCCCATACATACATATGAATGCATAATTGGAACATAAAATTCCGAAAATATTTTACAACATCTCCCTGGTAGCCGGCATATTTGCCTTTTTTCTTTTTTTGTTTAGCTCATGGCCTTGCCTGTTCCGCATTAATTCATTCGCAGGAGGCGAGCCCTGGCCAACAGCGAGAGTTAAGGCCAAGTTAAGGCAGCCATCCGGCCGAAGATGGACCAGCGTAATCTAACACTGCCAACGCCAGCCGCAACAACAATTATGTCCTCGTCATCCGCAGCAACAGCAACAGCGGCAACGGCAACGGCAACGGCAGCAATGGCTAGCTTCGTATCCGGATCCGGAGTACCGACCACATCTGCGTTGGCCGCCACGACACTAGCATTAGCAAATGCAACAACAATAATAACAACAACAACAACAGCAACAGCAACGGCACCAACAACGCCAACCACATTTTTTACCTACAGCATACCAGGCATGGACATAGCGCCAGGACCATTTATATTCACCTACGTTAGTGAATTTTTATCGCTTATCACGCCCGAGGAATTGCCGTTGGGTAAGTTCTCATCCTTCTCCCAGCCCAAAAAAAAATGGGTGTGTCCCTGAATCCATGTGTGTGTGTATGATGTCCATGTATCCATGGTTGTGAGAGGGCGGTTGGGTATGCCCGCCCTTTTGGTCAGCAGGACAACAATGAAGGCATTAGAGATGTAAATTCAGGACAGTATTTGGTGGATAGGCAAGTTATTTGGGACAGATGGAAATTCCCAGTTAAATAGTGCACAGAAATAAATTATGGATGGGATAATGATGGGATTTTAGGAAAAATAATTGAATTTAAGTTATAATATAATAATTAAATATAATAATGGAAAGTTCTCTAAGCTAGTTCTCTTTAAAAACGTTATTTGGTTATTTAAATTATATAAAAACTAGATCAGAAACCTTTTAAATATTTTTATTTTATGATAAATACCAAGCTTCACAAATTCATGGCCTGTTAATTTACATTTTTCAATTTTAAGCCACACAAATAATAAAAATAAAATTAGAAATACCAAGTTTCAAAAATTTATAGCCTGAAAATTTAAATTTTAATTTTTAAACTTCACAAATCAAAAGAATAATATTTTGTATATGTATTTAGTGTAAAATTGTTCCCACTGCACTAATACTTTGGTTTAGGTTTAAAACAATCAAGGCTTAAATAGTTTCTGCTGCTCCAAAAACCTGAATAGGAAGGCCACCGCAGCCGTGAACCTTTTTCCATTAAATATGCATGTAGAGCGAGAGGACTGTGGCCTAGGGACTGTGGCTTTGGTCACCCACACGGATTTTCACTATACAGCCGAGCTTAGGCGGCCTTGCCACAGTGGTTAGGCCATTAAAAAATATATATAGAACATGAATCTGTAAGTTCCAACCATCGAAATTGCCACCGAAATTGGGCGTGCCGGTTCAGATGGCCGATGAGCAGAAGCTGAGCACCTTCATGAAGCGACATGGCGTGCCAGAGGAGGTAGCTCGTCGGTATTTAAGCTCTCACAACTGGTCTCTGGAGGTGGCCAGCAATGTCTATGAGTCCGAGGCAAAGGACAAGATAGAAACGGAGAAACCTGCTGCCGCCGCCGCCGAAACTGAGGAAAAACCAATCGCGCAGGATGACAGCCAAAGGGATCTCCAGTCGCTAATCAGTCAGCGTTCCCGCAGGCGAGAGATTGACCAAACTGGCTACCAGGCTGGCACTTCGGGTGGCTCCACCACGGACCATGAACAACGCACCGGGGGAAAGAATGTGGCCAACAACTCCACACCGGCCCTGACCACCATCGACAGCGATCGGAGTTTGCGAATCTGGGGCCATGGTGTACCCTTGGGCAGTGCTCACCCCTTCAATCCGCCGCCAGCACGTCGGCCGGGCGAGGACTCGGACAATGGGGAGACCGAAGATGAGCACACCATGGTGGTGCTGCACCTTTGGTCCGAGGGCTTCTCTTTGGATGATGGCTCCCTGCGGCCCTATACCCTGCCCGAGAATGACCGCTTTCTACGCGCCGTTTTGCGTGGAGATTATCCCGAGGAAATGCTGGACCGCCACCCACGCCTACAGCTTAGCGTCCAGAATCACTCAAATGAACCCTTTCGCAACCTATCGCGAAAGCAGTTCATGGGCCCAGGTCGTTCCATGAGCACTCCCACTCCCCGAATGGATGTGGGATGTGGCATAACGCAGACGGAGCTGCCGGCGGTGCAGGTCAACGAGGGGGCAGCCATTACCATTGTTCAGCTGAGGTTGGCCGACGGAAGCCGCGTGTCGGGGCGTTTCAATCACAGCCACAATATCGGAGATCTATATCGATTTGTACGACTGGCCAGGCCACAGTATTCCTCTAGAAACTTTGTCCTGATGACAGCCTTTCCCCGCCAGGAGCTCCAAGAGACGGATGGACGCACCTTGATTCAAGCAAATCTCTGTAATGTGGTGGTCATCCAACACCTGAACGATGAGCCGGTAGCGCAGTTTTCCAGCGATGATTCTGAGCTGGAACAGAAATAAGGGGTTAAGGATTAACTTTCGATAAATAAATAAAAATAAAAATAATAATAAAAATTGAATAAGTTTAACAGATGTAATATTCTTGTAATTTTTTTTATTCACAGATTCCATTCGCGATGTCCTACACAAAAATGTCAGTCTGCTGGACTTTGCCTCCAATGTGAGTGTTGTCCTTGTGACTTGGTGCCTTTCCGAATTTCCTCTTATTTCCTATGTCCCCATTTATAGGCCATTAAAATCGAGTCCGGCTTCATAGCCCTGATGAGCGTGTTCGCCATTTTGGCCCTGGTGCCGCTGATTGCCACCTGTGCCTGGTGCTGCGGTCGCCGGTCCACGCAGGAGGAGGTGGACCACATACGGAATGCTCCGTGCAACATTCGCGACGAGGCGCTGGAGGAGAGTTTGCGGTGCCGCAAGAGCGCCGGCCTGGTTACCCTGTGGATTGTGTTCGTGCTGCTGACGTGAGTTGAGGCTCTTCTCAGGCGCCATTTTACGGAGTAATCGAAAGGTTTCAATTCATTCCGTTCGTTGCAGGCTTAGCGACTTTAGTATTTTCTACGCTAATAGCCGCCTGTCCGCCGGAATTGAGATGACACCCGAAATGGTTCAGTCAGCCGTCCATGACGTGGAGGTCTTCTTGAAGGACACGCATCTGCAAATCAAACACAAACTGGATAATGGCTTTCACGTTTCCGTGGAGCGAGTCATCAAAGACTTGGAAGGTCAGTGTAGTCCCCGGTTGTGAGGCGACTGAAAAGTTTGTGCCATTCGTCGACAATCGCTTTGCCAACTTTGTACTCGAAGCCGTGCACTTACGGCCTTCGATCCATGCATTATTCTCCAACTTTTTTTTACCCAAATGTATGAATTTATATATGGAGCTCATGTGTGTGTGTGTGTTCTCTCTCCCGCAGACGTGGACGTCCTCCTTGGCGAGCCGATTCAAGCGGAAATATCTGCACACACTGGCCTTGAGCTGGCGTATGATTCACTGACGACACTCAGCCTGGGTGAGTATGCGGATGCGAGTACGGGTAGTACCAGGGTGATGGTACCAGGGCGCTCTGGTTAAGTGCTCCCATGCGATTGCCATGCGATTGTCTGGTTACGGACTTGACCCAAATTCCATTGTTCGTGGCAAGAGGCGAACATGGCCAGTAGACCTAGTAGATGTTCCATCACTCCCACTCCTAACAGAACCACCAGAACCTCCGAACCACCAAAACCTCATTCCCCAGTTGGCCAAACATGACAATAAACCAGCCCCAATAAATTACAGCTAAAATGGGTGTGACCTTTCTCCATTGGCGAACGGGTTGTGCCGGCTGCTCAGGGTGGGCGTTGTAAATTTTTCACATTTCTTTTAGTTTTCCCTCACTTTGCTTAATTTTCTTTGATTCTATTGATTCTTTTACCAAATTAAATGAAGTAAAAGAAAGTAAAGGCTTAAGGGAAACGGCTATCTCAACTGGAAGGAAATGTCATTAATTTAAATCCTTTCAAATCTTTAAATCACTTTAAAATCCTTTTAAATCCTTAGGTAATTTAAAAAATCCTTTAAAATCTTTATATCACTTTCAAATCATTATTTTAAATCTCTTTAAAATCTTTTAAATCTTTTTTAAATCTTTTTAAAATCTTTAAAACACTTCAAAATCATTAATTTAAATGTTTTAAAATCCTTAAATCACTTTAAAATCCCCACTCAACATTTATCCAAACAATCTGTACAAAATCCCAGCCAAAAACATCTTGAAACCAATGGTAAATATATAGTATCTTTACCCCAAAAACGATTGTTTGCGCCCAATTTCATTTTCGAGAAATGCAAACGGAGACTCATGGAGGATCCAGCTGAAAGTCCTCCTCGTGCACAACAATTGCCAAGATGACAACTCCATTATGGTTCGCCTTCGAACACAATGTGTAATTTGGAATCATGCTCTCCTTTGACTCCTTGACTCCCCCAACCGCCTGTTCCTCTCCTCTCATCCATCGTGTCCTGTCCAAATAAAACACGCTACAATAACGCTGCAAATAATAATATTTTCGTGCATTTGTCGCTGTCAGCGAACGCGGAGCTCATCTATCGCGTCCTCATGCTCCAGGAGACGGTCGGCCGGGCACTGAAGCTGTCCCAGGAGGCGGCCGCCCGGATGGAGGAGCTGCAGATCCAGTTGTCCGTGCTGCAGCGTCAGTGCACGTACCGCGACCGCCCGCTCTGCGACACGTTGCGTATACGCAGCTTCGAGGAAAATGGCGTGGTGGACGCACTGAAAACTGTGAGTCGATTATGGTGTAGTTCATATCCCGTGGCTCGATTATAAACCGTTTTATAGAGGGTATTTCTATGAGTTTTTGGGGGATTTTAGAAATATTAAATACGTATTTTTTTGAGCCTTCTTATGTAAGCTATTATTTATTATTAACTAGAATTTTTCATAGTTTATTCTTTAATGTTTCAATATTCTTTCATGTATTAATAGATTCTAAAAAAATATATTTTAGATAAAATAAAATTATCCTCTAATCTCAGCTTGTTTCTAAGGGTATTCCCAACTTCGTTCACCCAGCTTAGCCTTCAATTTCCAGTTCTATAAATAATTTGTACTTTTACTTCCTTTTCACCCTTTTTTCTATCCTTTCTCCCTCCACTGCTGCACTGTTTTTCTAATTTCACCCGCAATATCTTATTTCCTGGACAACTGCAACGGCAACGACAACGACAACGCTGACAACGACGACAACGTCGACATCGCCGACAATTTGTCAGCTGCAAGAGGACCAGAGCATCTTCCGTATGCGCTACTTGGGTGAAATTGAATTTGGGGCCACTGTCAAAAATCTGACATCGGAAGTTGGCGTGTCACGTTCCATTTTCAGCAATTTCCCGCAACAAGTTAAACATGACACGGCATATGAGCGGAACTGTGAGTAGAGCAAAAGGCGCGTTATTTACACAGACCATCATCCAGTACAGCCTTGTACCCATTCCCAGTCAGATACATCCAGTACATTCCCAGTCAGTCCCTATTAATCGGCTTCAAAATCCATATTGTTGCCTTTGGCCGAAACTCAATTACGGCATCGAGCTAAATGTACAATTCAATCAATATCAATCCAGGTGTTGGGCTTCCCATTGAATAGCTCATAACATTCCCCATGAATCTGGCAATGCAATTTCCGAAACACACACACCACACACACACACAGAGAGAGAGAGAGATGCATCATAACTCGAGTTTAGTCCCCAATATTAATTAGTGTCATTCGGTTCTGCTCTGTGGCTGCTAATTGAATTGGCCACAAAAAAACTTTTCTATCCCGCAGACACGCTGGAGCAACTGGCGAGCATTCGGCATCGGACTACGGCCAATGCCCAGCAGCTGACCTCCATCGTGAACGCACTGCTCCGGCAACTGGAGGGCACTTGGCCCTCTATGCAGCCGGCGTACAATGAGCTCAAGGACTGGGCTGACGCCTATTGGAGTGTGGGTTGGATTGCCGGCATGGTGATCGTCTGGGTAATGCTCTTCATGCTCATGTCCTACTGCTGCTTCCTCTGCGAATCCAATTCCAAGTCCGGAGTGGTCTTCTTCATTGCTGTGATGCTCATCTGCCTGGCGAGCATTGGTCTCACCATCTATGGTGTCTTCTCTTTGGCCATTGGTGGCAATGCCGAAGTCTTTCTCTGTCGATCGCTCTACGATGAGGATTACTCAACGCTGAGTAAACTATTGGATAAACCGGGTTACGCATACGCCCGAGAGCCACAAACGGGCATCATTGGCGAATTGTTACGTCCCGCTGGCGTCAATCGTTCCGTGGTAAATGTGGGTCTCGGCCAGGCCCTCAGGTAAGTTCACTAATGTATGTACATGTGTGTGTGTGTATATCCTCCCAGGTAGCACAAGTAACGAATTTTGTTATCCAATTACTTTGATACTGTACGTGCCTGTAATTTTGATTGCCCCCCAGAGACCAGAGACCAGAGACCAAAGACCATAGACCGACTTTCTGTGTGAAAGAAAAATAAAAAAGCAAAATGTACTCAAAATTTTATGATCGAATCGATTAGCTGTTGAGAGGGAAATTAAGTCGAGATGGGAACCGAAATATAAGCTGGATTTTCTTTAAAAATTCAAGCAGTAAATAATAAATTGTGATTTTATTTAATAAAAAAACAGAGTAAAAATTAAACATCTTTAGATTGTTCTTTAAATCATAAATAACTCTTATTTCTTTTCTTAAATATACTTATATAATAATAAATTTAGCCCATAAATTCCTATTATAAATCAAGATTTTTAAAGCTGCTTTTTTAAGTTAATTCTCCTTCTTGAAAATATTCTCCTTCGAAATTAAAGTGCAGCGTATTCCCTAAACCCACTTAAATCCCCTTTTTTTTGGCCAATCGAAAGCCTCGGAAAGCACTTAATCGATTCCACTGTGATTACCCATTTCGGTGATTATTGTTGCCACACTCTCAAACTTTTCCTAGAAACTTGGGCAACCGCAACGCAGTGCCAAGCACCACATTTTCCCTCGATATCCCCTCTCGACTCTCGACTTGCAAAGTTATTCGGCTTCGAAATGCCAAGCAAATCCACTTCACTGCCGAACTGAAGGCTACCCACTAAGCACCTACCAACCGTACCATACCAACCCACCTATCTACAGAACCCAAGCCACAAAGTTTTGAAAGCCCAATGAAATTTTGCTAGCCACATGGCACTCAATTTTGCAGGGAACACGCCAATGCCAATGCCAATTCAACTAGCTGCACGCACCACCCACAAAACGAGAGCCCAGAGCCCAGAACCCAAAACCTAGAACCCAAAACCTAGAACTCATACACTCCCCTTGTAACCGCAAATTTTAAGCACGATTCCAATTATCCGGGCAGAACACAAAATGCACATGCAGGCGGAGCAGTCCGGGAGTAGAGGCATAAATTGCCAAATTCACCAGGACGCACAGCCCCTGTGTCCCTGCCCCTGCCCCTTTGCCACGTAGATATCATGGGTTTATCCGGTTCTGCAACTGAAACAGAAAAAAACCCAAGCAGAGCCTGCCCCTCTTTGGTATTTTGACATTTCTCTTTGACAACCTTTTGAAACAGAGGCTGCGAGCAAAATCAAGCATCGTACAATGTCTTTCAATTGGATGCATTCGTGAATACCACCAAAATAGCCGATTTGAAGCAGTTCCCCAAAGTGTCCACCGCCATCGATGCGATATCCGTGTCCGGGCGCACGCTCCTCTCGCTGACGCAGTCCGTCCAGAACATACTCGAGAACATGCTGCAGACGTCCTCGTTCAATCTGACCACGTACCGCAGCAGTGTGGGTGCGCCCACGCCCGAAAAGGATTTGGCCACATTCATTGATCAGATGCAGCGGGTGGCCTTGCAGGTGAGTGAGTGCATCCCAAAGGGGGAGAGGAAGTAAAAGCACCTGGCACCCCGCCTGATTAGTTTCAATTAAGAGGGTGGCAGAGCGTTGGCAAAGCGGCGGCATCTACGTGCAGTGCATAATGTAACCGCCAATGCATTCAATTCGCTCATCCGATTTGTATTCGCCAGATTCAGGATGTGGCCACGTCCTCGCGCATGACCACGCTGGGCAGCAGGGCCAAGCGGTTGCAGGCCGCGATTCTTCAGCCGCTGGAGAACCTTCAGAATGAGATACTCTATCATCTGACCGCATTGGAACTGCAGCGAGATCCCTGGGCCAAACAGGTCAACCAGACGCTCAACCACCTGAAGAGCATTCAGGGTTATTTGGAGAACAAGGCTGGCGAGATATGTCACAATATGACCAGGATCTACACAGATCGGTGAGTAAAGTGTTAAGAATTTTGAGAAAAATGGGAGAAGTGTGTTAATTTTTACAAGTAAAAAATCATTGAAGGGTTGGTATTATATTTAGGCATCATTTTGATGCAATTATAATAGTTATACATTAATTATTGTAGTTTTTTGTATTTTAAATAATAACTCATTATGACGAAACTCTTTTTCTTTTACTTTTTATGTTTTATAAAAATCTATATAATTCTTTAGCCCTTTAGAAATGTAAAGGAGATAATCTCTCACCAATTTTAAACGATTTTTTGTGAATCTTAAAGGATAACTAAATTTATCTGAACAATTAGGAACCCCTTTACCTTTGAAACAAGTTCAAGTTATGCCTTTTATAAATAGGATAACTATTTCTAAATTATAAGAAAATCCCTACTAAATTTAATAGGAATAAAATAGTTTTATCAGTGATTATATCTCCCAATTTATAGTTATAACCATAATCCATAGTTCTTTAATTTTCCCACCTATTCAAAATTTCGAAATTATAAGAAAATCCCTACTGAATTCAATAGGAATAAAAAAGTTTTATCAGTGATAATACATCCCAATTTATAGGTATAACCATAATCCTTAGTTCTTTAATTTTCCCACCTATGCAAAATGCCTTTTATAAAGAGGATAACTTTTCAAAATTATAAGAAAATCCCTACTAAATTTAATAGGAATAAAATACTTTTATCAGTGATAATACCTCCCAATTTATAGGTAATAATCCTTAGTTCCTTAAATTTTCCCACCTATGCAAAATCAACTCGGCCTGCTAGGCCCAGGCACACACAGTTGGTGCCAAAGTTAATTGCGGTAACTTCTCAGTGATTTTCAACCGAAAAGTTAGGGGTGGTGGCATATAAACCCCTTACCATTCCACACTCTCGAAAATGCTTCGCTTTTCCAGCCACTTTTCCCACCGCCTGTGGCACTTGGAGCTGCATTCTCGGTCTCTGTCCGTCTGGCTGCGTGTTTGAGTTTTATTATTGTGTTGCTCTTTCGGTAGCTGGCAGAGAAACAAACAACTTGAACAATTGCTGCTGGTGGAGCTGGTGGAGCTGTTGGAGCTGTTGGAGCTGTGCAGGCGTGGCAGGATCCCCTGAGAACTGCACATAGTTTCCGGTTTTATCAGATAATTGAAAGTCCTAATCGTTTGATTAAGTTTGCCAAGTGTCATGATTGCATTTTCAGTGTTTTTCCAAGTGCACACTTACGGGGCCACACACATGCACTCCAAGGTGGGCATTTTATGGGCCAGGAATGCTAAATATTTTGTTGTTGAAACTGGTGAATGTCTGATGACAAATTCCTTGTGCAATTTGTAAACGTTTTGAAATTGTTACAGCCACTTACGAGCTGAAGGACTCTTCTGTGCGGACAATAAACAATTTAGTTTTACTTTTTAAGCAATACTCTTGAGTGGTTTTATTAAATCGAATTACTGAAGAGTCTGATGATTGGAATTTGATATTTTCAGAGGCCCTAAAGGTAAACTGGGGTACATATTTTTAAGCCCTTCCTGATTTATTTATTTATTTACCTTCTCGAATATATTTCCCATCCTCTCTCCATCACAGCCTGAAGGCCTACTTGACCAGCAGTCGTGCCACCATGGAGTCCCAGCTGGGCGACACCACCACCAAATGCCGACCCTTCTACGACACCTTCGATGCCAGCCGCTCCTTTCTCTGCCGCAACATGGTGGACTTCATCAACGGCCTGACCTTCTTCATTTTCCTCACGCTCCTCCTCTGGGCCATAGGCACTCCGGTTGGCCTTAATTTGATTACCGTTCAAACCCGTCTGAATGCCATGCAGGCAGCGCAAACGCGCAGCAAGAGCCGCCAGAGGCGAAGCGACCGGAGTCCGGAGCAGGAGCAACGCGGCGAGACTCGTGGCAGAAAGACCAAGCGAACCAGCAGTGCCGCGGCCAGCGGCAGGAGCGGCAGGCGAGAGAAGAGCCGGGAAAGGAGCACCAGCAGCACGGCACGACCAAAGCCACCACTGTAAGTCATGGAAGGGGAACACACTCTCATCATTCCAAATTGAAGCAGTCGAGCCTAAGAGGTTTCCTCTTTTTAATATTAATTTTTATGTAAATTTAAAGGGTGGCAGGAAAGCGAACAAAGTTCGTATCGCAGTTCATATACATAACTGACCTTTTTCCCTAATAAAGCACTATTAACATATAGACCTCATACTTTCACAGACGACGCACTGCCACTGAGGAAACCCTGGACCTGGCCGACGAAGATTCTACCCCTTCAAGGGAACAGCAGCAGCAGCAGCAGCAGCAGCAGCAGCAGCAGCAGCGGCGGCAGCAGGAGCAAAACCAGCGGGAAACGGAACGGATCAGGGATCAAAGGAGTCGGGAGCGTGAGCTGAGCCGTGGCCGTGACGTCTCCGCCTTAAATACGCCCGTGCGCAGCCGTAGTCGCCAGCAGCAGCTGTGAGTAGCGTAGAGATTCTCCATTGAGGCGCCGCATCTCAAGCTCATTCCATCATTGCCTTAGGCGCCACGACCCCGAGGATGACAATTGGGGCTCGTCCAGTGGACCCAGTAGGGCCAACTCCCATGAGAGGGAACGTGAGACCAGTCAGACTAGAAAGATTCTGAATATTTGGCAGTCGCGTAATAAGATTAAGCCACCGCTGTAAGTTGAGGTTACCCCCCCCTGAAATCTTAGAGTTCCCTCCCCCTTGATAACTCTACCCTTTAACCAGTCGCCGGCAGGGCACTGAGGAGTTTGACTTTGAAGATCATCCCGAGGACAGTGGTTGGCGTAGCCAAAATCAGACTCAAAGCCAGAACCAGAATCAGAGCCACAGCCATAGCCATAACCAGTCCAGTGTTAGTCCAGAGCAACGACCCGCAGATCCGCGCAGCCATCGTTCCAATCTCCGTACTAAGCCAAAGTTGTAAGTGACCTGAGCTTGACCCAAATTGAGCTAACCCCCAGTTGAGGTCCGCAGCATCCCAGTCACTCACTCACTCACTTACCGTTTGCCCCAGACGTAGTACTCGTACCAACGCGGATAGAGCTAGCAGTGAAATGGTCCGGCGCCCCGTAACCCCCGTGCTCAGCGTCAATCCGGACATTCCGGCCGCCGTTCCGCTGCCCCGCACGCCGATGCGATTGAAGAGCAAGGTATCGCTGACCGCCCGAGCTGTGCAGGACATTGTCAACAAGCGGCATCAGCGCCTGTGAGTGTCCCAGAACAAAAAATAAGAAACCCCTAGGCCAGTTAGAGAAAAGCAACCGGCACCACCACCAGCCACTACACTCACCCTGCCCATTAGCCTATAAATCTGTAGGGTTATATGTATAAACTTATTTATTTTTACAGCCAACGCACTGGCACTGATGAATTTGACCTGGACGAAAGCGATGCCTATGGTGCTGGAGCTCACATGGATGCGGACGTTGCGGCGTAAGTTGGGGGAGAGGGAGTAGTAATACGTCAGAAATCTCTTATAAAGAGGTCTCTGCTAGGCACCTTTGAGTACCTTAAACTCACTCAGATATACCTATGAATGAATACGTGTCTTAACCATGACGAAATCAATTACTCGGCAAAGTTCTGAATACTCAAAAACCTCTTTAAACTTCAATGATTTCTCAAGGGGGTTCAGCGAACCAATCGAACTCTTGAGATTTCTGCGACACCCGGATAACTTGGATAATTAGATATAATGAGCTAATGGTAACTTAATTTTTTTTCCAGCGCTCGACGCACGCCGCCCAGAGGCGCTCCACCGCCACCGCCTCCGCCAGCGGCCGGCATGAACAGGTTCTACCAACGTTATTAACCGTATTCAGTTGCCAATGAAATGAGTTTGTTTTTTGCCTTGCGTTTGATTTTGATTTTGATTTTGGTTTTTTGATTGATTTAATCGAATCTTGTGCACATGCCAGAGACAAGACAAGTACCAACCGAAAAACACACACAAATTCTTATTGTGTTCACAGCGACAAAGTCTATATATTCTGAACTTACTTTCTCTCCCCGAAAACCCGATCTCTCGCTCTCTTTTTGATGATGATGGTTGGTGGTGTAGAGATCGCACGGTGCGCTGGAACGAGGACGAAACCGAGGACTTTGAGTTCGAGGAGGCCGACGCACCAAAGAGTCCCATGTATCTGAGCCACAACATCCACTGAGCATCGAACCAGACCCATCGATACCCCATCTCAAATATTGGAATTTATTTTGTATTTCGCTTCTATTGCTCCCCTAGAACGTAAGTGAAATGTAGTTATAGTATCGAACCAATATGTTGTAGGCATTTAACAAGCGTAATAAATAAATAATCTATAACGAATGAATATTTCACAACAATAATCTAAGAATCAGTTCAGTCTGTTCAGTATCCCTTAACCATGTCGAAGATTGTAGTGCGGGGCTTCCTGCTGCTCATTTTTATGGCAGTTCAAGTGCAATCGAAACGATTTACCGCCAACCAAATGTTTGGCCAGGTGATAAACGATCTACCAGATGACAACGTCGTCGTATGTCCTCTGGCGGTCGATGTGTCCCTAACCCAACTATACCTAGCAGCCGGAGGAGCAACAGCGACCGCATTAAAAACTGATTTGGCTATCAAAGAAACCTCAAAAGGAAATATATATAAGAATCCCTTTCCGGCATGGGTGTCGGAGGAAATTCGGATTGCTGGTCGATTATTTGCACGCACTGGAACATCCATCCAACCGCAGTTTCAGAGTACCCATGGAAAATATTTAAATACAGAAATGCAAAACGTGGAAATTGGTGACAAATGGCCCTTGACGATTAACAAGTGGGCCATCTCGCAAACTGATCCCAGCCTTGAGGATCTTATTGACGCCTTCGATGGTTTGGAAAGTGTCTTTGTGAGTAGCGCCGTCAACTTTTTTGGTTCGTGGAAGTATCCCTTTAAAGATATTGGTGATTCCACGTTTTATGTATCGGACGAAAGTCGTGCGGAGAAGGTTAAGATGATGCAAGTGGCTGGCACCTTTAAGTACACCTTTTTGCAGAACATAGAATGCCACTTGGTGATTATTCCGTTTTCAAAATCAAACATAGAAATGGCCCTGTTAATTCCCAGAAATTTCTATGAGATTTCAAAGATAGAAGAGGGTCTGAACACCATAGATTTCAGTAAAACAGATGTCAGAAAAGTCAATATCTCCCTGCCACAGTTCAAGTTCCGATATAGCCGAGATATGATCCAAACCCTGATCGAAATAGGTGTTGATAAGAATGTTTTTGCCAATACTGATGTCTCAGAACTTATTGCGGACAAAAAGAAAGCCAGTATCGACAGCATCATGCACTCGACCATCATTCAGGTTGACCCAGAAGGTGTCAAGTCAGCTTTTGCCACAGGTTCGATATATTATCATAAAGAATTACATGGAATTAGTTATTCAAAACCAATTTTAATTTCCTTTTTAAGGCATTGACATGTGGTCTACAAGCCCGCCCACTGTTTCCCGTAGGCGTAGGTCAACCAAAGAGCCGATATTACCCAAAGGTTCGATATTATCCTTAAGCCATTGATCGACTAACTCAAAACCAATTTTAGATCAATTTTTAGTGCGCAAGAAGAGAGCCCCCCCAAAACCGGTGAAACCACCAGCGTACGTGGATTTAGAGGTGAACCGTCCTTTCTTGTTCGTCGTCAGAGACAGTAAAAACATGTACTTCTTCGGTAGATTCAGTTATCCTGCCTAAAACTGTAAATAAATACATATATATAATATTCCAAAAAGTCCACAGTTTGTTGAAATTTTCGCTTGAATTGGCGCTTTATTTAGTTATCAAATCGTCTGGATGGATCAATGGGTGCTTGGCTGGCCACTGCCCGCTTACTTCTTCTTCAGGAAGGGGCTGACGATGGCTGGAGCAGCATAGGTGGAGATGGGAGCAGTGTAGGTGGTCACAGGAGCGGTGTAGGCAGGGGCACTGTACACCGAAGCAGTGTAGGCGGGAGCAGCGGCAGCATAGGTGGAGTAGGCAGGAGCAGCAGCAGCAGCATAGGTGGAGTAAGCAGGAGCGGCAGCAGCATAGGTGGTCACGGGAGCGGTATAGGCCACAGGAGCAGCGGCGGCATAGGTGGCAGCATAAGGAGCAGCGGCATAGGTGGTCACGGGAGCGGCAATGAAGCCAGCCTGGGCGGCGGCAATGCAGAGAGCCAAGCAGATGAGGAACTACGGAAATACAAAGCAGAATCCTTTAGCAAAACCATTCGATCCTGAATGTCAGGCTGTGGCTCTTACCTTCATGTTGATTTGATTGTTTTGGGTTTGTTGGTTTGTCAGCAACTGATGCTGTTGGCCACTTTTCTCTGGCATTTTATAGGCCAATTGTCGCCACATTTGGCCAAAACGGGTTTCCGGCTTAGGCAGCCGCAAATACAAAATACAAAAAACCTAAATTAGAACACAATTGCGTTCGCAGCGAGATTTCTGCCAGGTAACGTTCAATGAACGCGGATGCCGCGCCTCACGGCGGCGTGTCAAATGGATTACTCTTTTCCCGCATTCATGGCGAGAGATCTGATGGCGACAACTGAAATGGACAGGGAATTAGAATTACGATTCTGATTACTGATTACTGATTCGATGTGTGGGCAGCAGACTCACCTCGCCCTCCACCTGGGATTTCCACTTCAGCGAAGCTCCGCTTTATCTTTGGTCACTTCGTCGAGTATTTGTCAAAACTTAAAGATTAAGTAGCTATTTGGTAATGACTAGGAGTATTTATAAAGGATTGATAAACTATTTATAAATTATTCTGTGCGCTTAGCAGGAATGTCTACGAAACAAGATCCTTAGAGATCAGAATCTATTGTGAAATATAAAAAAAGGTAGCTTAGTTTTAAGTTTGTAATCTTAGCCTATGGTTCTTTGGTTCAAGGCACTTGGAATTGCTGAAGAATAGGCCTACGCCCTACGCCTTGGTTTCCGGCAATGTGGCTTTCATCTTCACTTCCACTGAACTTGGCGGCTTCTTGCGCCTCACATCGATCTCGTATAGAGCCAATCCCAGTTGATGGACAAAAGAACTGAATTGCTTGTTCAGGTAAGCAAAACTTAGCGCTGGCGGCTGCTCCACAGCGCAAGTTCCCCGGAGATCATCTTCCGCCCAGTGGGGAGCGTCCACATCGCAGGGATGCCTGCCCTGCAGGCGTGGAAACGCCTCTGTGGAGAGATGCGGATAGAAGACATTCAACAGCTCAAAGTTAAGGTAGCTGCTGGCATTGGACTGGACCAGTGCCTCGTGGAGATCGGCGCTCAGAGAGGCGGGAATGGCCAAGTAGAGCTTATAGCGCAGACGTTTCGGCCCTGACTGCTTCACCTCGCAGTTGCCGCTAATCAACTTCACCTTCTGCATTAGGGAATCCAGGGAGAGGCCTCCGTATTCGTATAAATAAAAATCCCGCGGACGGCGATAACGCTGATGCGTTTGCCTGTTGAAGTGCAGCACCCGAGAACTGGGAATGTTGAGCAGATGCAGAGGCAGGCTGTAGATGTGCGAGGTCATCAGGTGGACGTGCGTGGCCGCCGGCTTGGTGGCCACCACATGCGACATATCCGCTGCCAGGGGATAAACCCCTGCCTGATGGATGAAGCCAAAGAAGAGGGTGAGTGCCACATTGCTCACGTACCAGATTTTCAGGAGATACGGACCGGAGGCCTTGCTTGAAAGCCATCGTTCGTAGAACCAACGCAACAGCGGGTGATCCTTCTGGAAGGGATACTTGGCACTGAATCCGGTGATCAGCTTGGGAGCGTGTAACAGCAGCAGTGGGAATGTCACCGGAAGCAGGAAGCGCGGCTCCTGATGATTGATCAGCGAGAGAAAGAAGAGCGGCACGAAGATGGCTCCCGACATCAACGATACAATGCTTTGGAAGCGCGGCAGCACTTGGTACTCCGCCCGGAAGAAGCGTAGCAGGAGTTGGGCAAAGGCACCCAGGGAAGCCAAAGCCAGGACATTGAAAAGCATCGGCATATTGACCATTAGATGAACGTAACAGGGATGCACTCCATGGCTAGCAGTTTGTGCCGAGTCCAGGTTCGCCTTGATGAAATTCCAGGGCGTAAAAACAAAGTTATCGATGTTCAAATGCATCATGTGCAGCTCTCCCACAGTCAGGTGCTGATAGTACAATGAATCGCAGAAGATGAAGACCACAAGCGCGGGCAGAGCACACAGACAGAAGAGAACTATGCGCAGATTAAAGTCCCGAAAGGTGACGCTTCGCGTGCCCATCCCTCGCAGTAGCCAAAAGAAGACCATGGGTGCCCCGAAGAGCAGGAAGGTGGGACGATTGAACACTCCGGCCACACAGATCGTGGACATGGCCAGCAAATGCTGTAGATTGTGCGGAGGCAGGGCGTTCTTCAGCTTCCAGATGCGTACGCGTTCGCTTATGGACTCTGCTTTGTCGTATTTCTCTTCGAGGAACTCCTTCTTGTACACCACCGTGTTTGTGCGTAGCATGCACTCTGCCACCAAGCAGAGCAGCCACGAGCACATGGCCATCTCGAGGCTGTTGGAGAAAGTGCGTGTGCCGAAGACCAGCAGCACCCAAGAGCTGCCCAGCGCCAGCAGACGAATCTCGAAGCGGAGTCCGTACAGCCGGCAAATCCTGTATAAGCACCAATCGTTGCTAAACGAGATGAGGGTGTAGACAAGCCGGGGAAACACCACGTATGCATACGTGCCCAGCAGCTCCACATCCCACCAGGTGCGCAGGTACATTGCTATGAACTCATAGAAGCTCCAAGGCACACGGAGCAGGGCAAAGGGTAGCGTTATGCTCCGCACCGGCAACGAGTTGTTGAATTCCCAGGTGCGGGTGTGCTCCAGCCGAAAGTGGTCGCCTGCAGAGGGTAAATGTTAATAAAACACAGTTTCTTACTTAATTTAATTTCATATCCTTACCAGTCATCACTTCCACGCTCTGAAAGAACTCATCCGGATGCACGTAGCCCAATTGGGGCACGAAAACCAGCAGCAGACGAACTGCCGCAAAGCAGAAATAGGTGCTCAGGTGGCGGTCACCCGGTGAACGGTTCTGCCACAGCTTCGTCAAACGCATTTTGTAATCTGCAGCAACTATAAACTACGGAAACTCCACTAGTTTTGCAATTGTTTGTGATAAGAAAATTAACGAGAATTCATTTGTTTTGGTTTTTTTTTGTTGTTTTTACACCCAATTTCTTTTTTCACGAATGCTGGTCACACTTGAAGATAGACAGTAAAATATACCAGAATACTGAAAATACTAAAATTGTATTCTGCGAGACAGTTTGAGAGCAACTGCACATGTTGAGCGGTAAAATTTTAAATTAATTGGAAATTTAACAGAGGAAAAACGAATATTTAAATTAAACCTTAGTTTTTCTTCTATTTCTATTATTATTATTTATTTATAAATATAAATATTAAATGTTGAACTAATTAAATTTAATATAAAAATTAAGGTTATAATATTTTCTTCAATATCTATATTTTATTATAGTTATTTTTTATTGTTTCCTTGTTGTAATTAATTACTTTAGATAGGTTTTTAGAAAGAAAAAATTATCTACTTGGTAATTTTTAAGATTTTACAAATTTCTAGGCTCAATTTAGGCTTTTCATAGACTTAAGACGTGATTATACGCTTCAACCATCATTTATGGTTTCAACAATTAATATCCATTGACTTGCATAAATTAATCATTTATTTTTCAAGCGTTTTTTCCCCCGTTTTGAACCCATCACCTCCACCACCACCACCTGATCTCTGTGATCAATTGCAATCCATTCAGCTGTCGCGCCTTCCGTTTGCTTATTTTGCGTTCGAGCCGATGACGTAGTTTGCGGCTTGGCTAGGAAATTCGATATTGAGTTACAGTTACATAAGCCCCGGTTCTGTGGCCAAATAGTTCATAAACGCACATCGATGAATAATACCGAGACACAGCATCTATAGACCCATAAAACCATTGACAGACAGAGCAGCGTCTAAGGGCAGACAGGAAAAGTTAACAGCAAGAAAAGTTGATTATTATTAAACTTTTGGTGTACATTTTTACAAATATATTTTTTAAGACTATAGGTTGATCTACGTTTCTTGTTTATTTTAATTAGAAATCACATAATATTGACCCTCATATTTATTCATATCATTCCATATACATATATTCCGGCGTATTCGTATATGGTGGGGATCGGGATCGGGATAGGGAAAGGTACCACCTACCCCAACCACAGAAAACGTGTGCAGCCCATGACGAAGTCGTCAGTTGACTCCATACGAGTCTAACGCCTCCGCGAAGTCCCCCGATCCGCGATCTGCGATTCGCGATTTGCAATTACGCTGAATTACCCACTTGACAAACCGAGTCGAGTGTGCGCGCAACGCTCGCGGCATCTGGGCTCGCAATAATTAGCAAAAATAAATATAAAAAAAAAATAAATAAATAAACAAACAAAAACTCAAATTAAATTCCAACTTTTTGCTCGGGAAAAAACTCTAATCATTCTCTCGGAAATCATGTGAAGCATCGCAGACAATTTTAGAGTCAGATAGCAGTAGCTCTTTAAAGGGTAAACAACTGGGAATAACCGCAGCAAAAAAGAAAATTTTAACTATCTTACTAGTTAATGGGGATTGTCCATCATTTTCGAGGGAAATATAAATTATTTGCAGCTTTATAAAAAAGCAAATTAACAAAGGAAAGCAGAGTTCTAAAGTGAAAAGTGAAGCAAGTGCAAAGAAAATGTTTTCAAATGTTTAAAATATAATAATTTGAATATTTTGTGATATTACCAAGTGAATTATTATAGTAAACAAATTAAAAACAAAAATTAAAAGCCATACCATGAGACCTTCTGCTTCCTCAATTATCAATTCCAACTCGAAACTGAATTAATGAAATGAAACTTTTCCTCCTGTCAATCGAATGGACAGTTTAGTAATGTGGCAAGCGTTTAACAAGGCTTCTAGGCAAACCTAATGGGCCACGCCCCCGAGGTCCAATACTCCAGACCCTCCCCCGTTCCACCCCAAAAATGCCCATTAAACAACTTCGATGAGCAACAGTTGGCTGCAATTTAAGTTACACTTTGCCACCTGTCGGTCCCAGTTCCTCGCTGTGCTGCCCCAGCTGCAACCCCAAAAGATAACCCGAAGCTGACTCGAATCGTCGTCCTGCCGACGAAGTCCTGGCGCCCGCCTGGGCAGCGCGTGTATAAAAGGAGCACTCCGGCCGGAGGATTCATCAGTTGGCCCAGCGGAGCGGCGCGCGTCTCTCAGATCGGACGCCAGGAAGGAAGCCAAGGCTCTAGGAATTTGTTTAAGTTTGTGCAGTGCCATGGACAAGTAATAAATAAAAAGTGTTTTCGGTTAATGAAAATTAGTGGAAATTTAAAACTTATTTAACAGTTTAGTCAAAGAAAGTAAGTGCACAAATTAAACACTACATTAAACAGAATTTTGTATATATATTCTTTAAAAATATAGTTTGAATTTTTATCTTTTTATTTTGGGTTCAAGTGTGTAGTTAAAAAATAATTTTTAAATATTCTTATAAAGAAACTGAGCTACTTTCTGCAAAAACTGTTGTTTATTGTAGTTTTTTAAATCAAAGTAATTATTAGTTGTTCCAAAAATTATTAAAATTCAGTTTGTAGTTAAAAATACATTACTTTGTATTTCTTTTATAAACAAAATATTTTATTTGTCTTTGAAGGTTTTTTAAATATCTCAAACTCTCAAAGTCAACAAAGATTTTAATTTAATTTAGGAAATATTTATTTCATCAAGAGATAATCAAATTTCTTGAATTATTTCAGAATAAATTATGATATCTTTGAAATATTTAATATCTTTAGGTTTACATTTATTTTTGAATCTTTTAAGGGAATTCTTTTCTTAAAGAAACAATTTTCCTTTTAAATTGCACTTTTAAGACTGTTATTATTTTAGAAAGAAAGGATTTCCCTTAAATATTATTAATCTAGAAGTTACAAAACTTTCCAAAAACCAATAAAGAACTCTTAATATAGACACAATATTTATTTAGCTGTCTCTTTAAAATTAAACTTAGCTCCCAGAAATATTAAAATAATTACAATTAAAACCATATAAATATTTTAATTTCCTTATCTCTTTAGAAGCATCTGGCAAAGATTATTCTTTCCTTCATATCTCCAAGTGCTTTTTGATTGTTTTGCATTTATTTTTGGCACCTCCTTCTGTGTTCTTATCAAAACGATTTAAATTTCAAAATTCCAACTCTGTCGCCTTCCGTCGGCACTTGTGTACGACTTTCTTTCTTGGCTTTATCATTGCTGTGGCTTCGCGTGTGGCTAACAATTAAATGGTAATTAAAAAGCCAAACGGGAGGGAACGGGAAAACCCCATCGCAGAGACCGTGTGCGCTGCGTTACTCATACGCCCTGGTGCCCCACAGAAGGTGTGCCATTTAAGATTTATTGCCAAATAAAACAAAAGTTTAAAGCTATTTTTGAGGGAGAACAATAATAGTCAGGGATATGCATATATCGCGACATTGACATTGAAACTGAATTTTATTTTTGGGGAGGCCACCGCGGGTGTGTTCGAAATCAGAACTCGATGCGGCCAGGGGCATTTTACGAGTTTTACGACTTTCCGCTTTATATTTACCATTTGGAATCTGTTGCAAAACTGCATGCACAAATATCTGTGTTAATTTCAATGTCTCCCTTGGGGCCGTTAATAAATGACCACCATTAGTCAGGCCCCATTTAATACGGTTTCCGATTTAAAGCCCAATTTCAGTTATTATCGTCGTCGTCGTCATCATTGGCGGCCGATACAGCATGTGAAGTGAGCCGCTGGGAAAATGCAATTTCCACGCTAAACGAGGCAACGGGAAAAGCAGAAAAGTGGAAGAACGGAGAAGTGGACGAGCGGAAAAGCGAGCGAAGCAGCAGCAGCAGCAGCAGCAGCAGCAGCAGCACAGGTCGCCGACGGACAACGGAGAGTCGCAGAGTTACCTTCCTCGACCGCGGACCGAGTCCAGAGTTCGGCTGGCTACGCTCGTGCCGCGATCGGCGTACACTGCCACGCCCCCCGGCACAACGCCTCCGCCCAGGTCTCCGGCAAGCCGCCTCAGCATGGATCGCAGCGGAAGCGCAAACAATGGCTCTGAATTTGGCGGCTGCGGAGGCGGCGTCTCCGTCGGTGCTGCTACCACAACGGGACGAGCAAATACCACTCCTTGGAGCAATGACAAGGAGTCACCAAACAATGAGGATGACTCCAATGAAGACGACGGCGATAATGCAACGCAAGCAAAGTTCACAGATCCGCTGGCTCCACGACTGGCCAACAACGAGGTGAGTTTTGTAAAAAAAAATGAATAAAATTTGTGAATTAATTCTGAAACTAAGTTTGTTATCAGAGATACTAACTTCAATGAATAGAGAAGATCGAAGATCTGTGATCAAACAAGAAAATAAATCCCATGTATTCACAAGGAAATCTTAAATTGGCAAAATTAACAAAGAAAAAGTAAAAGTAAATGCAAAAAATAAATGTAATCATTTTCAAAAGGTTTAAATGATATACCAACTTCAATTAATAGGGAAGATCGAAGATCGGGAAGATCGTTAAGATCGTAGAGACTATGATGATCGTGGAGATTATGAAGATCGTAAAGGTCATGATGATCGTAGAGATTATGATGATCGTGGAGATTATGAAGATCGTAAAGGTTATGATGATCGTGGTGATTATGATGATCGTGGAGATTATGAAGAATATGAAGTCTAAGAGAAAACAAATCTCATACACAATAAAATCGTAATTAGGCTAAATTGATAAAAAAAAAAATAAAAGCAAAAACAAAAGTTCAATTAACAAAAAAGATCGAAGATCTGTGATAAAACCAAAAAAAAAGGCATATGCACTATGGAATATTATATAAACAAAGTTGATAAGATAAGTAATCATTTTCAAAAGGGTTAAATGATATACTCACTTCAAGTAATAAAGAAGATCGAAGATCTGTGATAAAACAAGTGATAAAAAAAATCAAACAAGGAACATATATACAAAATGAAAAATTGGTAACAAAAAAAAGTTACATTAAAATAAAAGCAAAAAAAAAATAAGTAATCATTTTCAAATATTTATTTTAAGTGCTGAACATTTGTTTGTTTCACTCTTATCACACATCCTCGGACAATGGTTCTTTAAACGACAAATAAAGAACAAAATTTTAAAAAATATACAAAAAAATTTTCAAATCAAAAATAAAACCAGACTTCAAAATAAAATAAAAATAAAATAAAGTTCAACTTGTAGAAGAACTGTTCCCTTGAAGGGACAGGAGACGAATGAAAGTATTCCGATGCTTCACAGCTTATATAGGAGTCCAAAGTGACAGCTTTTGACAAATGTATATCGATTAATGATAATGTTAATATGCAACTTTAATAAATGTATCGATACAATACCATATTTCCGGATATATTCTGGAATTTAGAGTTTCGATTATACATACTCATTCGATAGTTTAGATTTAATTCCTTTATGCTTAAGGGACTACATTTTAAAAGAATTCTTTTTACTTTTACATATTTATTTCCTAATGAATTTTCTCCTTAAAACTTTAGCGCATTTTGGTGGTCTCCGTGACGGAAAGAACTCGCGAAACTTGGGGACAAAAGGCGGAATTCCTGCTGGCCGTGATTGGTTTTGCCGTCGATCTGGGCAATGTGTGGCGATTTCCTTATATTTGCTATCAAAATGGAGGCGGCGCCTTCCTGGTGCCCTACTGCCTCTTCCTCATCTTTGGCGGCCTGCCACTCTTCTACATGGAACTGGCCCTGGGTCAGTTCCATCGTTGTGGCTGCCTCAGCATCTGGAAGCGCATCTGTCCGGCCCTGAAAGGTGAGTGGAAAACCTATATAATAAAAATCCCATAAAGAACTTCCCACATGACCTTAAAAAAAATATATGATGATGTACAAATAAATATATAAAGATGCCTGGAGGGCTTTCAAATAGGATACAAGATTAAATGGCAATTTAAATGAATTACAAATATTGAGTTTTAGTCGCATGTTATAAAAATAAAGAAATGAAAGAAAAAACGCGTGATTGCATATTTGGAATCCATAAAGCCATTCAATATTTGCGCAGAACGGAGGCCTTTAGCCGGAGGGGCTAGCATTTTGTAATGAGAAATTAAGTATACGCAGCGGGGACAGGCGATGTATGTATGTTGTTGATGCCTGATATTTCACGCTCGGCCGAGCATTATTGTCTCAGCCAGATTTTGTAAGCGCCCGCACTTGTGGAAGGCCTAAAAGACAAAAGGACCAAAGTTGCTCCTGCATTGTTTCTGTTCCCTTTTTTCGGCAAAGGGATATATACAATATATGAATATGTGGCTTTAAAAACACACACAAACACAGCATTGTGTGCCAGCGACATTATCAGGCAGTCGAATGGATAAGAGTCGCCAGTTTTGTTGCAACAATTAACAGCGCATTCAAGTGGAAGGCACAAGGCCCAAATCAGTGCCTCCATCCGGGCCAGGGCCTCAGCTTCGCAGCTTCTCAGCTCCTCAACTCAAGGCCTAATTAAATTGTCCTCAAATTGATTTACAGCCATGAAAAGACACAGCCACCGAAGGGGAAGTTCTATTCAAAGTTTGCATATCGAGTTGATAATTTCATTAAGTGACAAACAAAATGTATTATGGCCTGGATCTGTGTGGGTCTTAAAGCTTGGACCAAAAAACTTTGCCAAGTCACTACTTGTCTAGGCCAAATCCCACCCTCCTTTTGAAAAGTCGAAGAGCAAACACCACTTTGTGGCAGTCATCATTTGCTCAACAAGTGTTTGCTTTGGCGAACCTTTTGCTAAGAGACTCGAGCTTCTGAATAGGGGAAAAGCAGCCGGAAAGCAGCGAGCAAAGCAAGTGGAAACTTAAAGGAGGGAAAAATCACGTGACGTGTCTTATTGGCCTCATAAGGAAACTAAAGACGGTTTGTTCAACGGCTCAAACCTGCGAATTGTCACGCGGGAATATTCCCATTTTCTTTTTCCTTTTCTGGGCCATCTTTCAATCAGAAATATTGGAATTCCCAGGCTAAATGGAGCTGGCTTTTAAGTGCTACCTGTTGATTTGAATGCTTTGTGGCCTTGTTAGCAGAAACAATCAGCGAAATTAATGTGAAAAATAGGAATACAAGGGTTCCTTTTGAGGTGCTTAAACTGTTGCTTCCTTAACTTTAACTTGAATAATTAAGGGGTGTTCTTAAACATAATATAACTCAAGGAAATACTATCTTAAATATTATATAATACAATTCCTCAGGCGTTGGCTATGCGATCTGCCTGATTGACATCTATATGGGCATGTATTATAATACGATTATTGGCTGGGCGGTGTACTATCTCTTCGCCTCGTTCACCTCCCAACTCCCCTGGACGTCCTGCGATAATCCTTGGAACACAAACAATTGTATGCCTGTGACCAGTGATAATTTCACCGAGATGTCCACCTCACCGGCCAAGGAGTTCTTCGAGTAGGTACCCCTCACACCTTTATTAGCTTTATCCTTTAGTGATTATCTTCACAGACGACGAGTCCTGGAGAGCTACAAGGGCAACGGGCTGGACTTTATGGGTCCTGTGAAGCCAACACTGGCTCTCTGTGTCTTTGGTGTCTTCGTTTTGGTGTACTTCTCCCTGTGGAAGGGAGTTCGGAGTGCTGGCAAGGTGGTTTGGGTCACCGCACTGGCACCTTACGTCGTGCTGATCATTCTTCTGGTGCAAGGAGTGACTCTGCCCGGAGCTTACGAGGGCATCAAGTATTATTTGACTCCGGAGTGGCACAAACTGAAGAATTCCAAGGTTTGGATAGACGCCGCCTCGCAGATATTCTTCTCCTTGGGTCCTGGCTTCGGGACACTGCTGGCCCTGTCCAGTTATAATAAATTTAATAACAATTGCTACAGGGATGCCCTCATAACGAGCAGCATTAATTGTTTAACCAGTTTTTTGGCGGGCTTTGTCATCTTCTCCGTGCTGGGGTGAGTGTTTACAGCGATGAAATAATTATAATAATAAAAGTTAATTAAATGCTAATAATAATTACAATTTACCTTTAATATTTTTATAAATCTGTCATAATTTAATCTCAATAGGTACATGGCTTATGTCCAAAAGACTTCCATTGACAAAGTGGGTTTAGAAGGTCCTGGCTTAGTTTTTATTGTCTATCCGGAAGCCATAGCCACAATGAGTGGCTCTGTCTTTTGGAGCATCATCTTCTTCCTGATGCTGATCACACTGGGCTTGGACAGCACCTTTGGCGGACTGGAGGCCATGATTACGGCTCTGTGCGATGAATATCCGCGTGTGATTGGACGGCGAAGGGAACTATTTGTCCTGCTGCTGCTGGCCTTCATCTTTTTGTGTGCTCTGCCAACGATGACCTACGTAAGTGAACGGAATCTGAGGACTCCCTGGGCTGTGATTCGGTTAATTAACTCCTAAGCACCCCTAATACATATGCATGCATGTCCAACTGGCCCATTTAACGCACCATCTAGCAGAGATGGCAGCCCCCTCGTCCCCTGTTTAGATATGCCAGCTCCGGGAGTCGATGGATTGCCGTGTTAAGTGCTTTTTATCGTTCGCCAGTTAATCTCACACAAGGCAAGGCACCGCACCCTTCTTTTCCTGCATTTTTATCACCTGTCAAGAGCAGTGGGCTTGTTTGCCTTTCACCTGGCCAAACATCCACCGACATGTGGCTGCTGCTGCTGCTGCTGCGCCGTTCAAACACTTTGGCTGCGGTCTTCCTCCCGCCACTTTATCTGATTACATTTGAAATTGTAATTTGCTGCCTTCTTTATTTCTGCCTTTCCTGGTCGGTCACTTGGCCACTTGGCCACTTGGAGTGACCAGTATCGGTCAAGGGATCAAGCTATTCAATAACTCAGCCGCCAGCCATTAATCAGTGTCAGTTTAAGTGTAGATCTTCCTTCAGGGTGGTTATAAAAGAGTTTTCTTTATGAGAAATAATAAGAAAAAACAAAGAGATTATCAGGCTAATAAATAAACATTTAAATTAAATTAAAGTATTTATACAATCCTCTCCTTTTAGGGCGGCGTGGTGCTGGTCAACTTCCTGAATGTCTATGGACCCGGCTTGGCCATTCTTTTTGTGGTCTTTGTCGAGGCTGCCGGAGTTTTTTGGTTCTACGGCGTAGATCGCTTCAGCTCCGATGTGGAGCAGATGCTGGGCTCCAAGCCTGGTCTCTTTTGGCGCATCTGCTGGACCTACATCAGTCCCGTGTTCCTGCTGGTTAGTTAAAGTCAAAAACTCAACAAAAACAAAGATTACAATACAAATTTATGCCCTGACAGACCATCTTCATCTTCTCCATATTGGGTTACAAGGAGATGCTTGGCGAGGAGTATTATTACCCCGATTGGAGCTTCCAGGTGGGCTGGGCAGTCACTTGCTCCTCGGTGCTGTGCATTCCCATGTACATCATCTACAAGCTGTTCTTTGCCTCAAAGGGCGGCTGCCGGCAGCGGTTGCAAGAGTCCTTTAAGCCCGACGATAGCTGCGGATCGGTGGTACCCGGCCAGCAGGGCACCTCGGTGTGACATGACCACGCCCAGGTACATCTCAACATACGCACCAGCTGCACCAGCATCAAGATCTACAACCTCAACTGCAGCAGGAGCAGCAGCAGCAGCATCAACAACAGCTTGTCACCAACAACCTCAGGGGCCGACGCTCTTCACACAAACAATCTCAACTGTAAGTGCAACCACCACAGCTTCCCGCTGCCGCCGGAGAATCAGCCTCAGTGCCGTAGTAAACAGTATCAGCAACGGATCAGCAGCGATATCATTAGTGCTAGTCTTAGGCAGTCGCATAGCCATAGTTTAAGCCTCTGCTCGGTGCAGAGCAATCCCATGGCGACCACAAGGATGCCACTTGCTGCCGAGGACAATAACTGCTGCTCGCTGAGACTCAGCAGCTGCCAGCTGCCGCTCAAGTTTCCGCTGGCCAGCGAGTGGCTGGTCTAAAGGGAGAGAGAGCCCTTCTGTTGGGAGTCCTGCAAAGCAGCCATTTTGCAGGATTCCCCATGAATGAGAAACTCAACGTTTAATCTAGTTTGATTGCTTCGCAAGCACACACATAGTGAACCTAAGTATTCTAGTTGTCCAGCCTCCGATGGCAGTAGTAGCCTTAGTTCGTAAGCGTTAACTAGCTCAGCTGTAAGTGAAGTGAAAATTTGGTAAAATGCTTTCTAAGTAATAACTGCTCTACGATAGAGATAAAGCCCTGTACAATGCATTACTCACACACACACATTTTCAGCATGCCGGGAAAGGCAAAGGTAAGACAGCCACTTACATTGCTTTTCCTGCTTGCTTGTTGATTTGATTTTTAATTAAATATATAATTTCGGTTTTACGAAATAAGAAACAAAGTAAAATGTGGTTTTTTTGAGGGGAAAAGGGGTGAAATACAACTTATACCCTTAAAATTGAATAAAAAACAAACACATTATTTAAATTATTTAATTTTTAATTACATAAACTTGCCGTTAGTTAGTTACGCTTAGCTGGCGAGAAATAATAAACAGGGAGCTTGATTTCATGGGGGAGGGAGTGGTGACTGTGGCGACTGTGATCGATGAAATGGTAGCAATGTTTGCGCACACCCACGCCGAGTGTTCATTTTGGAGGCTGCTGGTCCCAGTTCCTACGGTTCCTGCGGCGCCTGCTGCTTCTTTCGCTTGCGACGAGGCTTGCGCTTCTTCTTTCGCTCCTATTTCCTTGACCCCTTGCCGCCCTCGTCCTTGCCCTTGTCGGCCTTCTCCTCCTTCTCCTTCTTGCCATCCTTGGTCTCCTTGTTATCCTTATCCTTGCTCTCCTTGTTCTTTTCCTTGGCATCCTTGCTGTCGCTCTTACCCTCCTCAGCATCACGATTCGCCAGCTTGTTGTTGATCAGATTGTGCAGGGCAATGATCGAACGCACCATGGAGGCCAGGTAGACGACGAGCATCTGATCGTTGGTCTTCACGTACATGGTGCCGGTGAACTGATCGTTGGTGATGTCCGGCAGCAGGTTGAAGATGTCCTGTAGCTGGTACACAATCTGGTGATTGATGGGCATCTTGCCATCCCCAACGCGCTGCAGATACTGCTTGATGTCGCGCAGCTGGGCGTTCAAGCCCTTGAGACCCATCAACTGGTTGGTGATCTTCTGCGAGAGGCTGCCCACCGTGGTGTCTTTAATGTCGCGCAGCAGATGCTCAACGCCCACCTCCTCGGCCTCCTCGGCACCAATCTCGCTGGGTACATGCTCGAAGGTCTTGCTGGTGGGTGAGCCGTCATCGTGAACCTCTTCCACGGATATGTACGCCTCGGTGGGCAGGCCCAGGTCCTTGGGCTTGGCGTCGATGATCACCAGCACGGAGTTGGGACAGTAGCGGCGGATGAGCTCGTTGATGGCAATGTCGTTCTGATGCAACTTGGGACCCGTGTGGTACCAGCCCACGACGCGCTCCCTGGCATTAACCTTCTTGAACATGCCGTACATGTTCTCCAGATAGTCGTGGTCCAGGAACCACACCGACTTGTCTTTGTCGTCCTCATCAAACGGCACTAAAAAGGGGATAAGGAGTCTCTAGGTCATTGTTTCGCTACCAATTTGACCATTTACTAACCTGCAAAGCTGTTGGACACGTCGAGCACACCCTTGGAGCGCCAGCAGCCCAGAAGGACGCCAACGACACGCTTCTGGTTGCCAATCTTGCCCATGCGATTGAAGTGATCCACCACGGACAACAGGACCAGCGGATGCACAATCACTTTGTTTACGCTCACCTCCAGCGACGGCATGTTTGTGGTTTTTCTCGATTTTCGGTTGGGGAACTCCTATAATGTGTGCACCGCTTGCTAGGTGCCAGGCTTCTCAGTGTTTTAAAGGTTGTTTCCTGCCTGGCGATTATATATTTCGCGAAATTCGTAGCGTTTTGCGGCAAAAATTGAGAGCAAAATGACAAGCAGAAACGTTTCTTCCAGTGTGACCGTGGCGTTGCCTGTTCCAGTAAACCTTGGTATTTTCAAAATATACCAAAAAAGCGAAGATTACTTTAATGGCCCGTTTCTACTAGGGTTGCGTGAGCTTGCAGTCACGTAATTAGTGGATCAGCTCTAAAGTCCCATATATAGAGAAAGATCTATAGTAACATCCATGTTTCTATATTACCAAATGAATAAAATTCTATATAGATTTATAAACAGTTTTATTTTCTTCTAACGAAAAGAGTATTAATGTTTTCCAGCCTCTGACGAATATTTCAAATCTTCTTAACATCATCAAAAAACAGCGATTGACAACTCATATATTTTCCGATTGGGCATTATAATTTTAATTACTTTATTATAAAGTATTTAAGTTCATACATTGATGCGACAAATTTGGACACAATCGGACACACAATTTATCTATGAACTACTTTGTAGTTTACAAATAGTTTAAGTCAAATGCAGTTTATTTATGACTTCCTGTTGCATTTGTTACTGTAACTACACTTAAAGTAATAAGTTAAAAAATAAAATTAAATCAAACAGAAATAAGTCGTGACACGAATGCAGACGCAACCCTTGTTCTTCGTGCCACATTTGTGGCTTAGCCAATTGGTATTTTGTAACGGCCAAGTGGCGGTCACACCGGTGCGCAAAATCTTCGAGTGGAAAAATCATGAAAAAAACGCCGTGCAAACAGTTGAAAAGTGCGAAAATCAACAAACAGTGAAGCTGCAATTGCAGCACTCTGGCCAATTATAAAAGTAAATAGCTGCTAACTGCGGAATTAATCATCTTTTTCCGCCTGCGTGCGTGTTCTCGAGTGTGTGTGCTAGTGTGTGTTGTTTCTGTTTTTGCCCTTGGCGAAGGCAAACCATGGTGCCGCTCTCCTCGCACACCAGGGCTGCCAGATGACCTAAACGCCATTTTTGAGCGCAATAGCGGCGGGTTGGCAGCACCGACCGCGAGAGAAATTACAAATTTCTGAGCTGCGCGTTCGACCGTTCGGGGGAAAAATACGTTTTTATCGCTGGCGAAAGGGTGCGGGCGGCAGGCAAAAAGGCCAAAACAACAACAGCAAACGTTGGCGCAGCACCTGATATCAGCAGACAACTGGTGAATGAGGTGCGGATGAGGTAATTTCCCTAAGTGCGTGCGTCTACAGTTTCACGCCCATTCGCCGCCGCTCGGTAATCATCAATGAGTGTCGCTGTGCCTGTGCTGCTGCGTCCACTTTAAACTCGGATTCGTGCGCGTGTTGTTTACAAATTCCGGAGCTGCATTGCGCGATTTCAAGGCGCCGTCTGGCCGCTAAAATTATTTGCTCACTATCCCTAGATTTTGGCCAAAAAAAAAAAAAATACAGTGGGGATAGTTCATTCGGGAGGGGGGAGACTGTAAAAGCCCCGAGACCAGCTCACAAATACTTAGAGAAAGACAACACACACACACACGCGACACACACACGCGGGCACTCACACACATGAAGGCGGGCAGAGCTACGCTCTTTTGTCTACGTCTTTGACTTTTTCTCGTTTGTAATCATTTTCCTCCCATTCGTACGTGTTTTTTCTACAAATATTAGAGCTCGCGAGCTGCTAATTAAATTATAAAACATACAGAAGCGTTAAAGACTGCGAAGACGACGACAACGACAACGGCAACGGCAACGGCGGAATCCCAACCAAGCCCACAATCCCCGCTCGTTGGCCCATTTTCGCTGGAAGAGCGCACTAAACACTAAACACTAAACACTGAATGCGGAACACTCTGAAAGGCGAGGAGGAGAGAGTGTCAAAAGCAACGGCTAATAGGTGAGTGTAGTTTAAACTGGGCTACGGAATAGTTTCGCTACGCTTACGGGTCTTGAAACCCTGCCAACTCTTAAAGCTGTTGCTAAAAACCCAATCAATAACCAATGTCCAATGTGTGCAGCTTTCACCAAATCTAGTTTTCCTGGTTGGACTCTCGCCCAGGAGCTCAGCTATGTAGAAGCCAGACTGAGCAGCAGCAGCAGCAGCAGCAGCAGCAGCAGGGGAAATCTACAGAAAGAGAGACACCACACCACACACCACACACACCGCCGCCGCCGCCATGTCGTTCATCACCAACCTAAAGAAGGTCTTCCACCTCGGCGGTGGTGAGGCCAAGAAGAAGCGGCTGTTCAATAACATTAAAATGGACACCGATCCGGCGGAGGTCTGGGAAATGGTTGGCGAGCTGGGCGATGGTGCCTTTGGCAAGGTCTACAAGGCCCAGCATAGAGAACAGAAGCGTTTTGCCGCTGCCAAGATGTGCCAGCTGGAGGATGAGGAGAATCTCAGCGATCACATGGTCGAAATTGATATTCTCTCAGAGATCAAGCACCCCAATGTGGTGGAGCTATACGAGGCCTTCTCCATCGATGATAAGCTCTGGGTGAGTAATCATTTTAATTATTATTTTAGCCGCAAAATAACTTTTTTTTCTTTGTTATCCTTTAATCAGATGCTCATCGAGTACTGCGATGGCGGGGCCCTGGACAGCATAATGGTGGAGCTGGAGAAGCCACTGACTGAGCCCCAAATTGCCTACGTCTGCAAGCACATGACCGAGGGCCTCACCTTTCTGCACCGCAACAAGGTCATTCATCGCGATCTAAAGGCCGGCAATGTCCTGCTTACCATGGAGGGTGGCGTCAAATTGGGTTAGTTTTTTGGTTAATTTAAATCTAAACTATGTTTTATAGAGGTTTCTCTTCCTTTTAGCCGACTTTGGCGTCTCGGCAAAGAACAAGCACACAATGCAGAAGCATGACACCTTTATTGGCACTCCCTATTGGATGGCACCGGAGCTGGTGCTCTGCGAAACGTTCCGGGACAATCCGTATGATCACAAAGTGGATGTCTGGTCACTGGGCATCACGCTCATCGAGCTGGCCCAAATGGAGCCGCCCAATAGCGAAATGTCGCCCATGCGTGTGCTCCTGAAGATCCAAAAGAGCGAGCCGCCCAAGCTAGAGCAGCCAACCAGGTGGAGCAAGGAGTTTAATGACTTTCTCAAGAAGTCTTTAGTCAAGGTGAAGAGTTTGCTATTTTAATATGAATTTTCTTTACTTAAATGTTTGTTTTTGTTGTCATTAGGATCCGCAAATGAGGCCTACAACGGATGTGCTGCTGCAGCACAGCTTTATCAGCAGGGATTTGGATGCCAAGCCCATTAAGGATCTGCTGCTCGAGTACAAAGCCGAGGTCGTCGAAGAAGTGGTGGACGATGAGGCCGAGGTGAGTGTACAACTGCATTCCGATCTGTCCTGTATTTGTGCCCTGCACTGCACCCTTGTAGTCCAAGTGCTAGATGTGATGATGATAATCTCAACGTTCTTTCACCTCTCCAACTGCTCTCTCTTCTCTCTTACACGCTGCCGCCTCTCAAACCCAATCAAAAATATCAAAATCTTATACTTTTATCTTGGTTTATTCTCTGCCTTGCGTTATATTCGTTATTTTCTGTTGTTTTCTGTTTCACTCTGCCAAAATGTCGCCATGCTTATCATTTTTTGTATGTGGTTACTTGGAATATAATTGATATAGAAGCTTAAGCGCCAAGTGAAGCGGCGTTCGCTCTATCAGAGGGTTGGTAAGTCGTTCTACAGCAACCCGTTTAGCTTGCTCCGTTCCGTTCCGTCCCGTCCCGTCCGTTCCTGCTCCAACCCGCTCTCTTTCCCCATCCATTTGGCACTGCATCCGATATCGGGCCTCCTCCACAATTAGTTTACTTATTTTTATCAGCATTGCCAAATGCTGCTTATCACAACGAGGCAGCATTCCTCTGAGTATACTTATATGTTGTATATATAAAGCCTTGCGCCGGCTGCTATCAGTTTCTTGTGGTAATTATAGCAAGCACACTTTCTGACATACTCTGGGTTTTAGGTTACTAAACAGTCTGAGCAGCAAAAGGCTATCTATGCCTTTGATATAAACATAAGAAATAATATTTGCTAATAGTTTAAAGGCTCACAGCAGTTTGATGTAAACATTCACGCTTTGGTATTTAAAAATATAAATTACGCAAAGTTGTTGTCACTTAAAGTAATTAAAGTCCAAGTAGCGCTGCTATCTGAGCATCTGTTTTAGGAAATACTTGAAATTACTCTACAGTTAGACTAATGGGGAATTTCCTGCATCTTCATTCACACAGGAACCCCGCAACTCGGCGCTCCAGCTCGACCTGGACGATGACTCTGCTTCGCTGCAGAGCCAAGACATTGACAAACGTGAGTAGTCCCGCCTTTTACTTTCTTATTTGACGATAATCATCATTAATTCTTTAATTGTTCAACAGTTCCAGGTACACCTACATCCATTTTGCGGGATGCCAAAGAGCAGTCCCAACCAAGTAGCAGTTTACCAATCGCAGCAGCAGCAGCAGCAGCAGCGGCAACTGCAGCAGCAGCAGCAACTAAAGCCACCACTCCGGATAGACCAAACCACACAAAGGATGACAATGTTGAAGCGGCAGTCCAGCAGCCGCCGCCGCCGCCGTCGCATACCAAAGTGCCTGCTCCAGCGCCACCTTCGCCCCAGCAAACGCCTCCACCACAAGTCCAGCAGCCACCAGCAGCAGCAGCAGCAGCTGCTGCAGCGCTGCATAAAATACCCGAGGATATGGCAGCTGTAACGGCGGAGGCAGCGGAAAAAACCGAGTCCGACAAGAAGGTATATTTTACCTTTTAGCTTTTTACTCTTTTTAAATCGTTAATAATATATTCCTTCTTTATCCTTAGCACTTTGTCAAAAAGGAAAAGGGCAAGGCGCCGCCACCGCCTTCTCCCTCGAAGCAAACGGGCCAGAAGTTGCCCTCACCCGAACCCTCAGCTTCTTCGGTTACCACAGCCATTGAGGTGGCCATTGGCCAAGAGGCAGCGGAGCAAAAACCACAGCCGCCCTCGCCCACCGCCTCGTCAATTGTGTCTGTGGCATCGTCCAGCTCCTCGGGCAGCATTTCCAACGCTGTCCTCAGTTCGAGTACATCCCTGATTACCATTAATAGCGATGCGCCGACACCACAGCATCAGCAGTTGCAGCCACAGCATGTGGTGTTGCCAAACAGTTTGGAGTCTGTGAGTCAGATCACTGTGGTCACCAGCACTCATCCGCCGGTGATTATTGACAACTCAGTGCCGCCGCCGCCACAGCCACAGCTGCAGAGCGAGGTGATCATTGTGTCTAACGATCTGAACAA
This sequence comes from Drosophila truncata, assembly GCA_008042515.1. NCBI lineage: Eukaryota > Metazoa > Arthropoda > Insecta > Diptera > Drosophilidae > Drosophila > Drosophila truncata. The sequence continues at coordinate 40,972 of VNJQ01004624.1, forward strand.
GAGCACCCACTTGCATGAGTCCTCGACGGACGATGACTTCCCCTCGCTGGACGACAGCTTGGGCGATGCCAGCACGCCGCCCCACAAGCAATCCTCCATGATATTGGCTGTCAATGAGACGGCAGGAGTGGTTCCCGTACCGCCTTCCCAGCCGCAAAACTCCACTTCCACTGTCCACGCCCGCAAGCTGGACGAGAGTGAGGTGTTGATCGTTAGCCCCTCTTATGCGGATGATGATTCTGCGTATAATACAGCCTCTGGAAGTCACAGTCACGATCACAGCGACCATCTGATGGACACCAGTCACGTCTCGGTGGTCACCGTTGGCGATGAGGAGATCAAGGTGAAGGACAGCAGCAATGAGCTGGGAAAACGACAGCCCAACGGACTGGGCATTGTGCCCGAGGACGTTAACATTATCGTGAACCGGTTCAAGCAAGAGAAGCGATCGCCGGACAGCTCGCTGAGCGAGAATGGCTCTGTGCGTGGACGTCGAGGCATCGAGGTGCAGGTGAGCGGCAGCGGTGGCTCCGACGTGGACAGCATTGGCACCAACACTAGTCAGGACAGCCGGCACGAGGTGGATCACAACAACAAGCAGCAGCAACAGCAGCAGCCACCAGCGGCTGTATTGATGCCACCGCCTCCTTCAGCGTCGTCGATGACGAATAACCACAATCACATGACCATTGACGAGGAGGAAGAGGAAGTGGTGATCCGGCCCAAGGCGAGAGTTCCGCCTGTGGTAAAGTCAGTGAATGCGCAAGGTCTTACCAAGGAGGAGATTGAGCTGCGAAATCTGCGAAAGAAGACACGCAAGCGTACGCGAAAGTTCGAGATTGATGGTGTGCAGATGACCACCACCACAAGTCGGGTGATCTATGGCGATGAGGAGAACGGACGAATCTATGATGATCATGATTTCCGGAAGCAGGAGCTACGCGAACTGAAGATGCTGCAGAAGCAGGAGAAGAAGCAGCAAACGGAGCTGCATACGAAGGAGCAGCAGGCCAAGGAACAGCAGGATCGTCGCTTCGAGCAGGAGCGCACGTCGCTGGAGAAGACATACGAGGCGGATATGGACATGCTGGCGCGCCAGCACAAGCAGCTGGTGGAGAAGACTGAGCAGACGCAGGAGAACGAGCTACGCTCAACGTCCAAGCGCATCCGTTCCGAGCAGGAGCAGGAGCTGAAGATCTTCCGCGAGAACCTCAAGCAGGAGATTCGGTTGCTAAAGCAGGAAGTCGACCTATTCCCCAAGGACAAGCGCAAGGATGAGTTCAAGCAGCGTCGCTCGGCCATGGAGCTGGACCACGAGGAGAAAGAGCGTGCCTTCCTGGACTCCCTGAAGGAACGCCATGAGCTGCTGCTGAGGCGACTCAGCGAGAAGCATCGCGACCATTTGGCCACCATTAATCGCAATTTCCTGCAGCAAAAGCAGAATGCCATGAGAACGCGCGAAGCTCTGCTCTGGGAGCTGGAGGAGAAGCAGTTGCACGAACGCCATCAGCTGTCCAAGCGGCATGTGAAGGAACTATGCTTCATGCAGCGCCACCAGATGATCATCCGGCACGAGAAGGAGCTGGATCAGGTGAAGCGTATGCTGCAGCGCAAGGAGGAGGATTTGGTTAAGAAGCAAACGCTGGAGAAACGCGCCCTGCCCAAGCGAATTCGGGCAGAGCGTAAGGCACGTGACCTCATGTTCCGTGAATCCTTGCGCATATCCACGAGCCTGGACCCTGAGATTGAACGTGACCGCTTGAAGAAGGTTAGAGAAAATAAGCAGCCGAAAGACTAATTCTTAACCCTTTTGTAATTGCAGTTCCAGGAGCAGGAGAAGAAGCGTTACATGCAGGAGGAACGCCGCTTTGAGGTCAAGCATCAAAAGCAATTGGAAGAGCTGCGCGCCACACGCGAGAGCGCCATAAGGTGGGCGAAACTGAAGGGATAAACTTGTTAAGACTGGAAATTAATTGTTTTTCTTAATTTAACAGAGAACTAGAGCAACTCCAGAATGAGAAGCGCAAGGCTCTGGTGGAGCATGAACACGCCAAGCTGGCGGAGATCGATGAGCGTCTGAAGGCCGAGCTGCGCGAGTGGCGTGAACAGTTGGTGCCCCGCAAACAGGTGTGTATGAGCAGCAGGAATTGATAGAGATTCGCCTTATTTCGTTGGTGTTTTGTGTTTTTTTTTTTTTAATGTACAAAGTAGATCAACTCGGTTGATATAAGTAATGGTAATGATATATTGTATATTGATTGGTTTACGGTGAACTGTGGTGTCATGTGCTAGCCTCTACCCTTCCCCCCTTAAAAAACGAAACCCTTCCCGCTGCCTCAAGGTTGTGTGCGACTTAAAGATGAGCAATACCCCGAGAATTGACTCTTTAACTTTGTATTTTAATGGCTTTTACACACATTGTGAGCTCGGTCATACGATCAATAGAGGGACTGACTCATTAATGAATGAATCATTGTTCAGTCAAGTTTTAATCTATTTGAAATTACTGATACGAGAGGGAGAACTGGGACAAGGACTGACGACCGACATAGCTCATCTTTAAGCTGCAACAGCTGGGTGGGACCAAGGCTAAACTAAATCCAATTATTTTTTCAACTTTTTCTCTCTCTTTACACCCACGCAAATGCATTCACTTTGGTGGCCTACTGTACCTACTACTACTACCTACAAAAAAACTAAACCAAACGATAAAAACCGATAATTGATAAATAATTAAACAAAATAAAAAACCAAAATGCTTACCGCTGTGCTTCCCAACTACTAACCAAAAAAATACAAAAAAAAATACAAAAACCAATCAACGGACTTGGTCATGCATGTGTGTTAACAACAAAAACCCCTTCGAAACGAGCGTAGCGGCTGAATCAATTGATTGCAACGGCCATCGATCAGCACGAGAAGCGCTATGGCCTGGTGGCCAACAGGGAGGAGTTCGAGGACCAAGAAGTGGAGCTGCCTGTGCGACTGCGTGGCATCTACAATGAGCGCTCCTCGCGCCTGCTGCCACGCAATACCTTCATCGATCCGCAGCATATGCCGCGCTCTCGCTCCTCGCTTCTGATGATGGGCGGCTCTGGCAATCGACTATCCAACTTCCGAGGCTCTGCTCCGGATCTTAGTCGCAGTGTGCCCAGCACGCCCATCCTGCACAAGCAGCAGCGATCGCAGATGATCAGTGATTTGGTGCTGGAGGAGGATGAGGAGCAGCTGCTGGCCGAGCAGATGAAGCGGGCCAGCGTGACCACGCTGCCGGCCCAGAATCAGTTGCGTTTGATTACCCAACTACCGGCCAATGAGCTGGTCAAGGTGGTGACCACTACGCCGCCAACGAACAGCGCCGAGGATGCCAGCTCCAAGCCAGCAATGAGTACTTTCCGGGCCAGCAGTACATCACCGCGGACCCCGGATGATCTGGGTTTGGTGAGCAATCGATTCAGCTGCCTGGATGCCAAGGCAGCGGCAGAGGCCAGTGTGGAGCTGCGCATCCGCGAGGGACCAGTGCTGACAGCGCACACCCAGCGTCTGCTGCACTCCACTTCGTTTGCCATCAAGCGGCCCTCGGTGGCCAGTCGGAGTAGCGGCCGCTCGTCGTTGAGCAGTGCCCAGTCTATGTACAACATTAACGAGCTGACCACTCGGTTTACCAGCGATGCAGACCTGATTTTCGATTCGGGCCGCAAAGCAGCCGCCTTGCTGGATGAGGTGCAGCCGCAGCTAAGGTCCTCGGTAAAGCCAGGACACAGCCGCCTGAATGGAAGCGTAGTCTCAGCAGATTCGGCGGCCTCGTCCTCCGATGATTTCTACTACGATCTGTATGCGGCGAAATACAGGCTGCCGAGGGTCAATCAGCGACAGCACAGCTGCGAGGAGGATTCATCGGCCATCTAGGAAGGACAGACAGGGATCAGACATTGCGATCAGCACTTGCCACGTTCCAGCAGAAACAGCAGCAGCAGCAGCCAGTTTCCTGCATGCACTAATCACTAACAAAAAACCCAGCAATCAAACTCACACTGAATCAACCACAACCACAAGAACAACCCGCTTTCATTCCTCGCTTGGTGCTGGCTAACTTTAAATAGTGTTTCCTTATCCTTACACCCTCCACATATCATTTGTACAGCTTTCTAACTCACCTTTAACTGCTCTGCATTCATACACACATTCTATTCTGTCTTGCCAAAGTTGATTATGTTTGTCCGTAGCAATCGCAAGTTTTACTATATATTTAGAGATATATTGAACGAAAGTGGATTTTGTACTTGTGTTTGCCTATTTTTAATAAGATTTAATAATTAATTAAAGTATTCCCCTTGACTTGGACCAGCCTTCCGCCTCCAAATGCATTCCATTTTAGCAGTATTATCGAAAAAGTACTTAGAAAAGAATAATAAAGAATATAATCGTGAAACATTCCACTCTTAGCCACATGCCAAGCATTTGTGTAGCCATATCTTACTCTAAACATACTTAAATACAAACATAAATATACATATATATACTTATGATAATCATATCGCAATTTTCATGATGCTTCACTGTACTGTACACACCCACTATTACATATAAAAAACCAAAAACAACAACGCGCTGCTATTGAAAAAACAAAAAACCAACAAAAAATCTGTATCCAAAAAAACTTTTCTTGCCGGCTCTCCTCCTCCTCCTACTCTTCTCGTAATGTGTAAAGCAACTACAGCAGCGGCTGCAACAAGAGGTTAGTCCTTTGATCTATCCCCAGTGTGTTTCCCCCCACCAAAAGGGGAAATGTACTGTGTATTATAGTTACTCTCCTGGCTCTCTAAATGTCCTTACTAATGCATGCGCTATATACAGCTCTATATATCCCATCTCTCTCTCTCTATCTCTAACTTGATATTGTCAGATTGAATGTTGTTGCTCTGTAAAAATTCTTAAGCTTAACCTTTACCCACTAATGTTAATCATTATTCTCTGAATTAGCGCCTGGAGGAGACCTTCGCCCAGCAGCTCGACGAGATGGAGACCCTGTATGGCGGCGCGTTGATTGTCTCCATGCCCTCGGACACGCTGCAGCGGGATCACTTTACTGGTTCGACGCGCAGCAGCCTCAGCTCCTATTCCGAGGGCTGAGGTCCGCCCAGCGAGGATGCCTCCTTCTGCTGTCGAAGGGGCAAACAAAAGGAAACTGCAACGGCAGCAGCTATGACAGCGCTTTGCATAGAATATGAAACAAAACAATTGTCAGCCATCCATTAAGGCTTCCGCCGTCGAAAGAGCGCCCCTGCCTATTATATATATATATTTAGATATATATAGAGAGAAGGGTATATATATTTTAGATGGACATGTATGTATGTATGTGAGTCGTGCCAAGCAGCGCGTCGTCGGGTCAAGCTTAAGTTTTTTTGTGTCGTAAAAGCCTAATGCATAAGTTTAATTTTATTATCTTGCAGTGTGTATGTTAGCCTATTGTTCTATTATATTATTATTATTATTATTATTATCATTATTATTACTCTTGTACATGTCTATCGATCTGCGTTGAAATGTCATCATATCTACGATTATACATGCAGCCATGTATATAACTAGGTATCAAATGTGTTATATGTGCACGAGCAGAATTAAATCTACTTAATATTTATCTATGTTTAACACAACACAACACAACACAACACAACACACACACTCCCGTAAAACAAATGGACACACATAAATACGTACACCAAACAAATAGTTTTTTTGTTGACCTTATCGCTATTGTAAATATATCTATAAAAGTATCTTAACTATGCAACACACACACACACACAGACAGAGACACACAGACACAGAAAGTTTAGCAAAAGTTGGAGAAAAATAAATATATGTGAGATGTTTGGGATTCCATAAAGCAAATTGTGTGAGAAGACGTAGAAGATATGGAGATATGGATAATGAGAGGCCGTCGGGTAACGATAAAAGATATTTATATTTGTAAACGTTTATGCTTATATATTTTATATAAATATATATACTATATATGTATATTAATTTAAACAAAAATAATATTCAACAAAAAAAAATATTAAAAAACAATAGAAAAATTACAACAAGAATGGATCTTTTCTTGGGAGTGGAATGGGATTTATGTTAATTACTCAACGCTTTGTCTCTGCATATTCTGCTAAGATTCTTAGCCTTAGAAATAAATTTCATTTAGCAAGATTAAACGGAAAAGTTTGCCGACGAAACTGCCACTAACTTCACTGCAGTAACTCAACTCGGCTCCGTAGTTAAAGTGAAATTGTGCTCAAATGTCTTGTAAATATGCCACAACAAAAAACCTAAACGAAACAATTTTCTGAACTCGAAAGGCATCTCAAAAATATCTGTCCACTGTGCTTGGCATCTCCTCTCGGTTCGTTCAGCGGCATGCTGTGCCTTTCAATTACATGGTCAACGGTGCGTATGGGTGATGCGGGAAGGCAATTTGAAGAATTTTCCGGCTTCCTCGACAGTGTCAGTACAAAATTCCAGCATATGGATGAATGCATTGGCCTGTAGGACAAGCAGCACTCGATATTTCTGGCCATTTACTGCAGCAGCAGCAGCAGCCGCAGCAGCAGTAGCAGCAGCAGCAGCAGTAGTTCTTGGAACTTAGAAAAGCCACACCCACTCACTCCCAAAGCCTACTCGCAATCAATTCTCGCCCTAATCCATGCCGCCCATCCTCCACGCTCGCTCTCATCCTCCCAGCGGCACAGAGCTCTTACTCATCTTTCCTTTTGCATTGTCCATTTATGTATTTTTATATCATATATGGTGTATGGTATGACGAGCATATAGAAAGTATCCGCAGACCTTAACACATGCCATGCCCAAGGGGATGTGCGGGCCTGTCGGTTGCCAGGATTTGGATGGGTGATGTGGGCCACCCGCCCCAGCCGAGGGTGTGGATGTGTGTGGGGGTCAGTGCCAGTGCCAGCGCCAGTGCCAGCGTCAGTGCCATGTCAGGCGCGTTAGATCCATTGTTGTCCAGTTTAAACGCAACATGAGTTGCTATTAATAAAGCCAAGGCACTTGAGGGACCAGTTTGTAATTGGCAAAGGGTTCGAAGTTGGAGTACTGTAAGGTAATTACATTTTTAGGCATTGTTTCATAACAAATTAAAGAAATTAAAGAAATAAATGAGAAGGTGTGTTCTTGGTAAAAATATATAATGCTTGCTGGGTGCTTTTGGGATATGATATTATATGAGCAAGCACCTGAAATTGCATACTATGGCTATAAGGGGACCTTTTTAGCTGGCAAAAATAAATAATAAAATAGATTTTAAGTTTAATTATACACTGGGGTTTTAATTAGCCTTTTTTTATTAAGAAAATGTATTTATTTAGTTCAAAATAAGGTCATACAGTCATATATAATATTGTGTTTTTACTTAAAATGTTTTAATGGCTTTAGAATATGTTTATTCTTTTATTATAAAATGGTAATGGTACTTTGCTTTTGGATCCTTGAAACCCCTTACAATTATTTGAATGAAATATTTTTCTACAAGCAATTGTTAACCACTTGAGATTTCTTTGGCACCGCTGATACTTAGCTCTTTCCTACTTTTTTTATGGGAATAATAAAAATCCAACAGTTAAAAACTCAACATTTATTTAAGTGCCCCCTTTTGTGGCTTACATTTCTTTGTGGCATTCTTTTTTTTCTTCCTTTCCTAAATTCCCCAGCGAGTGGACCTGGGTCCTGGCCCAGCACGCCCATTGAACTGGCAATTGTGAACTATGCTATGCTGCTGCTGGTATTATTTAATTGAAATGTGAGAATGCGCTTTTCCAGCGTTTCCACTTCACACGAACACCCTCGCAGCGCCACTCACCCCCACACTTATTCGCCCAGAGTCCCATTGAAAAGCCAAACGCGGACACAGGCTCTTGATGTTGCCGCTGTTAGTGTTGCTGCCTGCAGATGTTGCTGTTGCTGTTGCTGCTGCTGCTGCCATTGCCGGTGTAGATGTTGCTGCGACTCTTGCTGCTGATGAAGAGCGCGCAGAGCAGTCGTAAGCTACAAAAGATGGCACGGCAAGCATGCTTGAGCAATGCCCGTGGGCCTCGTGGCGAACTTGGCTTCGCCACCTGGAATTTCCACGTGAAAAAAAGGGGTTTTTTTATCGCAGAGCAAAAACTACTCCCATAACTTAAAGGTTATAGAAGTATGCGAAACCTAAGAGTACATTTTAAGATAATAACTTAAATTCTCCTATAAGAAAGTTGAGCATTTCCTAATTAATAATCCTTTTTATAAGATCTTAAAAAAACAATACCATAAATCCATTAAATACTCTTAAGATCCTAAATGTTTTATGCATTTAAAACTCTATTAAGCCTCCAAAAATAAGCACTATACATACAAAAAGGATATGCTTTCTAAGTATTCTTAGTATCCTCATTTCTTCTCTGTGCATTCAAGTTACTAACCACCCAGGACACCCCCTAACCACTCCTTAACCTAACCCTCATACCTCATCCCCTTTGCAGTTGGACTGTTGCGGCGTTTTCATTCATATTCATCCATTAAGTTCCGCTGCCAGCAGCACATTTTCGGCTGTGCAGCGTAACGCACACACAGAGACATTCCTGCAGGCGCGCAGTTTTCCGCTTTTCCGCCACCCACACACACGCACATGATGTCCTTTGTGCGAGGGTGTTCGTTCGCCAAAGGATGCTCGCCATAGGATGCTCGCCATGTTGCCCAACAAACACAAATTCCAACACAAAAGGATCCTGAATCTCGCGTTCGCTCTTCCGTTCGTTTTTTGGGTTCGGCCCCTTCGGTGACTCTTCGGGAAGCAGTTCGTTCGCTTGGCTGTTCGTCTCTCTCTTCGGCCATACCCATTATATACCTTAACTGAAATTTTCAGCTTCAGTCCCGGATGAGATTTAGCAACGTGCGCTACAGCTTCTCTCTGGCCGCGAAAATAGATAAAAAACAAATCCCAGAAAAGCTGAGGGGAAGCCAAACGGAAGGCAGCTGAGACGCGTGCACAAAACGCTTAACTGTTTTTTATTACCTAGGCCGTAGTAGAGTGAATTCTAAAAGCAATAATTAATAATAGCGAATAATTAATAAATATATATAAAAGTGTGCAAAGTTCTAGCGTGTTTCCATCTATCTACACACATATATGGCGAAAATAGTAAACCCGATTACAATGTTAAATGTGGAAACTTTGGGCACGCAAAGCGTCGCAGCGTAGACGCCGACTGTGGCAGCGGGGCAGCGGCAGCGGCAGCGACGCCGGCGTCGCAGTTCGCATTGTGTATAATAAAATTGGCGAAAGGCGAAATGAATTGAGCAGGCCAACACACATCGCGGAGGCGAAGAAGCTGGGGAGTAGCAGCAGCAGCAGCAGCAGCGGCAGCAGCGGCAGGAGCAGGAGCAGGAGCTGAGCGAGGACTAGAAAGCAGAGCCAAAGATGTGCGCGCACAATACAAAAAATTACAAAGCATACTTTTGGGAGCGGCAAATGGCCAAAATCAACAGAAACAGCAACACCAACACCAACAGCAACAGCACAGCATCAGCATCAGCGCCAGCAGCAGAGGAAGAAGCAGCAGCTTCAGCAGCAGCAGCAGCAGCACCAGCAGCAGCATCAGTAAAAACAAAAACAAAAGCAAAGCCAAAGGCAAAAGCAAAAGCTCCAACAACAATAACAACAACAACACCAACGATGTCAACGTTACAACTGAAGCCGATGCTGAGCGTGCACAAATAAGCAATAGGTTAGAGCAAGAGGGCAAACGCCAAAGGAGAGCGGTGAAAGCGGAGAAAGGAGAAAGGAGAACGGAGAGCGGCAACAGCGACAGCGACAGCGAGAGAGAGCGCAAGCAAGTGTGTATGCGTGCGTTGGCAGCGCTGCTTTCTCCGTTTCCAGTGCTCTCGTTTTGATTAAACTTTGTGCGAGTGAGTAGGTCGGTGGGGCGCGGCTCAGGCCACCTCCCCTGTCCCAACGCCCCCTCCCTGGACCACCGACCACCGCCCACCAGCTCGCAAAAATCTCACAACGGAGCCTGCACGGCAAAAAACCCTAAAAGAAAAAAATATAACAGTAACCATAAACTAGTTACTAGCTGCAAAAGGTCCTTTAAAATCCTGAAATATTTGCCATATTTTTTTTAAAGCTCAAAACTGGGGTTTTTATAAGATATTTGCACTGTGGGAAATGTTATAAAATGAAGTTACAGGTTAGTTTTTACAAAACAGGGGTTTTTTCTAGGAGTTTATAATATAAAATCAAACTAAACTTGGGTTTTAAAGAATGAAAAACAGAATTACTTAGCTTCTAGCATAAGAAACATGAAATTCGTGTTTATTTTGGTTGTATTAGAGTTTTCTCTTAAAAATTATTATTTATTCTGCAAGAAAAATAGAAACGATGAAAGTAAAAACATAAAAACTACATTTTTCTAGTTAATATTGTAAATAATTAAAGGTTTTCTTTTTAAATTCGTTATTTCCCTTATTTATTATAAATAAATTAAATGAAAACTGGTTAAAACGTTCAAGAGTTCTGTAAAAAAAATTACGATAGGTTAGGGAACAAACAAAAGACTCTTAAGGAATATCTAATTGGATTTATAATTGTTATAGATATCCTTAGAAGTATCCCAGTGGTTCCTTAAATTTCTAATTTGGAACTATAACTTCTATAGATATCCTTAAAAGCAACCCACTGGTTCCTTGATTTTCTTCCTGTGCGGGACACATGGCAATATGCTTAGCGGACAGCCCCTTAGCATAAGGTGAAACCCAGGGTCCGTCGTCCAGCAATTCAATTTCCGCAAACAAGCCGGGCAAAAGTAAGAGCGAAGGCGGCTCTCGGCTCGGACAGCTCGAAAGCAGGGCCGTAAGCAGCAGAAAGCAGGCAGCAGGCAGGCAGGCATCTAGCTAACAGCATCCGCTTGGCATCAGCAGCCATGTGGCAAGCAATTAAACTCGCGCAAAAATTAACATAAGCCAGCGGAAAGGAACGGAAAGGAGCGGCAAGGCGAAGGAGACACAGAAGGGCGCACAAAAGTATGCAGCTAGTTGGCCTTTCTTCTCCTTTTGCGAAGAGTGTGTGTGTGTGTGTGTGTGTGCGGGTGCGGGTGCGTGGGTGTGTGCAAATGCGTGTGAGTGTGAGCGTTGACAGAGCCCGCATAAAAGGAGGCGACCCAGAACGAGAGCCCAAAAATGCGAATAAACGAATATATCCAGTGCAAAATAAAGCCGACTGTTGATGAGCTGATCAAAAATACACACAACCGCCCAGAGCAGAGCAGAGACAGTGACAAGTGACTAAGGACGAAAAATTGTGCAATTTTGAGTTCTTTTGAAAGCAGAAAATCCAGCAGAAAATCAAAGAAGCTGAAAAGAAAGACTTGATAAATAATAGAAAGTGTTTTGTTTGAGATACTGATTTATAGTAGGTTAAAAGTTTTATCTTTAATGATTTTAAAGATGATTCAAGCGTTTTTTTCAATGATTTCACCACCTATAGTCATTTTCCTGTAACCAAAAAGTGGACTTTCGTATTTCTTACTTGACTTTTGTCATAAAAAACTCAACCCTATATAATTTCCCTCATTTAAATACTTTTCTAATGAAAAATGATGCGAAAATGTAGACTTGTGACCCCCTAAACTTCTGTCTAAAATTATAGGCAATAAATTTCATCAAGTTAATTGTTTCCTTCACTTCCAGCAAATAGCAATTAAGAGAATATAAATACAAACGAAATGTCAGGAAACTGCATTAGGGAATTAGTGGAATGCATTATTGAGAACTAACACAAAGCAATTGCAAATTCGCATGAATTTCTCATTAGAAGCCATTATATTCCCATACATTAGTTAATTAGCAAATGAAAGCAACTTTCTGGCGCCATTTCCCAGCAATCAATAAATATTTCAGTTGATATTTAATCACCGGTTGCTAGGAGCGTGTAAGAACTGTATCACCTGATTGCCAGTAAGCCTGCGATAAAGCGAAATTTACAATTATCTATTGTACAGGTAATTAAATGGCTTCATTATTTATTTAGTGATAAAAGCCAGATTCACAATCACTAATGAAATGTCCAAAGAGTGGCCTGTTAACACAACAAAAAAAAACATAATTCAGCGCACCTGGTGTACATTTTATTTAATAAATAAATATATTATATATAGTATAGGCTTCTGATTTGATTAGCGGTTACTTACTGTGTTTACTCCATCGTTCCACTGGCTCTCTAGCTCCGGCTCGTGGCCGTGTCATAAAAATAGCCTAATAAATGGCAAAACAAATCCGCGCGGGTCGCAGGTTTTCAGCCTGTGGGTGCTGGTGTGTGTGTGTGTGTGTAACATCATACCATACTATATATACATATATAATATATATGCTTATATGGTTACTTGTGTTTTTCGCCCAACGCATTTGATAATAAATCCATAAATCCTTTTTTTATGGCAGCCAAAAAGCGAGGCACGGCAACAAGAAGCTCAATTCGATTATTTGCCAAGGAGCGGTCGGTCCGACGGTCGGTCGCCTGATAAATTTGAATGTTATATGCGGCAGACAGCTATCCGGCTACCTCAACCCGAGTGGTAGTAACACACTCAATAACTAGTTAGCCTCAAAGTTACGGGGGCAAGGTACAATAGGTAGGTTCAAATCACGTAGCCGGAAAATAACGATGCAACTATACTTTCGGCCGGGGAAAAACATCTTACTACAAGGATATAACCGCCACTCACTCACATAGGCAGGCACTCCTGACTCCTGCGATTTGTTTTTCATTTATTGGAAATGTTTCTGCTCTCTCTCTCCTTTGTTGTTGTTCTTGTCAATACGATACGTCGGCTCAATTTATGGCGCCCCATTGGTTTGGCCCATTTCCCCCCTTTCGTTTTGTTAGCTTGTTTTGCAATTGATTTATACGTGTGTGTGTGTTTTCAATGAGATAAACAGACGGATTTTGATTGATTTATTGGTTAACGCTGCATTTAATTGGGCATCGATTGGTGGGTTTTCCATAAATAGCTCCCAGAACAGAAGAGCGAGCCAAATAATTCCATGTAAATGATACACACTGATTGAGCCCGACATAAGGTCAATTACACAATTATTGCACACTTCCAACGAAAGCCATCAGAATTTAAAATATATTGGTATGCAAATATGAGATTGCGATGAAATGTATTTACCGACAATTGGTTAATTAATTTGCTTGATTTGCTGTAAAGTGGAATTCTTTTGGGATTGATAGAAATGTTATTAATTCAATAGAATTCATTAAAAATTTGAGCTTTCAATTAAAGGATCTTGCGAAAAATAAACACCCTAAAAAGTAGGCAATAATATTTTACAATTCAAAATATTACGTATACGTATACGTAATATTTGTGTTCTTTGATACTTTTAGCATTTCCTTTTTATTGATGCAATTAAAAATAATCCCAACAATTGAATGAAACCAAAAATGAAATCCGCTTAAATGGGAATTTTAGTTTTCTGGTGTCCTGACCCTTTTGTGTCCCCGATTTGTATGAAATCCCAGTGACAATGGACTAGCTCGACACACAATAACTTTACACTTATTGAATGCGAATCAATCACGGACAGTACAGTCCGTTTTGTGGCCCAGTATCATGGCCCATCAATCAGGTGGCAGGCAGGCTGGCATCCATGGCGTATGCGTAACGTGGCTTTTCATTACGAACGAGAACTTTCCAAATCAAAGTCTTCGCGCACACAATGGCTGCCAAATGAAGGCGATATGTATAGGCATATGGCCAATGACAACATCAATAGTTTTGAAAAGTGTCAGAGGAAGCCGCCTGGAACATTTCCGTGCCAAAGTGTCGGAGCCAGAAGCTGTGAGCCAAGTTCCTACTGCGACACTGTTGCACGTTCTGTGTTGGTATTTCTTTCTTTCCCTTTTTTTTTATTTATATTTTTCTGTGTCTTTTTTTACCACTGCCATTGTTGGCAACAGTAATAAACGAACAACAAATGTTGTGGGTGTGGCTGGAAATGGAAATGGAAAGGCAGATGGATATGGAAATGGGGCGGCCTGCCAAGGAAACGCATTCAAGCCGTTTTCATTTTCATTTTCATTTACACTCAGACACTGAGACATTCACATTCGCATTTCCATTAAAACAAATCACACAGAAAATGTCATTTTGCAGAAAGGACAAAGCAAGTCAGGCCCCTGGCATTGTAAATATATTATTTCGCTTCCTTGTCCCCACGATTCCTTGCCACCAATCCCCCGCCCAGGGGGGAAAAGATGTCGGGAGAGATATATCAAAGGCCAGTGACGGGGACAGTTTCTCATAAATCTCGCTCGCCATTGCCTCTCGCGTCCGCTGTCTTTATGGCTGCCATCCGAAGGGCTCTTGGCCATTGGGGAATAAAATTGCAGGGCTCTGTGCAACAACGGTTCCGCTCCGGGATTACTGCATTTTCCCTACAGCCACATGCAATTGCTGTGTGAGCCCTTAAGCAGATTACACGGGTCCTTAGGCATTATGAGAATATTTCGGTGCTAACCGCCTAAGATGACTTTATCTTAATTAGGAGATGCATCCGGCTTTAAATCGTGGGAGGAATCTTCATCTAGGTAATTATTTACCAAGCGGAAGGAGCACTCTGACTTGGTTACCAACATTTTGCGGTGCACATTACCCCATCATCAACTACATTTAATAATTTTCCTTGGCGCCACTCTGCCACTTTGCCACTTTGCCACTCCTGGCTTTGCCGTAAGCACCTATTTTACTTTTATTACAGATATTCGAGAGGGGCTATAAAGGCGACTATTTATGAGACTTTTAAGATGGGAAAGTTGTTCAGTTCTTTGTTTATTTTATATATTGAGCAAAAGTTCTACAAAAGTATTAAATTATAGATAAAGTATTACATTATCAAAGATTATAAGCCAAGAAATTGTAATAAAATAGGGAAATATTTAAAAGTTACTAAAGAACACAGGATTTTCATTAAGAAAATAAGGAATAAACTTCCTCTAAGTCTTAATACTATTTATAATACATAGAATTCATAAAAGGTTCTTAAAAATAACGTAGAAAAATGTTAAAAAAATATTACCTTTTTCTCTAATAATTCACAGTTCAAGCAAAGCTAAAAAGTGCCTTTAAATATTTGCTTGCATTCCGAATTAGCCACGTTTAGCTTACCACCAAGTATACTCTTATTTGCTTAAGAGCATTCCATGGTCACCCTTGTCCTTGCCCTTCCTCCCCCCTCCCCCCACCCCTTAAATTCCCATAGTTGACACCCCATTTTTTTTATTGCTTTGCAGGGCCGGAGGAGAAATGGCCAACGCCTTGCGTGGGTGCAGCCAAAAGGATAAGCAGCGGATGAAAGCAAACTAAACGACCAGCGACATACACAGCAAGCAAGTGGGAGAGATTCCAAAAGATTGCGAGAGAGAGAGAGAGAGAGAAAGAGATATAAGGAGCCAGGAAGAGAGAGTGAGAGAATAATCCTTACTGCACAAAAAGATAAAATCACGTATACGCCATGGAGCCGGTGATGAGTCTCGCGTTGGCCGCCCACGGGCCGCCCAGCATACTGGAGCCGCTGTTTAAAACCGCAACCACGAGCACAACGACCACCACCACCACGACGACGAGCACGACGACAACAACAAGCAGTCCGGCGGGTCTATCGCCCACGGGCACAACCCTGCTGACGGCTCTGCTGGAGAATCTAACGACAACGGCAGCCAGCGGGATGTATGATCCCTACGGTGGTGGCGGCGGCGGCGGCTATGGCAATGGAACGAATGGCACGATGGGCTTTGAGACAAAGGGACCGAGGTATTCACTAGCCTCCATGGTGGTCATGGGCTTCGTGGCGGCGATTCTGAGCACGGTGACAGTGGCGGGCAATGTTATGGTGATGATATCCTTCAAGATCGACAAGCAACTGCAGACGATAAGCAATTACTTCCTTTTCTCGCTGGCCATTGCGGACTTTGCCATTGGAGCGATATCAATGCCGCTCTTTGCGGTGACCACAATTTTGGGGTATTGGCCCCTCGGACCGATTGTCTGCGACACTTGGCTGGCCCTCGATTATTTGGCCTCGAATGCCTCGGTGCTGAATCTGCTGATCATTAGTTTCGATCGGTATTTCAGTGTCACACGACCGCTGACATATCGCGCCAAGCGAACCACAAATCGAGCCGCCGTGATGATAGGCGCTGCCTGGGGTATTAGCCTGCTCCTGTGGCCGCCCTGGATTTACAGCTGGCCATATATCGAGGGCAAGCGTACGGTGCCCAAGGACGAGTGCTACATACAGTTCATTGAGACGAATCAGTACATTACCTTTGGCACGGCACTGGCGGCGTTTTACTTTCCGGTGACCATCATGTGCTTCCTGTACTGGCGCATCTGGCGAGAGACGAAGAAGCGGCAGAAGGATTTGCCCAATCTGCAGGCGGGCAAGAAGGACTCCAGCAAGCGTTCGAATAGCAGGTGATGAGATAGAGCTTATTCCTTTGATTTCTTTGATAAATCCTTACTAATTCTTTACTAAATCTTTGCTTAATCTTTGCTTAATCTTTGCTTAATCCTTTTAAAATTTCTCTATTATTTCAGCGATGAGAACACGGTGGTAAATCATGCTTCCGGCGGCCTGCTGGCCTTTTCCCAAATGGGCGGCAATGACCACGACACCTGGCGAAGGCCGCGCTCCGAGAGCTCGGCGGATGCGGAAAGTGTTTATATGACCAATATGGTCATTGATTCGGGCTATCATGGGATGCATTCGCGCAAGTCAAGCGTAGGTTTAACAGGCTGCCTGATATCCTGATTATTATTAATAAATTAAATTATTTGATAACAGATCAAAAGCACCAATACAATCAAAAAGTCATACACCTGCTTCGGCAGCATCAAGGAGTGGTGCATCGCGTGGTGGCACTCCGGTCGCGAGGATTCCGATGACTTTGCCTACGAACAGGAGGAGCCGTCTGATTTAGGGTATGCAACACCAGTAACAATTGAAACTCCTTTACAAAGCTCCGTCTCCAGGTAGTAAAAAACAATCAAAATTCTGATCTTTAATCGTCTATATCGAAGTAAGCCGACACAGCACCCACCCACTCTCTCACTTGTATCCTGTAAACGTGTATTGTTCGATCGCATCGATTGTGCACCCAGAGAGCACTTTTCCACTTTCACTTTTCACCGAAAAAAGCACAAAAACACAAATACATTTAAGGTTTCTCAGCAAACGGAATGTGAGAGAACTCGAAATCCTTCACTGGCCACCGGCCATCCATCTGCACGAAACTGCAGCAGGTCCTTTATCACTCCCACTGCAACCCACTCTTAATCCCTATCCGCACACACACACACGAATCCATCAAAGTCGTTGTAGCACCAGCACTCAAATAATCCACGTAGATGGAAGGCTTTGCACCACTGCACCAGCAAACACAGGCACACCACCAGCAGCCCGCCCCCTGTTTGGATGTCCTGAGTGTCCTGGATGGAAACTAATTGAGGCTTTCATACGTCCAAAGAGCTGGTGCTCCGGACTCCAGAGTTTGCCCATTCCTTTGGCTGTAATTAATTCATGAAATTGCATTTAGATAACTGATAGTTTCAGCTTTGTTTTCAATGCCCCTCAGAGTCCTTTCTGCATTTAAATTGTCTGGTTTATGGGTCGAGAGCAGGGCAAGTGCAGTTGTTGTTTGAAATATTCACATTGTTGCATTTAAATTGGGCAACTAAATAGTTGTTTCAGAGTTGAAAGGTCGTATTTACAGCTGAAAAGCTAATGATTGGTTTGTGCATAGTTTGAAAGGGTTGTTGTTTTTTTTACAAACTAAAATTACAAGTTTATAAGCCATTAAGCGGGGTTTGGAAACACTAAACAGTCAGTTAGTGTAAAAAAATGGTCATAGTTTTAATTGAAATACTACAAAGTAAAAGTTTTAAGGTTTAATGGCCATTTTCAGTTTACAATTTATCTTTCTAGTGAAAAATGTAAATTGAAAAATGTAAATTAAATTTGTGTTGGTTAAAAGTTTGATTATTTTCATGTTAACTCACTTTTCTAGGAAAAACTACAGACCATTGAGCTATAAATTGCTTGAAATAAGTGTCTAAAGGAAGAATCTCTTTTAAAACTATAAAAATTTCTGACTATTGAGCTTTAATTATTAAACAAGTGCTTAAAGGAAGAATCTCTTTTTAAACTCTCTTAATTTTTAATTTGTTATATTCCTCTTCCAAATTTATAAACTAAAATAAAGCTTTAAATCCCTCAAAACCGAATAAACCAAACAATATGAATATTCAGTTATCCTCGGGGAATAATCAACACAAATGTTGTTTGAAATTAATGGCTTTCTGCATAAATAACTAAAAATGCAGTTTGAGGCTAAAACACAATTAAAAGGAATCAGCGTAAATTGAGCTTCAGATGAATCTACAAAACGAAACCGCATACTAATTTGTATGCTAATGAGGAAAATAACGCTATTTTCGCAAAAATAAAATGCATTTTAAAGATATATCTGTATAGAGGATTGGGTGACACTGTTTGACCGCTGGACTTGTTTCAATTTATGTGTGCCACTGGCATTCGACTGGGTAATCGATTTGAGTTGCGATTTCCGGCCACTTGTTTCCATTCCAAAACGCACTTCGCAGGCATGTGTGTCACCGCAGCAACCGCAGTTAGCAGAGTGTGTGTTTAAACACTGAGAAAAATTAGTAAAACGTTAACAGGAATTATTAAAAAGAGTTTAAGCTTAAAAAATATATTCTTTCAAAAGTAGGAAGCCTTTAAAAGACTTGTGAAAATAGTAAGAAATAAATATAAATTACAGTAAATACTTTTCTAAGGACCCTTTTCTCGCTGTGCATCCTTGTGTGCCAGTTAGACGAGCAGCTACATCCTGAGTTTGGCCCCGGGGCCGTTGTTTTTGTTGTCAGCTTTCGTTACGTTGCCTGTCAGTGTCAGAGTGGTCCACTCTAATGTATCTGCGTGTGTGCCTGCCTGCCTCTTCTGCATCTCTCTGTATCTTTGTATCTTTGTATCTCTGACTCTGTATATATATGTATGTGTATCTCTCTGTTGCTCTGTGCGAAAAGTATCTATGTATGCGTGTTTTAAAATGCTTTACCAACCACATCCTTTCTGTTTCTCGCTTCCTTCTCGCCCCTCTCCCACGCAGATGCACCTCGATGAACGTGATGCGGGACAACTACTCGATGGGCGGCAGCGTTAGCGGCGTACGACCGCCCAGCATTCTCTTGTCGGACGTCTCGCCCACGCCGCTGCCACGCCCACCGCTTGCCTCCATCTCGCAGCTGCAGGAAATGAATGTGAATGCGAGTGCGAGTGCGAATGCGGCTGGCACTGGGAATTCGAATGTGAATTCGAATGCAATGGCGATTGCGAATCCCAGTGCGATGGCCACCAACTCAAATGGCAACATCAACATCAACAACAATCACAACAACAACAACAACCACAATGCCAATGGCATTGGCTCAGCGGTTAATGGAAATGGCGGAGCTGGCGGCGGAAACGGAAGTGCCGCAACGGCACGCGACTCACGCACACTGCCCGTGATCAATCGCATCAATTCGCGTTCGGTGAGCCAGGATTCCGTATACACGATACTCATCCGGCTGCCCTCCGATGGTGCCTCCAGCAATGCGGCGGCCACTGCCAACGGGGCCAATGCATCGGCAGCAGCAGCAGCAGCAGCAGCTTCCACATCCTTGAGCCTGCAAGGCGACTGTGCACCCTCCATCAAGATGATACACGAGGATGGCCCACCATCCGCCATCGCTGGCGGAAATCCGAACACCAACGCGACAGGGCCACCGGCCACCACGCGACGACCATTGGCCTCGCGCGATTCCGAGTTCAGTCTGCCACTCGGACGAAGGATGTCGCATGCCCAGCACGATGCCAGGCTGCTCAACGCCAAGGTTATACCCAAGCAGTTGGGCAAAGGCGGCGGCGGCGGTGTTGTGGGCGGGGCAGCGGGGGCTCATGCCCTCATGAATGCCCGGAATGCGGCCAAGAAAAAGAAGAAATCACAGGAGAAGCGGCAGGAATCGAAGGCGGCCAAGACGCTCTCGGCCATTCTGCTTAGTTTCATCATCACATGGACGCCGTATAATATCCTGGTGCTGATCAAGCCTCTGACCACCTGCTCCGACTGCATACCAACGGAGCTGTGGGACTTCTTCTATGCCCTGTGCTACATCAACTCCACGATCAATCCCATGTGCTATGCCCTGTGCAACGCCTCCTTCCGCAGGACCTACATCCGGATTCTCACCTGCAAGTGGCATACCCGCAACCGCGAGGGCATGGTTCGCGGCGTCTACAACTAGATATCTATAGATATACATACCCAGATCTTAATATATGTTCAAAAAATCCAGAGTCCGGTTAGCTACTAGTAGTTGCAATAAGTGTTGTGCGGGCTTTGAATTTAAGGAGGAGTTTTGAAGGAGTTTCGGCGGCAAACTACGCTTAGTGATTACCCATTGACAAGCAGTACTGATTTTTTGATGTCTAGCCCCCGACTTTATACACAGAAATATATATAAATATAGAACACGCATATTCCCAATTCTCCGGGAGGGTTGCCCAGCGAAGGTTTGAAGGAAACTAGATTAGTTTTTTTTAGTTAGCTAAGAGGGTTACTTCCTGGGGGAAGATCATATAGCTTCCCCGGTTAAGTTTTCATTCCTAAACCAAGTTCAACCTAAGAAGTTCGACCAACTGCTTCCAAATATTCCAAAGATCTCATTTAGGTATCTTTTTTTTAGATTTAAAGTGATTCCCAAAAAGGGGCAGCCCTCCCAGCACCTGGCCAGGTTCCCCAGATAAGCAACAGATTCCATTTTGTTAGGCGATTATGTACTGTTAGGTAGGCACCATGCTCCATGCAAGAAGAATTTAATACAAATATAATGGATTACGATTTGGAATTCATATATATATACATATATATATATATTATTATACACATGGCAAATGAGTTAGCTTAAGTTGTTGGCAAGAGGATGCTAGAGGAGGCTGGAGTCGGGCGAAACCAAAAAAGCTTTAATACAAGTTCAAAGTAGGAAGAGGAATTAGTTCCGCTGGCAACGAATCGCAGCGCAGCGGATCTCGGGAGGAGGTTGCACCTTGGCCAACCAATGGAATCGTTCTGTTCTCGTTCCGATTTACGTTGTGTGGGTTGGGGGTAATATTATATTATATATATATATAATTAATCGTAGGGGGAATATTGTGATTGTACTGCTCGTTTTTGATAGTTTGAATCAGTTTTTTGTACATGTGCGTAGAAACCAAAGTAACAAAGTAACAAAGTAACAAAAGTAAACAGAGCCAGCATCAGCCGTGCGCGAAGAACAAACAAGTTTGTAGACACATACCGCTAAAAAAATATATCTGAATATATGTATGTATAAACTAACGATAATTTGTATGTATTAAGAACGTAACCCACCATGGTTCAACAACTACGAACAAAACCTTTTGTAACTGACGAGGCGAACTAGAAACACAAAGAAAAAAGAAAGAGAAAACCCAGTGAATATGAAAATAACAGCAGTAGCACAAGCAATAGATATCGGGGCACCAATATCGGAGAGATGGCCCAGTTGAGAGGGTGGACAAGGGACAAGGAAGGAATATACCAAAGGCAGTATAATAATAAGATGTGTAGCGCCACAGATTCTAGAGCCAGTGCAAGTGGCGCTACCTATCTTATTATTATATTCCCTTTTTCGTTTGACGGTACTGGGCACTAGACTAGGTATTTAGATATTTAGAATAACCCACACACGGTTGTGCTGAATGTGGCCAAGCTGTCGCCTCAACTACCGGCGGACCATCTCTCCTGGGAAGATATACAAGACCCTCGAATCGTACCACAACTCATAGTTATATTAAAAAAAACCAAAAATGCTTCTTCGAAGTGCACCAATTTCAAAGTAAAGTAAAGTAAAGTAACTAAAATAACGTAATAACGAACCGCAAGCATATTAAAAGCATATGAGAGAGTAACTTGAAGAAATACATACAGTTTAAGCAAAACGAGACATCCAGGTACTACGATATATAAACTATATTCGAAGCGGAAGTTAAGAACGGAGAAGCGATTGGAGAACCTTTTTAATGAGTGTGTGTAGGTAACTAACTAAATTGAAAGGATTAACAAATTGAAATTGTATTAGACGCGAATCAAGCCGAAATCAAAGCGACATTTGTAGTGTCTGTGACACAATACGCATATTTATACCTAACGATACGATGATATATACAAGTAAACTTACTATATATATATATATATATGTATGAATACGACGTTTACGTTTAATATGAGAAAGTAAAACCAACAACCAACAACAAACCCAAAAGACATGATTTACAACCAACCACGCACACACATCCTAATGAAACATCTATATATACATATATATATAGTACGACAAACAATATATTATATATCCGACTAAACCGAACAGGCAGATGATGAAGAACAAACCCGAAATACCTACATATAGCCTTTAGAAATACATATTTAATCTCGGCCAGGGCCGATCACACTCGAATCGATTACCAAATAGATCACGAAAAGGGTTTGACACACATACATATATATCCTATATATATGTAGGATCACAGAGCAGAGCAGAACAGGACAGCATTTTGATGGTGAGAGCAGATTTAATTGCATACAATCTAATTGTTTGGAAATATACTACGATATATAGTAATACATATATATATATAATTTAAAGCTAACAATAAAAATGTGAATGAAAAAGAATACAAGTTACTCCTCGTTGTTTTCTTTAGTTGCTTCTGATCCATCTCCCTCTCCAGTTTCAGCTTCTGCAGCTTCTGAATCATGACCCCGCATCAGCATCTGGGCATTCTTCTGTATGATCTCCAGCTTCTGCTGCATCAACTCCTGGCGCCGCTGCTCAGCCTTCTGCTGCTTATCCTCCAGCTCCTCGAGGGTGGGTGGCTCACAGCTGGCCGCCTCCTGCATCAACTGCTGGATCCTCTTCGGCGGCTGTCGCAGTGTCTCATTAAGAGGCATCTCGTTCTCATTATCCAAAGGTATGGTAAATGCCTCAGAGGCAGCTGGAAAATGGCAAGTATGCCAGGCTTAAAATATTAAAGTTATGGCCTTTAACTCACGGTACTCCTTGTGGCTGGCCATCTTAGTTGACTTGGCTGAAATTGGCTTGGCTTTGATATCGTCTACGGTGGCTGTGGACTTGGAACTGGAGCAGCCCATGCTATGCAAACCGCTCAGGCGCAAGGCATTACGCCTAAGACTTCCGTTTGGGCGTTACCTTTTCCGTCGGCAAAGGGAGATGATAAAAACGATGGCAATGGAGATGGCGATGCCGTTGCTGATGTGATTTCCTGCTGCAGCCGCTTGGTTAGACTCAACATTCAATTTCCGCCACTGACGCTCAGCTCATTAGACTACGGACGACTGCAGCTGAGGCCACGTTTAATGGCTCATTAGTATTGATTTTCTTGGGATTTTCCAAAGGGGCGGACAGAGCCAAACCTGCCAGGACACTGGGACACAGCCAACTGACTCCTACTGAAGGAGAAATCGCAATGCAAAGTTTTTCCGCGCGCGTGACCATTATTAATAATCGTCGGGACAGGACAGGTGAACGGAATAGGATCAATATTCACATGAGCTTCGTGTGGGTGCGGTTAATAACGTAGCGGCTAGCCAGGACAAACATACAGACAGACGGAGAGACACTCCAACTCACAGGGAACACCATGTGGTCAGGACTAGCCCACTGAAATGTCAATCAACTCGGTTGGGGCAGAGCGAACAGGCCATAATAAACGCTAATTGCGGTTCCATTCGCAAACACCGCCACCACCATCGCCAAGTTTAGTGACCCACTCAACTTTGACCGCAGAGAGAGAGAGATGGATGAATGAATGAATGGGATGGATGGCTTCAGCCTTTGATTTCTGTCTCCACTGTCAACACTTGACCATAAAAGCCCACATGGCCCAAACAACTAACGGCTTCCGGCTGAAGACCAGGGCCAAAGACGAAGCCCACGGAAACCGCGGCGCGTGCCAAACCATCGCACAGTGGAGATGTTTGTCTACAAGTTTCTAATAATAAAAGGAAACTATTCTGTACAAAATTAAAAGAAAAATCATAAGAAGTTAAGGTTCAATTCATTTTTAACCTATAATTAAATTTCAAAACCTTCCAAATGCATTTAAAGCTGGTTTTTGGTTTAAAATTAATAAATATAAGGTAAATATCCCATACTTTCCTTTAAAATAATTCTTTCTTAGCTGAAAAATCCACAATTCTCATAGAAAAGAAAGTCCAGAGTCCATTGTACGGCATTTGGTAAGTGGCCACCATTAGTATGTGCCACACGTTGCGCCTTTTGTGGCCTTTTGTGGTTCTCCTGCATGCAAAGTGTCTTCGACGAAGCGGAAGCACTCGTCGTCCGTTGTTCCTCCTCCCGTTCTCCGTTCAGGAAAAGATCAATGGGTAAGACGAGGGCCTCCTTAGCCCCAATCGAGAGCCATAAGCGGTAACAGGTGCTAGACGGCGAGCAGTGGCAGCGACTGGGGCACCTACCTACCTACCTGTGTGCCGGCGGCAAGTAATGAGCGACGTTTAATTAGGTTAAGTGTCAATAAGATTATGTCGTCAATCAATCAATTGCACAATACCCACCACGGACACATCCATCAAGCGGCTAAATACCAAAAGGCATTTGGCCGTCGCTCGTACTGTGAGTGGTGTGCTTAATCCAAGCACTCTCATAGATACACACTATATACTACAATATATATATACTTAATATCCTCTCAGTATATATGTGGCTGTACATAATTACTGGTGTGAGAGCATTGCCCTTTGCCTCCCCAAGTGTCATTTCACTTGATTAAACAATAAATTTTCCGACTTAAGTGGCCAAGAATAGAGCGAAGAGTGCAATTTAGTGGCAAACCTTACTTTAATCTTTAGAAAATAATTAAAACCAGCTCATTTCTCTTTTCTTTTTATGCAAAAAAAGTGATTTATATGTATTTTCTGTATTTTGTATAATAAAACGATATAAACTAGTAACAAAGCAACATGATCTCTGCGGTTTAGGAACATCCATATCATCATCATCCTTGTTTCCATTTCTCATTCAATCATTATCATCGATCATAATTCATCAGTTTAATGCCTTTACGATTTATAACTTGCAAAACTTTTAAAACTTACATTACGTATGTATGCCATTGGCATCATGATCAGGGTTTCATTTCATTTCTTCACTTTTCTTGTTGTATAGGTATAAAAAATAGTATGTATACGATATAGTAGATATAGTATGACTTAGACTTAGCAGGCGATCGCCATCATCATCATCTTTAGATGGTTGATGAAACGAAACTTTGGATAGACTTTAAGAGAGAGAGTGTGTGTGTGTGTGTGTGTGTGTGGGTTATCTCCTGCTGATCTTTCAGATTGGTTTGGGCAAGTGTGAAGGATAAACGCAGTTCTCAGTATTGGATAAGCAGTGGACGTGGCTTCTGGTGGGAGGCTAATCGTATTCCTGTTTAATGGTCAGTGATTTCTCGGCACTTGGTTCTGACTTGGCAGCAGCGGTTCCTGTTGTAGCTGTTGATGTTCCTGATCCTGATGCTCCGCTATTGGCCACCGATAGCTTATTGCTTTTGATTAAGTTGGCTGCTGTGGAGCTCAGGGGTATGGTTACATACTGGTTGCCATCTGTGTATATAAAAGATATATATTAGAAGTCAGGAAATCTTTATCTATGGCACACTCACCCTCCTCGGCATGCAGCTGCAAGTGTCCTGTCTGTATCAGTTGCCTCAGCATCTTCTGCGGTATATTGGCAAAGGAGGCAGCCGGGTAAACGTATTTGCTGCTATCCGCCGCTGATCCTCCACCGCCTCCACCGGCTGTCGCAGCCGCTGTGGACGTCGAGGGTCCGTTCTCAGTCTGATAGTTCAATGCTGGCATGGGCTTAGAGCCCGAAGACCCAGCTCCCGTCGCAGATGTAACTGTGGCGGCTGTGGCAACTGGCGCTGAGACCGCAGTGGCCTCGACTTTGCTAGCTGGCAGCTTGACGGCAGACGAAACCTCCGAGATCTCTCCCGGCATCTCCACATCCGAGGAATCATCCGACTCGTTGCCCGACGAAGTCGGCGATCGCTCATCCTGCAAGTAACCAAGAAAGACATTCGATTAGTGGTCGTGGTGGTGGTGCAGCCAAACAGTCTGGCAGATCTTATGGCTAAGCCAGGTTTAAGATGATTGCAGCTAGAATGCGAGTTTGAGGGATCTCAGTCCTGCTTCAAGGCCTGGCCTGCTCTCAGGCCTGTTCTATATGCCGGCCAAGTTTGCAGCGAAAAAAAACAACCAATATGTTTGAACCAAATATGGCGCGAAATTGCGTATAAGTGCTGGCCAGGCTGTTCGCCGGCACGCATCTCAATGAGCTGGCGTTGCCTTAAATGTGCACACGCGTTAAAGAATTTAGAATATTGATTTCTGGCTCTCCGGCGGCGAGCAGGGAGATGGGGATGGGATGGGGGGAGACCCATCATCCTCGAATCGAAACGAATCGCATCGCCATGTCTGGTGTATCGATCGCGTCATTTTAATTTTGATTAGTGCCCGGGAGCCGGGCAGACGCGACAGAGCAAAAAAATAAATCAAAATAATTGCAAACTGTAACAATGCGATCGCCATTTTGTGCGAGGGAGATCGCAAATTGCATTGCGCATACGCCGCGTACAGCCACTGCAGCTGCAGCAGCAGCACCAGCAGCAGCAGCAGCACCAGCAGCAGACTTCCAATGAAATTGTAGCAGCAGCCGCAGCAGCAACGCGAAAGGCAAAATCGCATTGTTGCCGGTGACCAAAATGGGCGTCGTCATCGTCGCCGTCGTCGTCTGCCTGATCCACTGGCCAGGCAACTGCCTTTTGAGTGACAGCACCAAGACATTTTAATTAGCAAAGCCAGCGACGACAAACTGTCTCCAAGTAGCCATGATATACTTGGCAACACACCAGCATGTGCAACTGTTGTTACGCTCTCGGGGTTTCATGCAGAAAAAAAAGAAACAGAAGCCGAAGCCGGCTGAAAGTGGAGCTGCTCATGTAAAGGTTACAGCCAAGCCCCTATATAGTGAGCTAATCACTTAGGCCTCCTGCCTCTCACTGCCTGTGTGAGCTTATAAATCATTATTTTCCTATAAAAAGATTTATATATGTATATTCTTCCTGCTTATCTAATCAATTCTTAACGAGCTTTGAGACCTCCCAAAGCGATTGGCGATTTCACTTTGTTAATTGTACCATTAAAATTCGCAACACAAAAACTAATAAATATGCGTTTTTATTAAACAAAACATTAAGGAAGCTATTTTAATTTTTTTTTTAACTAAAGAAACAAATAAAAGGTAATTACAAAAAAAGAAAAAAAATATTGATACGCCCCCGGGTGGACTCGAACCACCAACCTTTCGGTTAACAGCCGAACGCGCTAACCGATTGCGCCACGGAGGCTCTTGGAATCCAGCTGGCAGCGAGCCCATGTTCTACTTGCTGGCACAATTTTTTCACCACATCAATCTCTAGGGGTTGATTCAAATATTTAAGTGGATGATATGCGTCTTAGTTAATATAGAGACGTTTTTCTAGCTGCCTCTTTAGAGAAGAGAATGTATTATATTTATTTGTTGCTTTCCTAATGTGTTTATTTGTTGTTTTCTTTAGAAAAGAAATTTATTATAATAACCTGACCTTTTTGAGTGCCAAAAAACTATAATAGAAACCTATTTTAGATGCCTAGTCAATTATTTAAAGGTATTTAAGGCCAAAAATAAGACTTTTTCTTAATAAATATGTATTTATAAGCATACTTAAATTATTAAAAACCAAGAAATTATTATAAGCAATAAACACCTAATGAATAATATTATTTAGGGTGTGTTTCCAATTAATCACAATTACAATTAATACCCACAAATAGTTTCAAATAATTCCTTGCGAATTTAATGTATATAAATAATTAAAGAAAACAACAAATAAATGGTAAATACTTGTCTCTTTCAGTGCCAAAAACTTTTAATAAGCTTAAGGTTATATTATTTAAGGTTTGGATCTAGTTTAGGTAGTTTAATTAATATATAACATAAAAATATAATATTTTTAGAAAGAAATACAAATTAAACACTTGATATATACAAAACATTAAATAAATCCCAAGACCCAAGTTAATTTCTTGCCTGCTAACATATTTAAACATATTATTTTGGGAAGCCATGTAAGTATACATATATTTATGCTACTTTGCTTAAGTATTTATAATTTGGCACTAATCAAATGACACAAAAAGGCCGCCATCGTTTTGTTTACCTTTCGTCTGCCAAAAAATAAAGAAACATTATAAAAATGTGGTAAATATATACGGCATAGTATGGCCTAAATGATGCTTAATCAAAGAGAACTTAAAACGCAAAGCAAAATGCCACTTCAATTTACGCTTCATCAACATTGAATTAAGCTTCCTTCGGCAGCAAAAACACTCCTCCACGAAGGACGAAAAGTTGAGTTCAGTTTGTCAGAAAATTGAACAGATTCATCTGTGACTTCGATTCGATTCCAATACCGATGGCACTGCACACAACTTTGCCAAATTGATAGTCGTGTGTCGTGCGCAAATGCCGAGCGTGTCTCATTAAATGACAATTAGAGTTTGAGCCTGGCTAAAAGCCAAAGCAAAAATAAAAAAAAAAACAATCGGAGCGAGAAGCTTCGTAGCCCAGCCCCGGCTCTTGGCTTTGGGCTTTCAATTGGCCGGATGGAATGCCACCGGGCCGGGCCAATGGCATGCAATTTATATAAAAATAATGCCTGGCATTGTCCGATGGCCGATCTGGGTTCGCAGCTTCGAGGTTTTGCTGAGCCTGCGACAAATGCAATTATATAGAAATTTGTCTGGCTGTGATATGTGCGGCATGTTGTTGTAGCTAAAGCTAAAGCTCAGAGTTACTGGAGTTGCTGCTGCCACTGCTGTGTGGCCATCGGTAGCTCCAAAAATAGGCAGTTTGGGAAAGGCTAATAATAAATGTTGGCAATAGTCAGTCAGCCAGTCAGACAGTCGTCACTGAGAGCACACATTGAATGAATGAATTTTCAAATTGGCCAACTGACATTCACAACCAAGGTGGCATTTTATTTGCCCCAAAAGTGAATGCGAGTCAATTCTGCAGCAAACTGCCTGCCAGCAGCAACTCGTGTGGTGTCGTGTGACCTACACCACCGCCGCGCCGCGCCGAGCTGGACAGGAGAGACTCAATTGATTGACGGATGGCACATTTGCCAATTGATTAGTTGTTCTTACCAAAATGGTTGTTTTGCCACAACAAAAGGCGACAACTTTTGTGGCAGTCAGCAGCACCCGCTGCAAGGCCCCAAAAAAGAGGCAACACACACAGCCAGTCATCGAAGGAGCCCCCTCCGAACAGTGTTAGCCCATTCTCAGTTTAGAGATCGTTCAGCATTTGGCCAATAAACATTTGCATTTTGCATGTTGTTCTCTGTTGTTGCTACTGTTGCTACCGTTGCTACCGTTGATGCCGTATACATCTACCGACACTGATAACTTTAAGCACCGAAAACAAAGGAATAGCCAAATGTGCTCCAACGAACGAGCAGCCGAGCGCAAGCGGGCTCCATTGATGCTGGCGCTTTCAATGAAAACATAAAAATAAAAATGCAAATTAAGCCTGGCAAACGAAAGCACTTAAATCTAACGCACAATTGCCCAGGGAATGGGCCAAAGAAGGAAAACAGTGGAGCAAAAGGAGTGAGAGTTTTGAAAGGAAGTTGGTTACCATTGAGGGAGTTTTTTTGGGTTTTTATATTATTATACATTGAGTTTCAGTGAGGATATTTAATAAATTAAAGCAGAAATCAGCTTACAGGTTTTACAGGAATTTAAATACAGACTTTGGGGGATAAACAACATTCTCTTGGTAACAAATATATCTTTTCTTGATAATAAAACAAATTAAATTATGTAGCTTTAAAGCCAATGCAAAAAACCCTTTCCCGAACCACTGTCCCCCTAAATTTTGTAGGAGGAATCACACAGTAACAGTCCAAGTTACAATCACAACCAAGGAGGGGACAGGACAGCACAGTATAGGACAGCGGGCAACATTCTGAACAGGAAACGTTGGGGCGAATGTTATGGGATGGCTGGCTAAGCAAAATGGGGCGGCTTTGGAAAACAAAAGCCGAAAGCTGTAGTTCGTAGCTCGTAGCTCTCTGGCCGGGGCTGGAACTGACTCTGGAGCTGAGGCTGAGGCTAAGGCCCAACTCAGTTGACACGAAGCGGCAACAAGCGAAACAACAACCACATCATCAGCAGCAGCAGCAGCAGCAGCAGCAACAGAAACAACAACAGAAGCGGCAACAAAAGAAGGAGAAGCGACAACGCTGCGTAGACATTTGCCGGCTGGAGTCGAGTTTGGCCATTTGGTCTTCACAATTGTTGTCGTCGCCGTCGTCGTCGTCGTCGTCGTCGTTGTTGTCGCATCCGGGCCAGGCAGGCCACAATATGGAGTTTTAAAGCGTTTATATCCGCAAAGCTTTCTGGCCGGCTTTCTGTTTTTGGGCAAATCACAGTTTTGTGTGCTGTGCGGTTACACGGATTCACGCGCAAAGAAAGCGGCCAGCAGGAAGTTGGTAGCAGCAGTGTCGTGAGTTTTTGGCCCCAATCGGATCGCCCGAAGAGTTCAAATTCATTAGTTCAGTCAGTTATGATGGGAATTAGCATCTATTTAAATGTCAGGGCCGCATTAAGATGCCACGATTGGCCCCAGCGAGTACGTACAGCCACAAAAAGAACGAGCTTATTGTTTTCAATTGGCAATTATTTGGCCTAAACCTGCTGTTGCATTTTGCACGTGACGAAAAAGGGTTAGGAAGTATATAAATCATTAAAAAAATTGTGGTTTTTTGAAATTGGTTACATTTTAGTGACATTTTTTTTATTAGTTTAGATAATTAAGCCAATTTCTATACATTTTTATGGTAAAAACATTTAAAAATTCAAAATTTGTTTCAAATTTCTTAAAAGAAGTGATTCATGATGAGTTTTTCTATAAGAACTGCCTTTCCCATGTCAGATTAAATACCCTAAGGTGGAAAAGCAGAGGAAATAACCTAGGAATTTCACAACAAAATTCTCTTCCCTATTTCCCTCAGTGCCTTTGGCTTAACGATTGTCCTCAAGCCTAATTATGCGTGTGCCGACAGGCGAACAAGCCGCAACAGGACAGCAGTTCACAGATGAAACGCCACCGATTAGCCTGCCCACTCCCACCGCAACGTGCTTATCCTGATCCCCTAGAGGGAATGCTCTCCACCTCCACCTAATTCTTGCAATTTATGATGGGCACTAACAACCGCAGCAACTGGCCAAACAAATGAAACGGAGAAGTTGGACACAAAACCGGCGGCGGCGAACAAACAGTTGAATGGAAATTGCAATTATACGAATCCAAGAGCTCAGCTCAGCTTGGCGTATGTTAAGCTGGTCCAATCCAATCGAAGGGAGAGGGAGCTCTACGGATTGCGGATATTGTATCCCAATGTGGGTGCCCAGCAGTTGAGTTCAATGTTTAGCTGGATTTAGTTAAGGCGCAGAAGAACCCTAAACTGGGCATACAATCTGGAGCTATTGACAGCGATTAAACTATGCAAGACACATGCAATTTCTGTTAATTTTAAGATGGAAATCGAATTGTTTATATTTTTAAATAAGAGAATTTAGAAAGAAATTAACTTTAAAGCTTTTTAAATATCAAATGTCAAGAATAGGTTTTTAAAATAAAGAAAATAACAAAACCTTATAGATAATTAAAGATTTCTTATACAATTAAGAGGTTTGTGTTTAAAAAGTGATTTAAAATTTATTAAAATTAATTATATAAATATAATTATATATTAATTATAAGTATATTTATATAGTATATTTAATTACTTCAAAACTTGTACTATTTTCACAGTAAAATATAATAAAAACAATATTTATAGAATCTTTAATACATAGACTCTAAAATGGAAAAGAAAGCCAACACTTTATTAATTTTTACAGCCAAGCTAGCTAACCAAGTTAATATATCTTCGCTAATTAAAGCCAAAAGTTAAGATCTCAAAAAGAGACCAACCTTAGCAATGCTCGACTAAAACTAATTGAAAAATCAGTTTCGGCACCACCTTCGTCATTAGTCAAACACCACCAAGACGAGAATTGTTTGGATTTCATTAAATTGTGTCATTTCTGACAAAAATGAGCAAAGGCTGAGCAAAAAAATGGGTGATCGGGGATCGGAGATCGCAGATCGGAGCGTGCCCACGCCCACAGTTTAAAAATCGTACAAAATATTCAATCGCTGATTTCATATTTTTTTGTGTGTTTGCAAAACTGGTTACACCCAACAAATCGCAGCGAAAGAAACATATAGTATATATAAGTTGGATCTCTGCGATTGAATAAATTTCAATAAATACGAAAAAAGCCAGAGAGCGAAACATACGTCATTTTGTATCAGGTTGGTGTAAATTGAATTTTCATCATGCCGTCGGGTAAGGGATCGAGAGGTCTGGAACAACTCATTTGTTTGCCCATTTGTCCAATGTCCCCACGCAGCCCATGTTGTATATAAGGGGCCCGGCCCAAAATGGAATTGGTGAGCAAGCCGCGAGTCGCGAGCGAGTCTATAAAATCTAATACGCACACGAGCGGATCGCTCCAAGTCCCGCCCACAGATCGTGGCTATATATGAACGACTATATATAAAATATAAGTGCCTAATGAAAAGCCTCGAGAGAGTCCCAGAGTCGGGCTTAAGAGAAACCTAAAGAGTTTCCCGCCATAAGTGCGAGTGGATAGGTTGTGGCTTTAGCTTCTCCCTCGCACTCATCATGATCAGAGCCGAGGCTTGCTCTTAAGTCTCCTCCAAACTGGTTTCTTCTCGGGTTTCTCCAGAGCCACTCAAGAGTTGCAACAGCCAGAGACACGGTTTCAGTCTGTGAGCAACTGCGTGACCCGAACGACGATCGAGGAGCGATTTAGGTTTTGCTTCAGTGATCGAAAGACGTGATGAAAAGTGTGATCAATCGCCAAGAACTGGGAAAAGTGTGTGAAGAAAATTAATAAGAGAACACTGAAAGATGGTGACTTGAATACATAAGATCTGCTGGGAAGCAGAAAGGCGGGGAAAACAGACTTGGAAGATCCGTTTTTAATTAATTAGACTTATTAAATGGGTAAGTGTGCGATATTAAATGTTAACTATAGTTTTAAAGTAAATATAAGTTAAGAAATGTTTAGATATTAACGAGGAATTTAAAAAGAATTATAATTTGAACATTAAATAAATTTGGAATAGGTTAAAGTGAGTGATATTGAGAACTATTGAACCTTATGCCAGTTAGGGGGTTTTGTTAATAAAACAACACCATTAGAATAAGAAAGGTTTGAAGTTTTAGAACAATATAATAATTTCTTAAACTATTTCTTAATGAATTCTCCTGAAAATGTATTAAGAAAGCAATTATTATTAAGACCGATTGAGCTTAGAAATTGATCAATTTTACGTTTAATTTTTGCAAGGATAAAATTCCTATTATTAGTTATTTTTGTTTTAAAAGAAGTCTTGCTCTTAACTGATCATAAAACAAAGTAATAAAGAGCTACCCTCATACCCGATTTATACAATCAAAAACTGATTGAACTGACACGTATTTCATATATAAATTCATGTCTTGAATCGTAACCAAAACTAATAAAATTCTATTCAGAAGCTCACTTAAAAATTAACTTCTGTTACTTCTACTCCTTTGCATCAAATGCGTAATTTTCAGCCTAAAGCGAGCTTTAAGATTGACCCCTTCAGACCCCCAATAGTCTCAGACCTTAGAATAAAGCCAAACTTTCCAATAGCTGCGATTCCGAGGCAAAAGATAAACCATTCTTGGCTGCAAACAGTAGCCCAGCATGCCGACAACTCAATCACCGGCTGCTGCAATCACACAATCACACAATCACAATCACCCCTGCCGACTCTGGGCCCAGTTAGAGTCCGTAGCCTGTCGGCCAGAGTCAGAGACTTGGCCTATTGGGGGCTGGGGCTGGTTTGTTGGTTCGATTCGCTTCGGATCTGTGGTTGTTGTGGTTGGGCCTGCGTTTTGTGGGCCGCCACATCGACGGCCACATTTCATAAATCAGCATGGGAGAGCCTGGGAGAGAGAGCGAGCGAGCGAACTGTGGAGTGGAAACCGCCTGCTGCGAATCCTGGCTATTTATTGTATTTTAACAACATTATAAACGAGCGTTTAAGTGGCGAGTGTTGGGATATTGCTGCTGGCCGGCCAGCCATGATTTGTGTTAGAATGCTGAATCGAAGACAATAACCAAATATCCCTCCCGATACCGACAAAGCCGTTTCATAATCAGTCGAGAGTCGAGTCGAGTCGAGTCGAAAGCCAGGCTTACAGGCAAAAAAAAAAGCAACTGCCAACAGGCTAGCCAGCTAACTGGCAACATGTGGCATGACCATAACGTTGTCGTTTGGGCCGGGTCAAATGTCAAGCACATTATTTTTGTATTTACGTATAATAAATATAAATGCATGATGCATTTTTGATAGATTTTCATGCCAATAAACAAGCTAAACGAACCGCTAGAATGGTGTTTAGGCCAACACCACAAGCAGCGACTCCGTCCGTCTTTGACTCCAACTGCGATTCCAGCGAGCTACGGCGACGGTCTCAACTGTTTTGTTACCCCATTGTGTGGGTACATAAATTTCATCGACCAACAAAACAAAAAAATCACACAAAAAAAGACCAGGAAGCTGCGTCGTGGGTCCTGGGGTCTCGGTCTCATATAATTTTGTGTCTATGCAAATGTACGCGCTGCATTTGGTTTTGCATTGGACCGACTTTGCTCTGAGATGTTGAAAAATCGAAAATCGACGACGATCGGACGATCGGTCGATCGAGCCTGTCAGTTGAGTCAGTCTGAGAGCGCTCGCTCCGAGGAGCCTGGAGCTGGAGCCTGGAGCCTGGCTGGGATGGAGGACCAACCACGTTGACGTTCGCCAAACAATGCCTTGTTGACACTGATGGAAAATCTGCGTGTCACAAATATCAAAAATGCAATCGTTAGAAAGCAAGACGAGCCTCCTCCCCATACATATGATGGATCCCCTATATGATCCCAGTCCCTGTTCAACCATCGGGAGTTATCCAATCTTTAGCGGGGCGGAGGCAACTGTCAGCCCAGAGAGACCGGGTTTAGTTATAGATCTTTTGACCGATATGCTAATGCCTGATTGGATGGAAATGCGATGCCGAGTAGCCAAAATGGCAAAAAACTTGCAATTGCTTTGAAAATGAAGTTAAAGTTTGGATAACTTAAATGTTAACTGAAGTAAATTCATGAAAAATATATTAAATTAATTTCTAAACTTGAAAGTATCAATTAAATAATACTTCTTCCCTTTTGGTTTGTTTTTGTGACAAAATATCAACTTCTTGCTCACCTTTTACCTAATTGAATGCCAATTTATTGCATTTATAGAAACAATAACAAATTCAGCTCACAAAGAAGCTCTTTAAACAAATACGCCAAATGCAATATAGAAAAAGAGAAAAACTCAAAGAGTTAAGCAACACAAAAAAAGGGCCAACTAAATTACTTAACAAGCCGTTGGACTCGACGTTGGGACAGTAACGTCGTCGATGATTTACTTGTGCGTAATAATGCAACGCCCGCAATGCTGGCGGACAGTGGGTCGTCTCCTTCAGAGCCCAGAGCCTGGGCTCCAGGTCCAGGTCCAGTGGCAGTCGCAGTTAAAGTCGTACTCCTCCGCTCCTCCATGGAGCGTCCAGAAGGATGCCAAGGTAAATGCATGTGAGAAGAAGTATAACTGGGAATGCGCCTCAATTTAAAATGCGAATTACATTATCTGATCAAATGCATTCTTCAGTGCGCTCCAGGAGGAGCGCACACACTCCATGTGGATCCACTTGGAGGGGCACTCCACAAGCCAGCCAGGAGGATCCCCAGTATCCCCCCATCATGTGTCTGTGTGTGTGTGGAGGCTGCACAAATAAATAAATTTTAAAATACAAACAAGTAGCGCGCGCAAAAAGCGCCGAGTGGAAAATTCGTGACAGCAATTGTTGATGAGCAGCGTGTGAACAGCAGCAGCCCCCGATCCCGTCGATAACTCAAGATCACAGAACACGGGGGGAGCTGTGCAGAGCTTCGGAGGGGAAAAAACAAAAAAAAAAAATAATAAAAACAATGTTGTCGGGCAAACGCGTAATATTGAGCGACTAATAGCCGGGGCTTGACTTGAAAGCGAACGACAACGACGACGCGCGGATAGCTCTCGGAACTGGGTCCGTACACCTCCGCAGTCTAATTAACTCCTACGAGCAGCGGGCCACGGTTTTGTTTTTTAATTAAGGCGCACACTAGCTCTTAGAATTATTTACTATATATTGTATATATATATAACAAGAATCAAATGTATATTAAAGTCCAATAACAACAATAACAGCTAAACAATCAAGCAGATCGTGGGCAGCTAAAAGCTAAAAGCTAAAAGCCACAACGCAGCTAAGCGGCCAAATCAAACAAAAAAAAAATTGCACAATTACAACGAACCTTAGGACCGAGGGAGTACTTGATAGTTTCAATCGTTTGAGAGCAGGGTTATTCCCAGAATATTTCTTAGGAAATTAATTGAAGAGCTTTAGACTCACAAAAATTGTTAAAGAATGTCTTCAATTAGTCACTTGACTTGAGGAATTGGAAAAATATTTAAAAAATAAAGTTTGTCATAGCTTTTTCCCAATATTTCTTGGCCTGATATTTATTTATAATTTAAACTTAACTCTTTTAGTAAAAACTGAGTTATAACCGTTCTAAAAACATATGCATTTTGTTCTTTTATATTTCTGTGATGCATTTCTCTGCTTAAATATTTTATTTACATTTGTTTAGTTTAAAGTTTATTTACAAATATTTATAAAATACAATAAATCCCTTGTTTATTCCGTTCCTTAGTTTTTACATTGAATTTTTGAATTCTAACTAATGAAATAGAAGATGTACTTCAGGGATAGTCTTCCGTTGAATATTTCTAAAATAGTTTAATGACTTTTAAGTTTGTAACTAAGCTTCCCCAGTTCTCCAGCATAAAAATCTGTGTTCCCTATGACTCTGGGGAATACAAACAGAGTCCACTTCTCCCAAAAAAAAAAGTAACTGCGGTTCCAGGGAAAAATGAAATGCCAAAGTGCGCAAACTGTGCCAAGCTCTGGCTTCTGCCCACTCCTCCCATGATTCTCCTCCTCCCTGATGATTCCTCTTCTTCGATTCTGCGGGGATGGATTCTGAATCGATGGACAGACTGACTGACTGACTGACTGTCTGACTGCAGAGACATCAATCTAGAAACGGCAGGCAGAAAGATAGCCGGGACAGACGACGATTGGCAACTCGTTGGGAGTTGACAATAATGACGATGGGACGTCGTCTTCGTTCGCGTCTGGGCTCGCTGACTCGATGACGATGATAGAAAGTAAAAGAACGGAGCCAGGAGGAAGAGCATCTTGCATTTTAACTGCAATTTTAATGAGACGTGGGAAAAAGAGTCGACATATATGTACCACAACGAACGAATGCCACCGAATGCCAGGTTCCTTGCCAGTTTTGCTCGTTTCGTAATTTGTAAAACTCGCACGTTGCCAGCATTAAGGACATGCAGATTTCTCTCCCTCCCTCGTTGAATGGAACTTGTTGTGTCCTGCCTGAACGATCAACATTTATGGCTATATTTTTAGTACTGCTGCCGGCGGCTGGGCTGCACGAGCAGCAACAAATTAGCACTGACAGGCAGAGGAGAAGGGGAAGAAGGAGGCTGCCGGGTGAGAGACAAAGGACCACCGGCCAGCGATCAGTGACCATTGTCCAGTTGGTGGCACCATGTGGCCGCCATGTGGCATGACCATGATCGGCGGCTGCTCTAGCCAATTGGACGCCTAGCGTGAGCTTTCTAGGTGGCATCCTTGGCCCAACAGTCAGACAGTCGAAGCTTGTTAAATGTTTGCCGCCAAAGAGAACGGAACGGTTTGCCACAAACAAAATGTGTCGACTCTTGCCAGTTGTTGCATGTTGCAACTGTTGGCGGTTAGTTCTGGTGGCTCCTGGTGGCCATTCAATCCAAAGAGACCACTGTACCACCATCCAAAGGGTAAAATTCGTGAGCGTCATTTGAATGGTGTGATAATTTTTGCGCCTTCGCTTGGCAGCTGCTCTGTGGCAGTGAATTAATTGCGTGCCACATTATACATTTTGGCTCCCTTATTAAAAAAAGAAAGAAGGAGGCTTCTCTATAGGTGCATCTGATGCTGGACCTGGGCTTGGACCCACAATCTCACCTGTGGAATTCTCACACGCCGCTACAGCAGCGCAAAAATTCCAAA
This sequence comes from Drosophila truncata, assembly GCA_008042515.1. Classification (NCBI taxonomy): domain Eukaryota; kingdom Metazoa; phylum Arthropoda; class Insecta; order Diptera; family Drosophilidae; genus Drosophila; species Drosophila truncata. Next base: position 79,630 of record VNJQ01004624.1, read on the forward strand.
AGTGTTGTGGCATGTTGCAAAGTTGTTGGGTGTTGTTGTCGCCGGACGTGTGGGCATGTCAAGGCGTTGTCGCGTAAGTGGCAGCCGAACGAACGCCGCCTGATTTACCTCAGATCTTACGCAAATATTGCGCATACGCCCCGTGTGGCGGGGAGTAGATTTTGCCAAAAAAATGAGTTGAGTTTAGCCGAAAGTTCGGTCTAATGGTGAGATCCTGTATTAATTAGCCTATGAAAATTCATATTTCAGTGTTTTTGGGGTATAGAACCTTATTTAAAGTGGTTTTTTATTTTTATTTTGTATTTAAAGGTAGTTGAAGTTTGTGAAAATTAAAACAAAGTTCAAATAAAATCATTTTAACCGGAAATTCATCAATAAAAGCTGTGATTAATCAACGTAATTATAAATAATAAGAGAAATTGACTTCAGGATAATACAAATATTAAAACTTTTACAAAGGAAATCCCTAACTTAAAATTCTAGATAAATACAAAACACATTTTTGTCCATAGCAGAGTTTTAAAAAGTTTCAAAATAAGAAAAAATCCCTCAATTATTTTCCAATTTAGCTAAATATTAGTTTTTATTATACAAATTTTATATTCTTTTTATTTTCCATCATAACCTGTAGACCCCATAATTTTGTAATTGAATAATGCCAAATATTTGATTGAATATCACCGCCAAAGAAAATGATTCCGTGCTGTGCAATTATTAACCACTAAATATACAATTTCCTAGGCTTTTTTTGTGTTGTCCTCGAATGCATAAACATCTAATTTCCATATGTTGCCCCTGCTCTATAGCTCCCACAACACCAACAACAACAACAACAACAACAACAACTAGAGTCAGATACGATAATTCTGTGTCTCTTTCTAAAAGCACCAAATTTGCATATCAAACGCAGCTAAAGAAAAAAAAATAAAAGGAAAAAACAACCCGAAAAGCAAGTAAAAACAGACGACGCCGCGCAGTCGCCTTTCATGACAATAACAACAACAACACCAACAACTAAACAAACAATAACAACCAGAACGAACAACAACGATTGTAGCTAATGCATGGACAATGTTTTTTTTTTTTTGTTGTTGTTGTATTCCTCCCAACAATTTTTATTTTCTCGCTTTAACGCAAAATTTGCGTATTCTGAACGATACGAAATTAAGTAAATTACAATATTTGTACGACGATTGTCGCAGTCTGTGCTATATTTGCGTGAAATTATTATGGCAATCGATTTTGGACCACACACAGACACACACCGGCTGGCAGAGGGAAAGAAAGGAGGTCCCAGCAAGCGTAGAAGAAAAATAGTAATAAAATTGGCGATAAAATTATTATTGATTACTCATACGCCCCATGTAACGGGCTAATGAAAACGGGGAAACTGCGATGGGTTTTCTACGAATAATCGATAACGATGACGATGACGCGATCGCCAGTTGAAGATAGCAATAGCCAGCAATTATTTTCGTCATAAGTCAGCCAATGCGGCGGCGGTGGCGACGACGAGACTTCTCCGCTGCACTCGGCTTTGAAATCAACGCAAAAAGCTCGCCTTTTGGCCACCGACGCTGCACGAAGAAAAAATAGTGGGTAGGTTTGTGGGAGAAAAAAATAGTGGGTTGGGGTTTGAGGGAGAATCTAATAATATGAATTGCTTTCCAAATTAAAATCAATGCTGTTTTTGGTATAATGATATCTTAAATCCTTTGATTTGACAAACAAATAATCGTTAAAAAATATCCTTTAAATGCCAGGCCAAAAATATAACAGATTAAAGAACTCTTGAAGTAATATATATTTCGTTTCCACATTAAACCCGTAATATTAATAAATAATATTACATAAAATAAAGTTTAACAGAGATAAGTACAACATTTTTAAGTTTTTAGAAGTTTGCTTCAATAAAATGATCGGAATTTTAAAAAAAACTAACACAGAAAATGTGTCAGAATTGAAATAAAAGAGTTTTTCTTTTATTTAGGATTGAATTGAAATGCGGTCTCTTATTAGAATTTGGTAAAACGAATAAAGATCTTGTTAGCTTGGTTTTTCCTTAAATAATATACTAAAGAGCCAATAAATAAATTAAGCCATAGAAATACAGCTTTTTTCGGGTGTATTATATTTATTTATTTAAAAAGGTCTCATACTATCCCCAAAGTTTCTCCATTTTCTCTAATTTTTTCTCCATTAAAAATATTATATATTTTTTCTCAGTTTATTGATGTTGTTGTGCTGGTTTTTTCTCTCTCTGACTTTCAGCTGTGTGCGTTTATACAGTCATAGTCATGCATATATATATATATGTATATAATTGTTGCGCTTCGCACACAAGCTTCCAAATAAGGGACGGCACATGTGAGCTGAGGAAGCTATAACTATCGCTGCGGGCCACGCAAATCGCTGGCGTTTCCACTTTCGCATAGATTTCGGGGTAAACCAACGCATGCCGCCAAGCGGGAGTCCAGCGCGTTGATGCAACCGCCTTGAAAATGGTTCAGTTGTGCCAGGTGGTGACAAGTCGCCAGCCCCCGAAAGCGATCGCCGATCAATGGCGACCAGGAGTCGTCGTCGGTGGTTGTTGGTTGTCGCCGGTTGTTTGCTGGTTGCCCCTGCTGCTGCTGCTGCCACTGCTGCTGCTGCTGTTGCTGCTGCCACTGCTGTCGTGCAACATATGGCAGCGATGACAACGCATGTTAACAGCTTTTTAAAGTCGTTGCACAACGCTTTGCAGGCGCAGAACAATGCCACAATTCCCAGGCCGATAAGGCCCGCCGCCGAATCGAATCGATGTTTTTTTATACAACAAACTTTAACCTCCCGAACCGCAAAAGGCAGCCAAATTTGGCTGAAATCCGATATGAAATGTCCCGAAAGTGCAGACAGGAAATCTCACGCGTGCCACAGTGCACTGGAGCGGATGGAGCTTAGCTCTGCTGCTTTGTAGTACTTTGTGGAGAGTATATTATCCAAAAATGCGGTCTGGCGTGCCTTTGAATTAAGGTATCGATTTAGCCCAGGCCCCAAGCTGAGACTGAAGCCAAAAGCCTGAAGCCAAGCTGCTCCTGGCCTGGCAGTTGGTCATCTCCGTCAGTCATTTTCATTCATTGTTGGCGCGCGCTCATTGTTGGTGTGAAATTTAGCACAGCAGCAACATCACATGCAGCAGCAGCAGCCGCAACAGCAACAGCAACAGCAACAGCAGCCGCAGCGGCAACAAGTGGCTGCGGTTGCAATGAATCCGCATAACAGACATACAACAAACGGACGGACCGAGACTCTTAAAATGCGGCAAATATTTCTTTAGTTGCCTCGGTGGCTGCTGCTGCTGCTGTTGTTGTGGCACGAAAATACTTTTTAAATGCGCTGAAGCGTCAAGTCAAGTCAAGTCAACTCCAGAGCCAGCTTTCAGCGGATACGCACAGGATCAAGTGTTATAAATGTTAATTCGCAAATAATTGCAGCAGCAGCAGCTTCAAGTCTCTTGTTGAATTGCTTAATCGGCGCCAATCAGACGTAGGTTCTTTTCAGTCTGCAGAAGAAGTTCAGTCTGGAAACTGCATCTTTGGGTTTAATTGAAAATTTATGGCACTTTCATTAGCGCCCCGAAGAAACGTGCCATTAGGCTCAAGACTAGCCTGAACTCTATTAAAATTTAGGAAACAGAGAATGTACATATAGACTATATATTGTATATAGTAACAATAACTCTCACATAAGTTGTGTGGATTTCAACATTTGACTTTATTGTGGGCAGGAAATGAGCTGAGCTGAGCCGAACATCGATTGTTGTTAACTTTTGTTAACCGTGCGGACGGACTGTGGGTAGAAGTCGGCTTGCCACTGGCCCCGTGTGGGAAGTCCGCGTGTGCTTCATTATATAATGAATCGGGAGATGGGATGGGAGATGGGAGATGGGCACAACGCAATCACAAATAAACCAGACGCCAGCCGCCATCGCTAGCCCAAAGTTTTTGCCTAGAATTTATTACCAGATATGTTTTTTTCTTTCTCACTTTTTTTTATATGCTCTCTTCCCCCAACCAAGTACAGTTTGGTCGGAGTTTCTGCTGGAACTTGCCACAGATTTAGATGGCAAGAAGCTTGCCAAGAGAAAACTTGAAAGTTTATAATCATTTTTAGCAGATAAAGTTTTCACAGTATTTGTCAACAGTTTATTGGCCAAAGCTTGTTATTTGGAAAAGCATGGAAAACATTTTTTTAAGGGGAAAATCATAAGTGGAAAGGCAAGGCTGTGGGAGATATAATAAAAGAATTTACACTTTTTAGGGATTTAAGATTTAGAATGCCTTTAAAAACTTTAATTTCTATAATTTATATACCAAAGAACTATTGGTTTCTTTTAAATTTACATTTCTTTTCAAGTTCTTAAAAATATTCCAAGTATTCTTTATTTTTGTTTGCCTAAGTTGCTTGAAACATTTGTGTTTTTAAGCGAAGAAGTATAAATAATTAAAAGGTCAAATAAAATAAACTCGTAAATCTTAAATAAAATTAAGAAACAAGCATTTGTACTTTGACAAATAATTAAATCCACCTTCTAAGCATTAATTTTATTTAGGTTTCACTTTATATTCCTGAAATTATGAAATAAAGAGATATGTTGAGGCTTTTTATTTAAATGGAAAAAATTTAGAAATAGGTGGAAAAATAAGACAAGATTTTGAATAATTTATTAAGCTGCATTTTCTGTAACAATTTTCCCAAAATAAAATATTTTCAAAACCTTTAAGACTTCCCCTTGAAGTATATTTTTTCTGCCTTCAAAAACCCTAACCCTCCCATAGTTTCCACCAACTTTTCGTTAACGCTGCCACAATTAGGCAAAGCAAACATCTTCATAGAAAATGCCACGCTGTGAGGCAACCAAGAGTCATCGGTGGAATAAAAAAAAAATAAAGGAAGAAATATTCTCAGCCATAAATTGGTCAGTGAAGCGGAGCTGCCTTTGCCTATATAAGTAGCTAAGGCGGGGAGCGGTAAGCTTGGCTATAGGAAAATCCAAATAAAAAACTATAAGTTTCCTCTGCCACGCTCCACTGAATGGGCGTTGCATTGGGCGTGGCTCAGCGGCGCTAGAAGAGATCGAGACAGAGGGGCAGAGAGATGGGGCAGGAGGAAGGTCGCTGAGATTTCAATGTGGATAGCAAAGAATTTTGATTAACTTGGAAAATCATTGGAGTAAGTCCGGGAGGAGCTGAGGTAGGAGCAGGCACAATGTACGCATTATTTGTTTGCATTGCGGCCAATAATTGCTTAACTAAATGTGAGTCCTGAAAGGCCGAAAGCGCCTCGTTAAGGTCCCTCAGACTGGCTTTTAAATAATCACAATGAAAGCGGGCAGGACAGGCAACAAACCAAAATAAAATAAATAAAAAACACAATACACAGGGAATAAAAGGGAAAAATAAAATAAAACAAAACGAAACTAAACGAAACCGAACTGAACCAAAAGAAAAAAGCGCTCACAAATTGTCATTTCTTAACCTTTTCAGATTGCGAAGGCGGCGCAGAAGCGGCAGAAGCAACAGCCGCATCAGCAGCAGCAGCAGGAGGAGTTGGAGGTTGCAAGTTGCCAGTTGCAAGTTGGCCAGTGGCCGATCGCCGGTCGCCAGAAGTTGCCGACTCACAATGTGTGTGCGCGCGGGCTTTAAGAAATGCCGAATTCCAGAAGCTGCAGTACAATCAGTTGAATTAAAAAACGAGCGCACAGACAGAGGACGACGACGACGACGGCTGGACGGGAATGGGACAAGGGAAAGGGGTAGTGCCTGGCTGGAGGAGTCTGGCCCCTGCAGGAGGATCGACGGCGATATCATCGCGTGGTGAACGCGCGCGCGCGCGCGCAGCTGCGGCGACTAGGAAATTAAGAGGACATTGTGGCGGCATGCGGTTAGAACTTGAAGCGGCGGCTTAAACACAAAATCCGCAAACTGGCCGAAAGATTCTTTGCGTGGCTGCGTTGTTGGTGGCTTTCGGACAGCTGGACATGTGGACATCTGGACGCTGCTGCTGCTGCTGCTGCTGCGGCTGCCGGGGCTGACAGAGGTCGCCCTCGTACGTAATCGACGAGCATTGCAAATGCTTTTGTCCTCCTGCGTCTGCGTCTGCATCTGCGTCTTGTGCTGCGCACGTGGCCACATCCCCCCCAGAAGAAGCAGGAAGAGGAACGGGAGCGGGAACCAGGACCAGGAGCAGCCGAACAGCAAATCATTGAAATGTCGTTAGAGGCTCGAGCGGCACGCAGCGTCGATAGTCAACGAAACCGCAAAATGCTTTTAATTTCTCAAACTGATATGCACCCAAGGCTCCCACTCTTCTCGGGAGAAGAAAAACAGGGCCAGAGGTTCAATCTAGGTTGGTTTTTATTTTATTTTTATTCGCTAGGAACCAAGACGCAACGAGAAGGTATGAGAGAAGTACAGCCAAAGCTATAAAAAGGTAAAGGGTTTCATATTAAATTTTGAAAAAATGTAAGGGAAGTCTAACTTGGAAAGTCGAATAGGAAATTGAATTTTTATTTAAAATAAATTATGTATTTTTTGTTGTAAAATATATTTTTAGTGAAATTTTGCCTAAGAAGTTTAATGAAAAATGTTTCAAAGGGTTTATCTGGAATATATTTGTCTTTTGGTCCTTCGAATATAAGAATATCAAAACAAACTTTTAACCCCTTAAAAATTCCGGAGACTTGGCCTTATCAACGATGACAGTGTAGTAATATGTTTCCTCAGTAAATCAGTTCAGAACTCACAAAACTATTAAATACATAAACACTTGATCGCTCTCTACCTTCAATTTGTGGAAAACTAAGCACGTAAAACAAATAAAATTTTGAAATAAATACAAAATTATAAAAGCCAACAAACTTGCAGTGTTTTTTTTTGTTATTTTTTTTATTGGTTGGGCCACGTGGGCGGCTTGGATGATGATGATGACGATGATGATGCGCAGGTGAGCGACCATAGAAGGTAATCTATGTAGCCAAGACACCCGCGCAGATCGATGGATCGTACTCTCGATGCTTGCTATATAACGTACAAACATAATGCCAGCCAGCAAATGTGTTGGCCAACTGCGAAACAGCAGCTGAGCTCTCGGCCCACTGCAAGTCGGCAATTAACCTTGGCTGGACAAAGAGTTGGCGGCGGCGGAACGACCTACAGCAGCAGCAGCAGCAGCAGCGGCGGTACAAGTTATGAATTTTATCAGTCAACTCAGCTGGCAGTCAGCCAGCAGTCAAGAGGGTACACAAGGAGAATAGTTGCGAATACAGAAAAAGATTTAATAATGTTTTTAGATAGTTTCCAATTGAGAAAATAACAAGAGTTAAAATTGGAAGGCTAAAATAATTGAATGTTACAGTATTTGAAGAATTTTGAATGTTTTAATTCATAAAATTATTATAATAAACAATAATTTACAATCTTCAAAGCTCTCATAATAAAATTTAAGAAACGATTTAATTTTATTGCTTTTCTTTTCTCAACAAAATTAAAGACCTCCAAAAAAATCATCGAATTATGACGAAGACCCCCTAAAATATTGCCTTTAAATGAGGCTACAAAATTACCATAATTTTCTTTGTGTGTAGACAACACAAACAACAACAACTGATGACCTGAGCCGGCGTTGGTGTCACACCCACAACATTTTGGCGTTCATTCATCGGCCCAAGCTGAATGGAAAATGCTGAACTGCGCTGTGTGTTGTGTGTTGAGTTGAGCCACCGAAAGAGAGGGTTCGGTGGAGACCGGAGATCATGGTGGCACACGTCATCGGGGCAGTGTGTGTGCCTACGCCGAGAGGCTTTTGGCATTGAAAAGTACGAGCCACAAAACGCGATTTGCATGCCAAGCCAAGCGGCGGAGGAAGAGAGGAGCCAGAAAACCAACTGACTGACTGACTGGCTGACTGGCTGTTGGTGCATGACGAGAGTCTCATGGTGGCTCTGATCGATTTATGAACTCGTCGCCGTGACGTCACAGGCCCCACACTCTGGGTTCAGCGATTGTGGAAGCGGAAGCTCTTTACAAAATATCAAGAGGAAAATACAGAAAAGATCGAAAAAACACAGAAATTCATTCATAGAGGAGTTGCAACCCACTCGCAGATTTCGACTAATATCTGTGTAGGCTAAGTAATAGAAACGTTGGTCTGTGGTTTGGGGTCTGGGTTTTCGGGCTTATCTCAATGCTCTTAACCTTGCTCTTGAAACAGCTTTTACATCGCACACAGCATCATACATTCCTGTATCGGGTTTTTGTTGTTTTCTGTTTATTATTTTATAATATTGCGCTAAATAATATATATATATGTATATATTCATATATTTATGTACTTTCATGTGTAGATACTATTTTGTGGTTTTGTTTTTTAAACATATTTCTTGATCGCTTATGGGGTAAAAATTGCTTTAGGGTTATTGCTTCGTCGCATTGCACGATCCATTAAATAATAAATTTAACTAGTATTAAGAGAATTATGTTGCTTTGCTCTCTGTTTGACAGAAATGTGATCGGTAATTAATATTAAATAATTGTGTGTAAGAGAGAAATAGTAAACATAGGGTAATAAATTAAATTTAACTTGATGTTTCTTGTGTGCGGCTTTGAGCTGTTTTTTAATTTGGTCTTCTAAATTTAAATGTACAATAAATATTAGTAGAAAGAATGTAAGTAAAGCAAACAGCTCAAAGTTGAGTCTTTAAATAAAAATATTTAATTTTTACAGAACGTTTGTCATGCAACATTCCGATTAGTAGAGGTCAATGGAACATACTATAAGCCAATTTTAGGGTTCGAAATCAATCGAAATAAACATAACTACAAAGTCGTAAAGTATAAACTAATAACATTAGGCTAAACGAGTCCGGAAAATACGCTTAAACTTTATTGAGCACGCTCATCACACACACACACACAGGATTCAGGAAAATGGAAAATGCCCGCCGGCGCATTCGACATTTGTGTTTATTTATTTTATTTATTTGCTAGCATATCATCAACTTGTTAACTAAGTATTTGTAAACGCAGCACACTCGAGCTGTTTACCCCTTTAGACTCTGTCCAGCAAATCTTTAAACTTTATAAAAGGGAAAGTTTCCCATAGTTCTAGTTGTTCCTCTGACTCTACTGTCCTCTCCTGTCCTCTCCTCTCCTTCCTTATTGCACTTACTTGGTAATAAAAAGGACTAACTAAAAGCAGTCTCGGCTGTGTCTCGATATGTGTCCCGTCTCTAAGTTCGGTTCGGTAGAATGGCACTGGGTTTAGGAGCTGCAGCTGATGCGACGACAATTGATCTATTGCTATTGGATGTACATGGAGGAGCTGAGCTGTAGCTTTGATATGGCACAGTCGCCTTTAAGTAAGAGTCTTGACTAGTATACAAAAAATTAAAAAAAAAAAATAAAAATACATTTATAAACACAAAACACTGCGGTCGGTAAACAAGAACAAAACGAGCGGCGAGATCGTATTGGCCATGGATCCGAAAATACGAGTATCGAAGTTCGATCGAGCCATTTGCTGCACTTTGGATCTGCTAAACATATATAAACTGCTCACTAACTATAAAAAACTGGCTTGGTTTTTGCGGAACAGCGCTGAGGTGTGGTTTAAGTTCTTAAAAAAAAACCAATTAAGAGGTTTGGCAATGTTTATGAAGATAGAAGTTTCATGTAGTCTGGTTTTTACTATGAAAAAAAATGTATTTTAAACTGAAATAAATGTTTTTCTCAAATTTAAGTACAGTTTTATCCTTTTTTGTTATGAAAACAATCTTTAAAATAATCTGGAATGTTGTTGAGTCTAATTAAAATTAAGGAACTCTGATTTTAAAACCCCCAACAGGCTGTCCGCCAAAAACCAAGTCCCAGATATTGCCTAGAGAAATACGAGGATCACGGATCTTGTCCGGATTTAGCGCTGCGCATGCGTGTGGGACATGTGCGAGTGCGTCGAATGCGGCGGCGGCACGTGCGGCACATGCGCATGATGCGCATGTCCGCCGTAAGCCTGGGCATGGGACAAGGGCGACGCCTGACCGCCACTATAGCCGGACTGCATCAGACTCTGCTCGAGGCTGTAGTGCGAGGGCGGTGCCGGCGGATGCGCCAGATGAGCGTGCCCATGGTGACCGTAAATCAATTGTCTTACTTTGGAGTCCTCATCGGCGATGTTGTAGCTAAGCTCCGTCTCCTCGAAGCCGGTGGCCGACATCCGTTGATCGCCGCCACCAACGCTGGGCGGATCCGGTGAGTTAAGGCAGGTCTGGATGAGCTGTTTGCCCGCCTCCGAGGTGATCATCGGCTGCAGCTTGCGCGTGGCAAATGTGTACACGTGGCCCGTTTCGCTGGCCACCAGCAGCATCACCTGGGTTCCGGTTAGCGTGGACAGCTCGTAGGCCTGCAGGAGAAGAGAAGAGAAGCAGAGAGAGAGAGAGTCAGAGAGGATCGTGTTAAGTACTCGATGGTATCGGTTTGGTATCGGTATCAGGATTGGGTATCTGGCCGAGGAAACTGTCGACGACGCGTGTGTTGGCCAACCGGCACATAAATTTCCCCACCAAACTATGCGATTATGTTGCGGCGATAAGGAGAGGAGCCTAAGCGTGGACCGCTTGGATTTTAAATTACCAGAGATGGGAGCGTGATTTAAGGAGAGTTAAGGTTTCAAAAACAAGGTAAAGTAAGGTTTAAGGAAGAGTTTAGAAGTTCAAAATGGAATTGGAGATCAAAAACCTTAAAGAGGAACTCTATTTAAATGAAACTAAAACCCAAATACAAAACAAACTATATACAAAACACATCTAAGATTTAAATAAACCCCATTTAGGTTTATCTATGTCAAAATAACTAAAATAAATGCTATAATTAAATTTCTTTGGCAAATATATTCATTTATAAACGTTCCTATGGCTAGATTTTCTGTTCTATAATTAAATATTCAGGTGATTTAGCTGAAATTGAATAGGCAGCCACATATTATGATGATCTTTACTAAAAACAAGACTTTTTTTGACATCTAAATATTATTCCCCTACTTTTCTGCTTTAATTGATTTACAAGGTTTGTAAAACAAGCTTAATCTCCCCCATAAAGGCAACTACTATCCCTGTTCGTGTATGCAAAAGTCTGCAAGTCAAACCCTACAGTTCACCCACGCAAATCGGGAAAGAAGTCACGCAACCATCGCAATGGAGCTCTCGTCCTCTCGCTCTTCGTGGCTGGATAACACCTATGGTAGACCCAGTGTTGCTGCACATTAGACGGTAGCCTAAGCTGCCTATCAACAGCTCGTAATTACTATAAAAGCGATAAAGTCAGCGTCTGGCTGACTGGCTGGCGGGCAACAACAGTATTTTTTGTTTTTTTTTGCGCATAAATAAACTGGCAGACAAGAAGCGAACGCTTCGGGAACATTTATTAATATTAATGAAATTGTTGTACACATTGTTGGCGAACCTCTGGATGGGGATTCGGATTGGGATCGCCACAGATCGGATTGGTTTGGATTGGCTTGGCTTGGGTTGGGTTGGGGATAATCCCCCCCAACCCCCATCGATTGGCTGCCAATTTTATGTGTAACATGTGTAAATGCAAACAATTGACACGGTCCGAAAGCGGAGAATCTGAATCTGAATCGGATTTCGATTTCGATTCCCCGAGATTCTGAGTAGGTGTCGATTGTGTGTGAGAGAGCCTAGGTCTCGGTCTTGGGACCCGAGACCCGAAGACCCGAGCAGACCAACAATTCATGTCAATTTGAATTTCGAACAAAGACAAAAGGACACGACACTGGGCGAGGATTGGTTAAGGGTAAGGGCAAGCCGTTGACAGGACAAGAAGGCAGGCATAGCCCCAGAGACTCTGACTCTGACTCTGACTCTGACTCTGGCTTGGGCCAGATGGAGAGTCATTTGTTAGAAGCCGATTGTTGCCTGTTTTGTGCATGTGCATGTGTTGCATGTGGCCAAAAGGCAAGCCGACACGGCCCAGCCATGGAGGAGCCTCTCTGGCCCGGCTTTCCAGTGGCTTATCTGGGCACAATCTGCCGCCGATGGAGAAGCTAAAGCTTCCGTGCTGCTGCTGCTACGGGGGCTCCCGAAAACAATTCCCAAGCCAAGCTAAAGCCAAAGCCAAGCTCGCTGCCTCGTGATTTCAATTTAACACCTTTTGGCGGCATTTTGCGCCTGTGGCGGCTGCTTCGATGCCTGCGCCCTTTTGGCCATGGCCAATTGTTGGGAACTTGTCGATGGGCTTGTTTTGCATTATGCAGGAGCGCAAGCGCTTTCGCTGCTGCTGCTGCTTTTCAAATGGAATCGAATCGATCCGCTCGAGCCCACGCAATTAGGCTGGCCAGCAAATGAGATCACTTCTGAGATCTTCTGGACATTAGCTCACTTTTCACTTTTGTGACCTTTTTTGGCCACCACTACCACTGCTACACCGCCCACGCCAGGAGATCTGTGCTCGACATCGGTTCGAAATGACCAAAATTGGCCAGCGGGAAAGCATGCCAACAGGTTGTCGCTTTGACCACTCTCTGGGCCAAGTTCATTGGCCGCAATTTGTTGGCTGCTGCCGCTGCTGCTGCTGTTAGGGATTGCGCATGGCGGATTGCAGATTGCCTTTTCGCTTTTTGCTCCAGCCGCTTGTGGTAGCGCCAAGTCGCGATCCCATTGTCTGCCTGTCAACTGTCCGCCGGCTGGACATCGATGAGGGACCGCATCAAAGTCACCAAAACGATATATATTTGTGTGTTTTGTATTTTTTTTTAGAGAGACGCATATATAGAAGAGGGATTTTTGTCTTGGGGCGTGCGCCTGTCATAAGTTTGGCTCCCGAGAATCAGAGAGTAGGAGGAGGAGAACCTTTGTTGTCCCAGGGTTCAAATATTATGGATAAGGGGGGATATAGGGAGCTCTTTTACTCTGTAAAAAGTACAGGGAAGAGAGCAAGACCTCCTGGTTAAGCTGAAAGACTCTCTCTAAGGTATTTACTTTATAAAGAAGGACATTAAAGGTACCTTAGAATCTCCTTAAAGTTTGCTTAGCTTTTCGTTTATAAAAAAGAAGCATTATTAAAAGTACAAAAACTACTTTAAATCCTTTTTTAACTAATACTTTTTAAGAGTATTTCCCAACTCGATTTCTTAAATAATTTTCTACATATTTTTTTTGTAAGCTCCTACAACGTATTGGTTTTTTGGCTTGGGTCAAATATTTCATAAGATTTTGTGCCTTGGCCAAAAGATCGTGCTGAGATCGTGATTTAGCGCCGCGATGTTGATGCTTTTTGTCTGATTTTGATCGCGGGCTTGGTTTTGTGTTGCGACCAGAAAAGGTCTATTTAAAAAATGTGAAAAATTTCATATGCAGCCGCCAGATCGATGGAAAGCAGCAGGAGCAGGAGTAGGAGCAGAAGCAGGAGCAGGAGAGCAAATGCAGTGGCATTATGTAAGTTTGCGTGTGAAAATTGGTCATTTGAAAATACCAAGGCACTGGAGGCCGCATTGCAGCGAGCAGCCAGGAGCACGGGGCACGCATCAATTGCTGGGACGGGGAGGGATTGGAATTGGAATTGGGAACTTGGGAATGGGCGGACTGGGTTACCAACTGCTACTAACTGGGTAGGCCTTCTCCTTTGAATGCAATTGCGGCGGCAAATTAACATTTTATGAAGCCGAAAACAAAGGGAAATGCGGAATCGTGGGCTACTGTGCTTACACACAACGCCGCCAAAGAGCCAAAGCCGAACCAAGGAGGATCTCTGTGGCTACTGTTCTAGAGCGAGGGAACTTTACAGGGAACAGTGGTTTGATGATATTATATTTGTTTTTTATCAGAAAGATCTTATAATATGGATTTTAAAAACCTACAAAATGGTGTTTTTATAGAATATTTTATGTAGGTATTTTTTAATGATAAAAAATAAAGAAAAAATATTATAAAAAGTTTACAAAGAACACCTTATATATTAGCTAAGGTTTCTTTCTATAATTCAAAAGAATTATATAGTTTAAAAGAGGTTTTTGAGCAAATACAAAGATATTCTTTTCTAAAACCCAAGGTTTTTGATGTATTTGCTATTTAAACTCACTTTAAAACTTAATTTAAGATCTCAAAAATAAAATACGAGCAGCTAAAGCCTTTAAATTAATTATGAAATGTACTAAACTTTATCTGTTTTATGAAACTTAGTAATTTCCCAATAGTAAGTCAAGATAAGATAAAAACCACATATTACTCCCTATAATTTTCCCATTGGAACACCACTGTGCCCGATGGCCGCCGAACGATAAAGCCACGCTCTCTGCAGAGCCTAGAAGAGAGGCAGAGAACAATGCCAGCAGCACTGCTACTCCTCCCAAGGAGCTTTGGACTCCGACAAAGTCTAAGCCAAGCATTTATTAATTGCACATGCGCTGGAAACGTGGCCCAATGTCAACATCCCAATTGCAGGACCAATCGTGGGGCCAATATGGGTATGGGGATCGGACTGGGAGCTGGAGCTGGGATCTCAGGGCTTTTCTTTTTGGCTTACCTTCTTCATGATGCCCGTCTTGCGCTTGGAGAAGGTCGTGTAGCGACGCAGCTTGTTGTCGATGTATTCCATTTTGATTTTGACACGTCCCTTTGTCTTCTTGCCGTTGGCGGGCGGTGACTTCTTGTTGGGCAGCGGATTGTAGCCATCCACGTTGTCCTCGACGCCGCCGGCGCTGCTGGCAACGCTATCGAGTCCCTGAAGCGTCAGTCCGCCGGCGGATCGATGATGATCCTCGTAGCAATCGCTTCCTGATCGTTTTATGCCGCGATGCTGCTGCTGTTGTTGTTGCTGCTGCTGCTGTTGATGTTGCTGCTGCTGCTGCTGTTGTTGCTGCTGTTGCTGCTGCTGCTGCTGTTGTTGTTGGGAGGCGTGCTGGGGGCTGTGTAGGGTCTGACACTGAGCGCCTGTGGCTCCTGTGGCGGGATTTGGCCGCTGCATAGACGGTACACCACCGCCACCGCCTGCACCGCCGCCCATGCTCTGGAGTAGGCCGCCGGAGGGCGGGCGGGCGCCCAGGGCGGCCACCGCCGGGTTGCCGTACATGTCCGAGGGATCGGAGAGGCTCAGCCCGATACTACTCATCGAGTAGTTCAGGTTGTAGCGCGAGTCGCCCCGCGTCGGATCCATTCTGAGGTAAAAGTTCTCCACCGTGGAGCCGTAGAAATCCAAGGCACCGCGCGCGTCTATTATTGCTACCTTTTCGGTAGCTGTGAGAGGAGATCCGGCCGCGGCACACTTTCCCAGCCGCCACCTTCCTGCACGCTGCCTCGGATCGGATCGCTCTTTAATTCCAAAAATAACACACAAAACACACACCGCGCACACAACGCGATTCGGCTGATGGCTGGCTGGCTGGCTGGCAGGCTGGCTGGCTGCGTTAGCTGGCTAGCGTTTTCCCTGCCGCTGCTCTGGGCTGGCTCTGCCTGGGGGCTGCTGCTAACTACTCAGCCTGGTTTATTCCCCCAGATAACCAACTAATTGGCCGGTTTTTAACCAAAATTTAACGCGAATTTTAAGTGCAACGCCGACGTTTTGCAACACGCACTCACACACACGCACACGGCACTCGCAAAACTGACAGCTGACAGTCCTGCAGTGTTGGAATGCGGCGGAAACCAGGGATGTAGCGCTCGAGTGTTGCGAAGCAGTGGTGTTCTGGCGCTTAAATTTGAATTTCCAGTGGTTGCCTGTTGCAGTTTTGTAATTTTGTTGTGTTATTTATGCTTCAGCTGTTGAAGGTTGTAGTTTAAGCTTTTATTTGTTGAGGGTTTTGGTTTGCTGATGAATTTTATTTAATTTCTTTTGATTTATTAGGTTTTCGCCTGAATTGACTTCTTTTGTAGTTTTAAGAAATCTTTTAGCTGATTTGTGCTTTTAGTTTTTATAGTTTAATAAATTCTTAAGAGAAATTTTTATTCTTTCTTGTAGTTTTTATTAAATTGAAATTTATATTATATTTTGTCTTATATTGTTGTTTCCGTTGGAGCTGCTTTACTTTTTTCTTGTGACCATTAAAGTTTATTATTAAATCCTTGTGGCTTTCATTTGATGATTATTTCTGCTGTTTATTTGTCGTTTAAAAGTTTATCTTGATATTTATTTTATTTAAAATATTCTTTTTGCTGATTTAGTGATTTATTTTTGTAGTTTTTGAATGGTTTTCAAAGTCTCCTTTATCTCGTTTTATTAAAAGTTATTTAGTTTGATTTGTTTGATATAATTCAAGCTTGAGTCTCTTGAAAATCCTTTTTCAGCTGCGTCGGACTCGGCTTGTTTTGATTTTTTTTTCGTTTTGCGCGATTATTATAGAAATTATATTTGGATATTTGTTGGCGCTGCTCTCCGAATGTGTTGCATTTAGTTTAGCTTATTTGTCGTCGCTCGGCGGCACTTGTTTGGAACGCTGTTTGCTTTATTTGTGACGATTTTATTGTGGTTCATTCCAAATACGATTCGGAAAACGGAAAATACAGAGAGCTGAGGGCTAAACTAGCGATCGATGGCTGGCGTTGTGCTTCAGATGGCGTGCAATCACCTAATAAACTGCGGTGTATAAACAGCGACGACGTTCGTTCGATATTCCAAACTTGGCCCGGACCGGTTTTCTCTCTTCGACGCTCTCTTCTCCAAAAGAGAATTCTCCAAAGAGACTTCTTCCAATCCCAGTTCGTTTGCTCACCACACGGGGGAGTACATAAGCGCGGCGGGGTATTTCGTCTTTCATTTTGCAGAGGCGGCTATGTTTATGGCTTAATTAATTAGATATATCTGGTGGATACGGTGAGCATTGTATCTGTATCTGTATCTGTATCTGTAGCTCTCGCCACGCCCCTCCCCGCAATATGCATACTCACTCATTCGCCGCGCAGGCGCATAGATCGGAACGGAAGAAAATATGATGAGAAATGCCTCTACTCTAAATGCTAGCTCCTCCCCCATGAAGCGTTCGTGATTGAGTTTTGTAATTACAAAGTACGCCATTTTTTAGTTTAAGCTTATCAGCAGCTTAATTTGTAATTGGTTTTTTTTTATTTTTTTATGCTTACATTTTATTTCTTTTCTCTTTATCGATCGACACAACATTTGAGGTTCCCCCACGAGAGACAACGACGAGTTGGACAACGACAACAAAAAGCGATACACTTAAACTATGCCAGGAATTTTTGTGAGCTCGGCCAATATGGTCAGAATGCTCTAGAGGATTTGCGTGGTGGGCCCCACTTGTACACAGGAGCACGAGTATTTCGCCATGTCCTTAAATAGAGGTCTTCGCAAGAAAATTCTGCCAGGGGCAGCGGCAGTGCGAGAGGGTGGCCACGTGCAGTGACTAACAGATATAGCAGGAGATACATATAACCAACGCTGGATGAGTACATTTCGATACATCGATACACTCACCCGGGGGCTCCATCTCCTCCAGCTTTTGAGCTGGAGCTTGAGCTCCTCGATGATGCATTCCTTGCAGCAACTGCAACTGCAACTGCGACTGCAACTGCAACTGCGACTGCGACTTTTCCCCCAGCTGCAAATGGTCATCGTTGCCTTTTCCAGCCATCGGTGTCGTTGTCGCCAGCTTGTCTCTTCCGCGAATAAGCCTGGTCTGGGCCCCCAGTCCCAAGTCCCGAGTCCCGAGTCCCGAGCTAGAGAGCCCGTTGCCAGGACCAGGATGATGTCCAATGTCGATGATGTCGCCCCGCCGCCTCGTGCATTTAATTAGAATGAAATATAGGAACTCGCGCGGCTCGTCCATCTCCGCGATGGTTTGTCTACCTGCCCGGGCTGCCTAATGATTTAAATTAATCATAATGACTGTCAAAATAGAACGTTTGCCGCTGGCCTATGGCTCATATAAGGATCGATACGCGCAGCGGGCACCCGGTCTTGGGGTTCAACTGCCCCCCCAAGGGCACTGGGAGAAAATGATAAGGATAATATGAAGGAAAATATGATTAGGGAATAAATTGACTTAGTAAAGGGTTTAATTAAATATTTTATAAAGACTTTATATAATAATAATTGTAATAAAGGGATCTGTATTTATCTTAAGAGTTTTCTGCTTTTATACAGATAAATAGAAAGCCTCAAAACTTACAAAGAAAAATTGTTTCAGTTCATGGCCCCATTTTTTTTAACTGCTTTTTAAATTCAGAATCATAGTTATGATAATTTTGATACAATTTGAAAATGTTGGTATGAATATATAATAATTATTATACAAAAATGTAGTTAAATATTTTATTATTTTAAATGATTTTTTCTCATATAGAAAAGACAGTCATCACAGTTTAGTAACTCTTATAATATATTTATATAATATTTTTGTTTATATACTTTTTTATATTAATATTTATATTTCTAAGAACAAAGGGAACATCCTTAGAATCACTAGAAATTGGTTTGTTACTGCAGAATATACCCTGTCTGCAGTTGTCAATAATTAGGACATATTTTCTTATGGGAAGCATATCTTAATGTCATATATTTAATTAATAAAATATCCTATGAACACCCTCTATTTTTCCCAGTGTCCTTTACTGCATCGCCTGCTCCTGCTGCTGCTCCTGCTGACATTTCATCATACTCACACGGCCCGGCTTGGCCTGGTCTAAGGTTCTCACAATTGTAGACGCGTTCTGTGCAGCGCTTACTAATTGGTTAGTTGGCCGTCGGGCTGTAGCTTCTGGATCCCGAGATCTTGGCTTATGCTCCTCCTTTCTCTGCCCCTTTCTCCAGCTCCAGCCTCTCAGTGGCAGTGGCTCCAGTGCGGCTGTCTTTCTAGGCGAACGTCAGCCTGTCTGGGCCGTAGTGCAGCTCAGCTCCTCCAGGCTCAGCTGGGAACAACTGCAACATGCTTCTTCTTTTTTTTGTGATTGAATTTTCCACGGAATTCTCTGCCGCTGAACATTTCTAATACTTAATTATTTGCGAGCCTTGGCTTGGCGATCTACGTGAGGGAATGAACTCTTCGCCGAGGCTGCTCCTGCTCCTGTTCCTGCATTCCGCATTATGTAATCCTGCAGAGTTCACCTTCAAAAACGGGGCAACGAGGTATCATTCTGGGTATTCTGTATATTCCCGAAAATATTTATAGCTCGCGGGGAACAAAGTTTGTTCCATTTACGATGTTGAACTATTTTTTTTGTTTTTTGTGTGATTTTGCCCATGCAGCCGGCTAGCTAGATATGTATTTCGATATATGTGTATATATAGACTTTTTTACTATTTATAGAGCTACTTGGGCATTTGCCATAAGCCAAAGCCAAAGTGTTTTAAATAGTCTAAATATGTAAATTTTTTTTTGTATTTTGTCTTATTTAGTATATTCCAAGGGGAAAGGCAAGAAAGTATCTGATGGATGTGGTGAATGGAACGTAGATTTTGGGAGATAGGTTTAGCGTAGATTAATGTGATTATAAATGGGTTAGAGATAGGAAATAATTGGAATAATGTAAAGTATTTTAAAAGAGAAGTAAAAGGAGCCGAATAATTTAATTATTATTTAATTAATGCTTCAAAGAACTAAGCAAGAATCTTATTAGTTTGTATAGAGATGCGCATAAGATTTACTGCTATAAAGATCATTAATTCTCTTTAATAATAAGTCATTCTGTCACCGATAATATTATCTAGATGATAAATATAGATTTTAAGCCAAAATTAAAATCAAACAAGTCTATTATAAAGTCAGGAACGTGTCAACACCTATTTTGAAATACATAATTCACAAAACAAATCCAATAACAAGACCCCAAAGACTTATTTAAATTAGAATTTTGTTTAGTTTAGAAACTGGGTTGTTACACTAACTCAACTCAAGAACTAGCCACCAAACACACACTCCTTTTAGAGGCGAGAGATTCAAGATCAGGTCGCAATGAATATATCTGATTGAATAAAAACAACGTGCCACATGTGGCATGCATGATGCATCACCAAAAAAATACAAAAAATAAAAATACAAAAAAAGAAGAAGGAGAAGGAATAAACTCAGGTGTCTAATTGGGCGCTGGGGTGACAATGAACCACTTAAGCAGGCCAACTCGAAAGGGGACTAAGCCGCAGCAGATTGACAAAAGCCGGCACAGAAAACCGCCAACGCCAAGAGCCAAGAGCCAACCTCAAAGTCAAACCAATTGGCAATTGGTACAGGCGATCGCAATGTTTCTTGCCTCATGAATAACGCATAAGGGATTGCGTTTGGGGGCAAGGAATCGGAATCGAAATCGGTTTCGGGATCGGGATAGGGATAGGGTTTGACTTCGGGTATGGGTTCTTCCTTGGCCGGGTCTTGGGGCCTTTTGTGTTACAATTTAAATAAAATTGAGTACCGCTCTCTCTCTCTCTGTGGAACAAAAGGTAAATCAGACATCAGTTGTGGATTTGGGTTTTGGTTTTTGGGTTTTCAGCTCTTAAGCATACATATCCCCCTTTCAATGGCTTCAAGTACCGTTCCGCTGTGTCTACAGGAAACAAAAGCACCGCTACACCGCTACAATCATAAAACGATTAACAGGTCGTGACCGTTTCACCTGATTACCGGATCCCAAATCTCATTTGCATTCATCGCCAGGCCTGTCTTTGGCACTGTGACAAGTGCAGGCACTGCCTGGACGGAAGTTCGGAAGCCTCTTCCTCTCCTAACCCCCTTCCCCACCGGACTAAGTTCTAACTTCCTCGGTAGCATTTCAATTCACTCAATATTTAATTATTAAAACGCATGACAAAAAGACGGACAAAGAGATTGGCTGTATGGCTGCGTGCTTTGCATTTAAGAAAGACTCGGACTGCCTGACGTCAGGTTGGGCTAACACCAACTTTGAGGCCTCCACAAATTAGAACAGAATTATCCCACGCATCTCGGATAATGTACGCGAAATACTTGATCGATTGCCGGCGATCGATAGTTGGTTAGGCTTGTTCTTGCACAACGAGACGAGGAGGACCGTACGGACCGTCATCGTCGTCGTCGTTGTTGTTGTCGCAGACAGGCGGAGGAGCCATCAGCCTTAGTTTCAGATGAAGCTCCAGCATGAGGAACAGCCAGCAGAGACAGAAAACAGCAGCTTGGGATCGTCAGATCGTCGATGGCACAACAAATTTCAGCGCGTAGAACGGTAACTTATTTTTTTTTCTACCCGCTAACTAAGGGGTATTTTTGAGGGTAGTTACGGATGGTAAAGATTGGGATAAATAGAGATTTTTAGCTTGAAACTAACTAACTAATTTTGATGTATAAAAATATATCAGTCATCGAATTCTAGAATTTTTGGGCTAAGGAAATATTATTTATTTGTTTAATTGCACAAATAATTAAAATATAGATGTATTTGTATTATCAACCATTCATAACCCAATTTTAAAAGGTATTTTCTATTCGTTTACCCCCCTGAAACCCCTTGAGTTGAGTCCACTTATTGTCAAGAGATGAGGCAAGAGACAGGGTATGCAGCCTCCGCCAGGAGTTGGAGGTGGAGGCTTTTGCAGCAGAGTCTCCAGCTTGGCTGTGATAAAATGTGCGTAAGTGATCAGATGGAAGACAACGAAGACTCAGACTGAGACTCTGATTCGGACTCCGACTCAGTCTGAGATTCAGACACTGCCACAGCGACTACTGCGAGCCGTTGCGTTGGGGTTAAAATTCCTGGACTTGTGCGATTCTTAACGTTCTTTTTTTTTCTTTTTGTTTTTGTTCAGCTGTTGCTTTCAACTCTCTCGGCACTCGGCAGCATTTTAAAATTACAAGTATGTAATTTTACTGAAATCAAGCGCTCATATGAAAATTCCATTGGCGAGAAGCTGTCGATCGATCGATCTCGCTCGCTGCCGGGGCAATTGTGGAGCATTTTTAATTTGTGCCTGGAAATCAGAGCAGCAGGCAGAGTGGAGAAGTGGCCAGAGTGGCCTGGAGTGGACTCTGGTACGACCTTATCGCGCCCACTGTGCACAAATGCACACACAAAATGTCAATTCTGCGCACGTCGCTTCACCAGGCATCCCAATCAGTCGTGGCCCAGCCAGGCCAGCCATCCAGAGAGAGAGAGAGAGAGGGTGGAGCAGGAGCAGGAGCAGCAGAAGCTCCAGCCTCTACTTTAGCTCCTTCTGTTGCCTGGCTGGCTAGCTGGCTGGCAGCTCGTCATCATTATCTCTGCGCTCTGCCAACATCACAAATAATATGAGGAAAGCGCAAAAAGGGTAAGACAATCGAGGCACAGATCAGGGATGCAGGGAGCCAGGAGTGGGGTCCACGACTGGCCTGCAAATAAACTATTTCAATCAATGCGTTTGTCGTCGGGCCATCGCTCGATCGATCGCATGCCAAAGGCAGTTTAGGTACGATGAGTTGTGGGCTCCTCGACTTGCTTTTCTTCAAGGTATTTTCGGTGGCTTGTAGAGTGGAGGTGGAGATGGAAATGGCTGTGGCAGTGCCATCGAAGGTGAGATGTTGGAAGATATTCAGGGAATACTGTACCAAAAAATCAAACATATTTAATAATAAGTTAGTAGTTTTTACATATTTAACACTTGAGCTTAATTAAGTCACAAAATGTTTTCATGTTACTTTATCTGTTTTATTACATTTTTGAATTAAAGTTTTATACGCGCCAAACTGCAAGCAGTTAAACTTTTGGACACACTGCTTACAAAACGGAAGTTGTATCGACTGCTTAGACTGCTTAGCAAAATGGCGCTAACAAAGTTATCGAACCGCTTAAAAGCTAACAAGCAGTTCGATAGGCAACACTTTTTAAACAACTCGTTAATAAATTTATTTCAAAGTTGCGCGCCATTTTTTGCTATTAAAACTTTTAAACTTGCACTTTTATTCACTAAAATTTAAGTAAATAACATTTAAACTTTTAATATTACAATTTATTAAGATTTTCTTAACAAAATCAAGTTTATTTGTAAAAGTATTTTAAAAATTAATTATGGTAATCATATATTAAATAAATATATGTCAATAGTAAAATAAAAGTAATTGTTTGCATTAATAAAAAACAAAAAATAAGTTTATGTATTCAGAAAATAAAATATTTATAAAATTATATTCAATATGCATCTTCAACAATTTTATTCCCTAAGATTTTTTGAAAATGTGACCAAAATATTTACAATTTAATTAAAAATCAATATATTTATTTGCGAATATACCTTTTTTAATGACTTTCCCGCCTTGTAACAATTTAATTACGTATTTCTGGGCTTATTCAAGACTTTAAAATAAATCATAAATAAACTCAATACCCTTAAGCACATTTTCCACAAATCCCCGCTTAGGGAAAACTCATTCTCTGACGATTTCCACCTAATTGCAGCGTACCTTAGCACCAATTCAAAATGCAGCCAGTTCAACGACCCCAAAAACTCTTTTCCCAAAAAGGGGCTTGGGATTCTCTTGGGTTCTACGGTGGCTTCTGGTGCTTCTGTCTTCGTCTTCGCTTCTGATTCTGATTCTACTTCCACTGAAAGCGAGCCGTTCGTTCCCTGTGATTGCTGATGGCAACAGAAATTAATAATATTTTAATGCTGATTCGCAAAATTCGCTCCAATGAAAGTTTGGTTCGCTCTTCGGCGAAAAGTTTTCGCTGCTGTCTTCTGGCCAGAGGGAAGGGAAGCCACCTAACAGGGCCGTGAGAATAATACCCCCGAGTCATCCAACTCTCGGTTCGAGTTCATTGCGATCGGGTTCAAATTTAAGGAAGTACAAAGCCATCGATAACGCGTCACTCTTTCGGGCAGATAAGGTGACTAATAATAAAAGGTGAATAGCAAAACAAAAACCGAAAATTGAAGACTTAAGACTGAAAGAGGCCCAGAAATCATTGGCCAAAAACTCTCAATTATGGCCATGTTTCGCTCTGATTTTTTTGTGCCTTTTATTTTTTTTTTTTTTTGCATGTGTCAGACAACTCTTGGCGGAGTGCAACGAACGCGGCCGAGAGTTGTGAATTGTCTGGCTCGCCGTACTGCTACTCGTATTTGTTTTGTTTACGCGCCTTCGCGGCTTTTGGCCGTTTCTTATCAGTCGTTTGCCAAAATATAAATACATATATATAAATACCTAAAAAAAAAAATACAAACTCTTTTTTTAGCGCTGCGCGTGGCGAGCAGCGATAAATACACCCACCATCTGCGCTCTGTTTTGGGCGAGAAAAAGTGTCAAGATAGATGGATATATAGGTTTCCTTATCTTTATCTTTGGTTGTTAAGGTGTTTGCCGGACTTTCACTTAAATGGAAGTTTACTTGGTTAGTACTTAAGTCTTATCTGTTTGATTTTGTAAACGGAAAGCATTAACATGGATTTAATAAGGATTTTAAAATGTAATAAAATAGATTTCAAATTGTTATATAATAAATGCCTTACAGTTTCTTTAAAATTGAGTATTTTAAGCATTATTTTAATGCTAAAATAATGATCAGAGCTTCAGTCAGAAAAAGGTATCAACCCTTTAAAATGTACCTAGTTATCAAATTCGAACTTTTTAATATAAAATAAAATTAATTGATAATAATTTGTGTTAAATAGCGATGGCTATATGGTTTTGCGTAGTTAGAATTTCCAAATAGCAACTTTGAACAAAAGAAATTATAATTTTTTATGTGAAATTGAAAGTTTCATAAGTTTTAAATACTAAAATATTTAAATTTATATAATATAGTAATATATTTAATTAATTAAAGTTCCTCAATGCCATTTTTGCAGGCTATGGATACGATTTCATTTTATTCTTTATATTTTTTAAGATTCAAAGTAACTAATACTTTAAAAACATAAATATTAAAAACAAACTACAGTTTTTTTTAGTATATTAATAAATCCCAGAAATTATAATTCAAATCTTAAGTAAATTATTTATTTTTCAACTGAATTAAAGTCAAAATAAACCCCCTTTGTTTTGATTATCTCTACGATCAATACAATCATTTCCAAGGATAAGGCGTAAGTATAACTGATACGATATCATTGAGGACACATCGATCTTGCCTCATCTGCATGATTTCATCAGCATGAGCAGCAGCAGCAGCAGATAAACCCCCTTATCGATCAGTTCTTGGGTAATATTGCACCCATAATGCAATTTGTTCAGAATAACAAGGGTGCAGTTTGAAATTCATTAAGTTTTGAAATCAACATTGTTTTATTTACGCACAAGGAAGCGAATGCAACCGAGATTTTGCACAATCCAACGATACGATGTAGTCATCGATATCGTGCCGATATATGTTATATTTTGAATTCGTTGCAATAACTTGACTGATAAGCCAGAAAGAAAATCTCATCCTGTCATCGACATTGCTCTTATCGTCCAAGTGCACACGGGGCGTATGATTAATAAAAATTCAAATAAACAAAAGGTGGTCAGAGAGGCAGATATACACAGAGAGAGACAAGGAGTGGGTAGAGAAAGAGAGAGAGAAATGCACACACCTTTGGCAGGTAAAGTTAAACGACAACTTGACCCAAATTAAAGGCACGAAAACCCATCGAAGGAGAGAGTAAATGTGTAAGCAAAGGGAAGGGAGAGTGACACACAGAGACAACTTTTACAAATCGCTGCATTTAAATAAACAAAACTACGAGGCGTGCTAATTTTTTTTATGAATTTCATAACACGATTTTAATTTTAATAAGGCAGCTAAGGTAGCAGCAGCAGCAGCAGCAGAAGAAGTCCCAAAGCAACTCCGCCTGCTGCGTATTACGTGAAAGCTCCCTGATGCGTTGCGGCTGCGAAGTCACGCATGCGCGCCAAAATAAACCCCGAAAGAAAAAAAATACAAACTCCCAAAAACCGAAACCCAAACCCAAACCCCAATTCCAAGACCCAATGCAGCACGAGCCATCAGGCAGCTCTTCTAAGGCGAAGAAAAAAGAGTCTAAACACAAATCGGAGTGGGCAAGGCACCGAAAATTGGTGGGAGATCGTCAAGGGGTTCCGGGGGGCTTTCGAACTTCCCAGCGGATCGCCGGTTTATGAGGGCGTACATATACAAATATATATTTGTATATATGTATTTTTCGAGTATTTAGCTGCCGCTTCTCCCCAAAAAAAAAGAAGCAAACGAAAATGAAAGCGAGCAGCGGAGCTCCAAAGACGCTGGCAGCGACGCCAGCGTTGACTTGCGTTGGTGTTTGTGCCTCTTTGTTTTTTAATGATTTTATATGTATGGGTGACGACGACTCTTTTTTTTTTGATTTTGTGCGGAGTGCCTCGGTGTGACGTCACTTGTCAAACGTATAACGGTGCATTGAGTTTTTTGGTGAAATAAGGCCACTAAAGATGGTAAAAATCCTGATTTAATTACGATTTATTAACATATACTTTATACTTTTGTACAAACTGTTTTAATATTATATATTAACAATTAATTTATTAAAATATTTAAGGGTTTTCAGCTAAATATATTCAGCTAAATAATATAATATCTTTTTCGTTTTTAGTAGAATTTTGTATTTCATTTGTAGTTTACAAAACATAACTCTTAAAAACTATTTTAAAAAATTAAACAAACAGCATAAGGAACTAAATTAAATGTATAGTTTTCATTTTTTAAAAGATTATTATTATAATATATTAAAGTTTTTAAGGGAATGACTAAATACCAAAATATTAATTTATTTATGCATGTTTACGGCCAAAATTGACTAATTTCAATAGGGTTGTAAAATATTTATAAAGAATTCTACAAACTAAATAAAACTATATTTTTTAAGTAAACTTTTAGAGTTAAGTTTAATCTTTGAATTAGTGTTGATATAATAAAAGCGCTTTCCAAGTCTCAGATACTTTATAATAATATTTAAATGATAAAAAACAATGTAAATATTAACACTTAACCCCTTTGTTGAATTTTCTAAGATTTTTCATTTTCATTTTCATTTTACTCTCGATTTTCATGCAGTGTCGCTGCTTGGAGCCAGCCAAGAACTTGCCAAGTGAACTGCCTTGCAACGAGAGTAAAAGTGATTGGGAAAAACTTTTGCTTTTGTTACCTGCTCCGATAGCGATCTTTGCTCTCTTTCTCTCGCTCTGGGGGCTCTTGCTCTCTTGTGGCACTCATCCACAGGTAGTTGCTGTAAAGGCAGCGCAGTAACGGCGACGCTTCAGAGTCATTTTCGGGGGGGGCTTTCGGTCCGAGTTTGTGTGTGTGTCTTACATGCGGCGCTGCCTTCTCATTTTCTTTCTGTTTTCTTGCCTTTTTCTTCGACGCTGCCTGCTGCCTGCTGCTGCGCGCTGCTCGCTGCTTGCTGCTAGCTAGCCGCTGCTGGCTGCGCCAAAGACTTTTGCGTTTGCGTTCGCCTTTTGTCACAGTTGTAATTCACCAATTGTGAGCGACGGACGCGCCGCTCAGCTCCGACTCCGGTATCCGAATCCCCCCCCCAAAAAAAAGCTCGCTCTGCTAACGGTTCTTCAGCAGGAGGAGCTTCAGCTTCTAATACCAAACGGTCGTCGGTATAAAATCTGTTGCATCATTGCTGCGCCACTTCAGTCGTTCAAGCGCGTGCGGCCCGAGAAGTGCAGTGTTCAACAACAACAACAACAACAAAAAAACACCACAAACATCAACAACGTACAACAATAAATTAATAAAAAAAAGTTATTAACCATGTCCGGCTGCAGTGCTTCTCCAAAGGGCAGCCTAAAATAAAACCTAAGCAAAAGTGTTTAAAAAATTTATAAAAAAATATTCCAAAATAAAAAAGCAAACATTTCCTAGAAAATTGGCAATGCTTTAGGAACTAACTCTAAGTTTAAAAACAAATTTTTTACAAAAAATACAAAATTAAGTTAACAAAAAGCAGCCAAAATTAGCGCGCTACAAGGAATCAAGATTTTACCCTCTTTTTCGCATTTGAAAATGCTGAACATGGAGTCGCCGCAGATGTACGCCGATGCCGTCCAGACATTGGCCCAGCTGGACCTTAAAAAGGAGCCGCCGTTGCAGCAGGCGACCATTGGCCAGATCACACTGACGGCCATGTCCACAGCCCAACAGCAGCAGCAGCAGCAACAACAGCAGCAACAGCAGCAGCAGCAACAACAACAGCAGCAGCAACATCAACAGCAGCAGCAGCAACCTCAACATCAACAGCAGCAGCAGCAGCAGCAACCTCAGCAGGCAACGGATGCCAATAATAATACCCCGCAGGATGCAGCCTTGTTGGTGAAGCAGCAAATGCATCAAATGCAACAAGTGGCCGCTGCCAACAACAGTAACCTGCTGCAGAAGCAAATGCTGCAGCAATACACCACACAGACGGACCTCGATGAGCTGACCACACAGGAGATTACCCTGGATCTGCAACACTTGATCGACGATCAGTTCCGGGACACTGAGACTCTGGGCATCTTCAGCGATATGGTGACCAGTCCGGGTGGACTCTCGGCCACCTTGCCACCCAGCGGGATGGTCAGTGCGGCAGCCAAGGTCCTGCAGCAGCAGACATTGCGCAATCAGCATGGCTATGGCGGTGGCACCGGCAGGGGAGGAGGTGCTGGCGGAGCCCTGGCCTACATGCCCCAGCCGGTCCATGCAACGTACAACAATTCCAGCGATGAGAACAGCTCCGTGGGCTCCGATTCCAGTACGATCAAGGAGGAACCCATAGATCCCGACTACAGGCGGCATCTTCAGGAGGCGGCCAACCAGCAGGCTGCGTTTATGGGCAACGGCGGTGGACTCTACAATGGCTACTCCACGGCGGGGAATGGTCTCTCGAATGGCGGAGGCAATCCCCTCAATGGCAACACCACGCCCAGCAGCAATGGCAGCAATGGGAGTACCGGGAGCAGCAATGGCAGCCAGTTTACCAACCTGACCACAGCGAATGTCCTGGCGCATCACAATCTGCCCCATTTGGCGGCGGCGGCGGGTGCCCACAATCTGCTGAAGCAGCACAGCAAGCTGCAGCAGCAGCATGCCCAGCATCATGGCCAGCAGCAGCAGCATCAGCATCACCGGAAGCATAGCAACAAGCATGTGGACAAGGGCACCGAGGAGTACCGGCGACGAAGGGAACGGAACAACATTGCGGTGCGCAAGAGCCGCGAGAAGGCCAAGGTTCGATCCAGGGAAGTGGAGGAGCGAGTGAAGAGCCTGCTCAAGGAGAAGGACGCACTCATCCGGCAGCTCAGCGAGATGACCAACGAGCTGCAGCTGCACAAGCAGATCTACATGCAGCTGATGAACCATGCCAATCCCGAAGTGAGTCGCGTCTGCCGCAGCTTCCTCAACACCAACGAGCATGCGCTGTAGCAGCTCTAGAAGCGATTAAGGATACGGAAACAGATGCAGATGCAGATGCAGATACAGAGATCCGCCGGATGCATGAAAGGATTGTATGAATGAGAGAGTGTGCGTGTGTGTTCGGTTGTGTGAAAGGTCCTGGAGCGACTCCGTTAAATCAAAGATTAAAAATGCTGTGTGGGTAGCTTGTAAGAACCATTTTCCTTTTTCTATTTTCATCGCCTTCTCTCTACTTAACCCTTAAAAACATCCTTGTACATTTTCTTCTACTCCCCCCAAAAACACCCTCCCCCGTCCTCCCCCTTTCTTGTTATCATTGTAAAGCATATTTTTGTACTTAATTCTTAACGACTGTAACATATATTTCGCACATTTTTTATACACATAATCGTATACATTATATCTTTATCATAAAGTTAAGCCAAAGAAAAATGTTAAAAATATTTATGTAAAAAAAAGAGGAAGAAGAAAACAAACAAGCAGGAAAGAAAACAGAAAATACAAAAAATCTAAAGTTATTTATACCACAAAAGAGAAAACAAAACAAAAAAAAAAAACAATCAAAACAAAAAAGTATCTAAATAAAATTTGTACATTTCTTGAATGGTGTGTGTGCCGCTTTGCGCTATGCTTCATGCCACGCCCACTCCCAGCCTCAGTCCCTGCTTGAGAAAACCACAGAGAGAACCAATCTAGCAAATCTTTAGTTTGTAAGTCCATCATCATCCCCCCCCCCCCCTGGAACATCGAGTAACCGCTTTACCTGCACCCTCGAAGGATTGCCCCGAAGAGCCCGCCACTGCACCCAGGGTCCAGCGAGCAATTCGCTTCCGCGAGAGAGCGTAGAAGATATGAATGCTATTAATTTGTAAGGCCAACGCAATGTTCTCATTTTAATTTATATATTCGTAAATTAAATATACACAAACCACAAAGAAAACTGTAAAGCAAATCTAAATAAATTAAATAAAATTTACAATATACAAAGAAGTTGAAGTGTTGTATTTATTTATTTTTATTTCAGCTTTATTTTAACTCATTTCTGAGTAGAAATAAATGGTTTATAAAAGGGAAATTCGAACATTTCTGTTTTAGCTTATTTTCAGTTTAAAAAGTAATAAAAAAGTCTATAAAAATATAAATATAATTTAAATAAAAGCAACAAAATTGTTAACATCGAAAGAAATATATTTTCTAATGCGATTCTAATTTAATTGCATTTTTCTTTCAGTTTAAAAATGTTATGAAATATTAATAATAATTAAAAAGAGTCTAAAAAAGAAGAAACTATTTAATTATATCAAAAAAATTTAAAAAATAAATCAAAATCACTTAAAAATCTTAATTTCTTTCTCAATAACGTATTCTTTCACTATTATTATCATCTTTCAATGCAAGTTCCTTTTATTTCTCTTTTAAATCCCTAGTAAACTTCTTCTCCTAGGCTCAGTTTTATTTTTCACAAATTATCAACAATTGGTAATTAGTTTTCCGACCCAATGAGAAGTGAAAAGCCCTGCCAAAAAATGTCTAATAAAATGTCTGCCATATTTAGGCGACAAAAACACACGATCTTTGTGTAGCCAAAAAGAAACAGAAAGAGACACCCGGCTGTCTTCTGAAAGAGTGCGAGGGGTTCTCATTTCTTCTGGGCCCCGTCTTCTGAGGCGACATGGCAATGCATTTTGGGCTGCCAGGCG
This sequence comes from Drosophila truncata, assembly GCA_008042515.1. Lineage (NCBI taxonomy): Eukaryota > Metazoa > Arthropoda > Insecta > Diptera > Drosophilidae > Drosophila > Drosophila truncata. The sequence continues at coordinate 110,659 of VNJQ01004624.1, forward strand.
CGACAGCTGAGACACACGGGAGCCGGTTGAGGAGTGGAGAGGGGATCTGGGCTGGGAAGACGGCAAAGATTGGGCTAGAAATTGAGGGGCAAACCAAGGGACAATGTGCAGACCCCCAGACAATTGCAAGGCGACTGTGTTGACACGATTTGACAGTAAGACAAACCCGAAACGAAAAGCAAATTTATAAACGACAAAAGCGAAAAAAAAGAATTAATGCAACTCGGAAAAAGCAGACAAATTAACGCGCCAGAGAAAGCCCAAACAAAGAGAGGGGGGGAAAACGCACTGCCATAGGCACTGCCCCATTGCCTCCGACCTCGGGCAGATAATCACTTACAGAAATGTTTTGGGCTCGGGCTAAGCCCTTTTTGAAAACCCAAGGCGCTGGCCAAAACTTTCTTTCCATCAGTCTTGGTCTCTGTATCCGAATCCGTATATCTGTCTCAGTATCTGCGGCTGCCCCTGCCCCTGTCACTGCTGTTGCTGCTGCTGCTGCTGCTGCGTGCGCCCAATTTGTCTAGCTGCATTGTTGAGTACTTTGATTGATGAAAGCTAATTGCGCATGCACTCTACCCAAAGTCGAAAAAAGTGAAAATGCCCTAAACTTGTGGGTGTCGCCTGCTGGCCAGACCCTTCAATTTAAAGCCCGACTTTGATAAGGGTTCTAAGCGGCTTACGGTGAAAGTTGTGGTCACTCCACCCTTTTGCAGCTAATGTAGGATTCGAGTGGTAGATGCACAGATGCAAGATGCAAGATGCATCTGGGTTTTGGCAAGCAAACAAAAATTGCCGCACAATTACTGTTCAACTAAGCGCCAAGCGAGCGCGGCGGCCACGAGGCGTATGAGTTATGAGCGGCGGCAGCGAAAAGTGATAAATTCGCATTCACAGCGAGAAGATGAGGCATCGCATATGTATAGGTACATGCAATCTGGCAGCGTCTTTTTGTTTTTGTCTTCTTACCTGTCTTACCTGTGCGACAAGCTGATAAATGTTAATTGCCCTAATGAAAGGGGCGGGGCTGAGACGTTGACAGGATTTGAATTAGGAAGGGAATTAAAGGTGGGGGGAATTAAGTGGATCTAAAGGGATTTTAAGTATGGGAAAACCTTGGGAAGCTTAAGTGCATTTAAATAAAGAATAAATACAGCAAATATTTATTTAAATTTAATAAGTAACAGTAGAAATATTTAAAGAAATTATTTAGATCAATTCAGAAAGGCGTACAATAAATACTGAGGTTAAGAAATTCATCGCACTTAAGAACTATGAAGAAAAATGTAGAAATATAACAAAATAAATAAATAATTCGTCTTAAAAATAACAATATAACAATTTAAGCATCTTCTGCTGGAAATTACTTTGCTTCAAATCTTTTAAAGAGGGTTTTTAAAGGTCTTATTTTCAATAGATGAAAGATTGTACCCTTTCGATCACCGTCACTTTCAGTTTTATTTTTTCCGTAGCCCAGTATTGAGGTGAACGTATTTAGATGCAGATCCCCGATCCCCGATGCAGAACCCGATTCAGTTGTCATCCAATCCATCTTTCACACTTCAGTTCCACTTTGTCCACGCTGCGCATTGTTGTGCCTCTGCGGCGCCGTCATCTGGCTCTTCATCTGCAAACTCTTTTTCTTTTTTTATTTAGCTGCAGCAACTATGGAAACCATAACGGAAAAAAGTGGGTTACTTCATTTTTATTTTCATGCCCCAGCACAGCAAAAGAGATGGCGATGGAGAGAGAGACAGAGACCAACTTTACATCTATCTATCTATCTTTATTTTTGTTTCTTTTTAGCACAGATTGAGTAATAGTTAGTTGTTGTGTGTTTGGCTTATATTTTAAAGCCAGGCTTCGTTCCCTCTCTTTTGAGCTGGTATTCGTTAGCCAGTTCAGTTCGCCTGGCAACGGCGATCGTGCGGCCAACTCTCGGTTTCACTTTCTATGCCGACTCCAGCGGCAACGGAGACTGACTTTTGCTATCTAATACAGCAGCGGCAACAACAATGGGGCATCAGAAATGCACAAACAGAAAAAATTAGGGGTGTTTCTTAAGTTTAAATTAATAGAAAATATAGTAGAATTTTTGGAGTGGTATTTTCTGGTATTTTTTCACAAAGGTAGAATTTTTGGATCGGTATTTTCTGGTATTTTTTTGGATCGGTATTTTCTGGTATTTTTTCACAAAGGTATTTCTATTAATTTAAACTTAAACAACTCCCCTACCTTTGTGAAAAAAATACCAGAAAATACCACTCCAAAAATTATACTAAATGTATAAATGGATATTTTGAAGATGGAATGCAGGCAATATTAAATTAAGATCAATATATTATGGCGCATAAAGAGCATTATAATTTGGACTGAAAAGGAAAAGTACATATGTCCTAGTGTATTTAAGAAATGGATTATTGTAACATTAATATAATATATTTAGAATATAACAGAAACTCAACCTATATTTAAGCATTTATAAATGGCCAAAACAAATACTAGTGAAATCTTCAGGTTAACAACATCCCTAAAGTCTTGGAAAATATTTTTTTTAGAGTTAAAACTAATCCTTGTTTCTTTATAAATTTTCTAATAAGTGCATACTTATTCTCCCAGTGTATTAGCAGCTAGCTCACCTCTTTTCCTTTGCGCTTTGATGTTTTCTTTCCACAATACATTGACTATTTTCTTTTCGTTGACGCCATGTTTGCCGCTGTCTAAGACCCAGAGTCAGTCTCAGTCTCCGGTCTCCGGTCTCCGGTCTCAGTCCCGGTCTCGAACCCCAAGCCCAAGCTGAGGCTGGGACAGAGACTGAGACTGAGGCTGAGGCTCAGCTTCACTCTCAGCGTCGCTGCAAAGTATCTGCATCGCTGCGAAGTATCTGTATCTGAGAGTGTGGGTCTTATGTAATAGCCATGACTGCTGATGTTGTTGTTGCCTTTGCTGTTGCTGCTTTTAAAGATGCCTTTTCTTTTGTTGTGCTGTCTGCTGCTGCGGCTGATGCCTGATGACCAAGTTAAGATATTATGTTCGTTATGTTGCGCTTATTAACGTGGCCCACAAAAATTGTTTAACGTTTTGTTTTGCTTAAACGAATTTTCCGTTATAAATCAAGCGACGAACCACGCAAAAATAGAGACATTTGTGTGGCCAAATGGTGAGCCATCAAATGGATTGTCCATCCACAGTGACCCACAGACGAAAATGATACCCTTACTGGATGTATATGTATATGTATATGGCCTATCTCTTGTGATTTTTCACTTACGCAACTTGTTGACGGGGGAAATGCCGGCGTTGTCTACCTTCTCTTGGCTCAATCATTTAAAACAATTACAGAGCACCAGCAGCAGCCATTAAAAAGAAATAATTTTTACGCATAGTAAAAGTATCTTTGCGGGAAAAGTATCTCACCCGGGGGGAAAATAAAAAAAAAATGGTATTTAAGGGCTCTGCACTTGAAGAAAATGGATTTTATATTAAGATATTAAATTGAGAAAAAAAGTAAGTAAAAGTAATTACCTTATGGAATAAATACCAAATAAATATAGTAAGTAGAAAGAATCAAAGAAGCGAAACACTCCATTCAATAAAATCCCCAAAAGAATGGCGATATCAAAAGAAAGCAAGAGGAAGAGGAGACTGGGACACAACAAAAAAACTAAATCTAAACCACTCACCCAAAGACCCATTGGCCTACTTTTCTTACGGAGCCCAGAGAGCAACAACAATAAAAAAATATAAGAAAAATACAATAAAAAAATATACAAATACAACAAAAAAATGCTAGAAAATAATCTCAACGCCAACACACGCACACATGGCTAATCAAGGCGTATCTGTGTGTGTGCGTCAAAATTTACAAGGGGCGCCCTTTTCCAAAAAGCAGAAAAAAATAGCTGCGCGCGCTTCTATTTTCAGCTGCGCGTTGGCGTCGTCGTCAACGTCGCTGCCTTTATCAATCTTCAGCTGCGAGGAGGGGGATGAGGTGTAGGGAGGCGTCGAATTTTTTTTTGGGATGGTTGGGGGGTGTTTTCTTTACTTATCTTAGGGCAAGACCCGCGTCCGCTGAGCGAGAGAGATGGCTGCCAAAAAGGGCCAGACCAGACCAGACACTTGTTGCAAGCAGAACGCCCCAGCAGAGCGCAGCAACAACAAATTGACCCAATTTTTGTAAATTTTTTTTCTTTACTGCACACACACACACACACACCCATGTAACATGCACACGAAATACAAACAAACCTAAATATGTGCCCTGAAGTCATAAAGAATGAACAAGAAATATATAAACGACTATATGTTGACACAGAAAGAAATTGGATATGATAAGGGTATAAATTTGGGGTTTATTTTGTATGATTTAATTGGTTTTTACTCTATAAAATTTTTAAATATTTTATATAACTTCAAAATGTTATAAAGAATTATTTAAATATTATAATTTGATGTTAGGAAGTAGAATAATATAAGAATTATATAATAAAATCCTTTTTCAATATTTAAAAAGTTTTCTTTACTTTGATTTATTTTGAGAAGCTTGAAAATTAGTATTATAAATTCTTATAACAAGTTTTCAGTTTTTTAAGTAAATTAAACATTTTTAGAAATTTTTTAAATGCATTTTGGAAGTTTCAAACTTGCTCCTCAAGTGTTTAACTTATTTCAAAAACTGCCTTTTACATTCTTTTGCATCTAATACAATTTTTATAAATTTTAATAATAAATATAATATAAATATTAATTGTTATTAATAAATTAGAAAAATCCTCATAGATCTCCTTGATTTTTCCCTGTGTATATTGCTCCCTTAAAATTGAAATTGTTGTTAATTGTTGTTGCTGGTGTTGGTTGTTTGCTTTGCGGCATTGTTGAGTTGTTTGCAGAGGGAGAGACGGTGAGGTGTGAGGCGGGAGGTGGTGCTGCAGCCGCCCAGCAGCAGAATTCACTTTCAATTTTTCGTTTTTTTTTGTTCTAAAGAAATGTTCTATGCTGCAGGAACAACAACAGCAAAGGCAGCAGCAACAGCAGCAGCCAGAGCAACAAAATTTGTCTTGACTTTGAGCAAAGTAGGTCAGCAGCTGTAAAATAGACTCCAACAGACCAAAAAGCCCCTTAAGAAAAGGCAATCAAGTCGAAAAAAAGCGAGCGAGAGAGAGAGAGAGAGAAATGTTTGTGCATTGCCAGTGGAATGTGTCTGGATATGTGTATCTGGGCGATCTCTGACTCTGTTTAGACGGTGTCTATTTCCCCTGTTCGACTGTTTTTCCGGCTTTTCCCCTTGCCATTCGGCCACCCGGAGTCTGTTAAGTAGGTCAGCACTTACGTCTCGCACTGCAGAGCCCAAGAACTTTTCATTATCATCATCATCATGCAATGGATGCCGGGAACAAGAAGTAGTATCTTTGAGTATCCAAAATGTATATGTTGGTGTTGTAACATCGTCGGAGTAATGGCAAAAAGAAATGGTTCCTTAGACTTTCATGTCTAAACAATGTAACTCCATAAAATGTGTCTTTCCATGGGGAGGAGGAGCGATAAAACAAATTGGAAATGTATCGTTAATGCCAGGAGATCTTGATAGATCACAACCATAAGCCGTTCCAATTTTTAATAAATATAGAAGAGTTTTTCAATAATCTCTGATTAATTCCTCTATAATTTATTTACATTTTAAAGATACTACTTAGATCTTAGGGCCTGCGTATATCATTGTATTTCTCTCTATAGTTCTTTGTCTCCCTAATGCTTCGTTCTCTCATCCAATTTATTTTCGCTTAAAAATAGCACCAAAAAAAGGTTCATTCTGGTTCCCCAGAGAGCGGTAACAATAAAATCGACAAAAATGTGTGATTTTCTGCGTCGCATTTCTTATGGCAGCAGCCAAAATCCCCACAAAAACCCAACCAAGAACCAACAACCACGAGCTGCCAACGAAATAAATAAATGAAATTAAATGAATTACATTTGAATGTAATTAGTATGAGTATACAAATCCGCAAACTTGACGCAAATCATGTGTTATATATTAAGCTAAAACATGTCAAGATCACACACAAAGTTTTTCCCTATCACCATCCCCAGGGTGATTGGGGAAGTGGAGCATGTTCAAGAGGAAATGGGGCATTTGTTGCCCATGGGCGGGAGATTCGAGACATTTTCGGTAAAGTGTAGAGGAAAATTTGTGGTTTCTGATAACAAAAGATAGTTGATTTCTGGGTATAATAGCATTTGATTACTTATATATCTTATAAGTAGGTCAATTTAGTTAAAGACTTCCTGTATGCATCGGAGAAATGATTCAACAGTGACTCACAAATTTTTCTCAGGTGGGTTTAGCCCTGGAGATTCACTTTTTGTTGATGTTTCAGAGTCTGCACAGAAAGAAAGTCTAGTTATGATATTAAAAGAGATGTAAGTTAAATTCTTTATGAATTAGTTCTTTAAAGAAAAGGCTAAGATCTATTAAAATAAAATCCCTGATATATATTCATAAGATTAAATAAAAACTAACAAGTACAAAGTTGAATTTATTATTTATATTTAACAAACAATTTTTTACATATTTTCTAAAACAAAATTCAGAACAAATCCTTGATTTTAAAAGTAATAATGTAATCAGTGTGAAAGTAATGCCTATTATTTCGCGTGTAGTTGCATTTTGGCGCCAAAAAACTATCATAAGGCCCCCACAGCCACCACCAAAGAGGAGAAGCGACGAGCGGGCCAACATTGCATTGGCATTGCCTCATTTCGCCGGCTCAGACTCAACACACAAACCGCTCCGACGCGACTCGGCTTGAGCTTGAAAGTAAAAGTGGTTTGGCTTTCTTTTGTGGCACACGCTTTTGGCGCTGCTTTCCAACACAACATTGGCCACGGCGACGGCGACGGCGACAAGTTGCCGTGTTGAGTCCAAGGTCAAGAGGAAGACTTTGAAAATGCCTCAACAATGTGGATGTGGATGCGGATGGTGATGTCGAGGTGGATGAATAATGCAAAAGAGTGAGAGTTTTTTACGGGGGGGAATCGAGTCGATATACTGAGATCGGGCTTTGTCTGCTCACCGTTTACCGTTATGCGGGCCAGTTCCGGTTTACGACTGGTTAACTGGTTGCTGGAGAAGCAGATCCGACAGAGATGAGCGGCAGTGGCGCCGAGGGATCGTCTCAAAATGTAGTCCATGTAACTGGCACAGCCAACAACAACGATGGTGGGTTTTATTTTATCTTTTTTTGGTTTTATGATTACGCGAAAAGCAAAAATGGTAAGAAATCATTTAACTCAAGCCCAAAATTTCCATATCTCTCTCGCTCTCTGTGCGTATCTCAACCTGTTGTCGCCTAACTCCAAAAAGCGTTATGCATAATTAATAACCGTTAACGGAACTGCAACCCGCAGGAAAAATCGGTGCCCAAAAAAAATATATAATATTAAATAAACGAAGGGAAAGACAGTCATTAAAACGAGGCATTTCTGCTCACATTAAAATATGTATCTGTTGCAATCGGCCTGAACTAAAAGAAAAATGCATAAGCGTATGTAATATTATTACGATTATATTTTGCTTTTTCGGGGTAGTTAAAAACAATTAAATATGTGAGCTCTGTGAGCTGTGTGAGCTTGGAGCTTGGAGCGCCGCCGCCGACTTATATTATATAATCGCTCGCCCTGTTAGCTATGACTACTGCCCCGTGTTATTTAATTGCCTTCAGCCGACGAGAAAAACGAAAACAAAACCCACAAATAAAATGTGTTTTTAACTGTTAATGCAACTGCTTATGAAATGGGGTTGCCTCGACAATTAACTCGAGAGTTGGTCAGGCCTGGCCAGGCCGGGCCTTTTAGCCGGGATTTTATGTAAATGAGCCAGTCAAATATACTAAAATAGTCCCGATCTCTAAGAAGACAATGACTGAATGAATGAGTAAAGTCGTGAAGGAAATAAAACCAAAAGTCTGATTTTTAGTGGGTGTCGCGTGGGCACTGATATTTGACATTTGATAGTGCCAACAGCCGCACGGAAAAGTGTCAGAATCAGCGCTCAGATTTAATTGCTATTTACGTTTGTAATTACAGACAGTCAGGCGTTCTGAAAGTGGAGTATAAAGAGCTTTGTATACACTTTAGGTGGTACAGCATTTTCATAAATATTAATTGGATATTCATTAAATATTTATTGGGCTTATGGTGTTATGGTTTATGCTTTTATGCTTATGAATTTCTTTAAAAGCTTATGAATATTTTATAAATTATGAAACTGTGAGTGAAATACTCTCATTATCTATAAAATTTACTACAGAAATATATATTACAGGTAAAATATATTAAATTACACTTTTTTCCATTAAATTCTTTTAATAATAAAAGTTTTCTAATGGGAAAATATCCAGAATTAATTTACCAATAATTTCAAATCAAATATATTCCTTAGCTTCCTTTAAATACAATTAATTGCATATTAGCTTTTTCTCCATTTTTATTATACTATTAAAATTATTAAATATTTCCCTTAAATTGTATTTTCTTACATATCCCTCAAATATAATAATATTTTATCCAAATAAATTTCAAAATACACCTCTTTGTTCCTTTGTCGTTGAAGAAAACCAGAAAACTCAAAAGCTACAGTTTTGTTTTGATTTATTTCTTTGACTTTTTGTTGTGTTATTCAAGAAAAAAAAGCGAAAGTGGCCAAGCTACAGTCGACACCTTTTCACTTTCAAGGCCGCGTAATCAAAACGCTTCGAACGTTGTCAATACGCTTGTCCCCTGCCCAGAGACAGACATCGAAAATAAAAAGAAAATAACAAAAAATACGACGTGAACACACACACGCACCGCACACACGCACACCCAATGGGGAGACATCGGGGGGAGTCACGCGTGTGACCCACAGCACGGAAGTCGAACACCAAATAAAATTAGAAATAAAAATAAATAAAATATCTTTCGAAGCGTTGAAAATAAACAAACAAAAGATACTATATCGGCTCGGGTCGACTCGGCTCGATTGGTCGGCCGATCGCCTAGAATCATGAATGGGATGCAGTTTTATAGGCCACACGGCAGTTGGCTAGCGGATTATATAAGAAATGTTAAACAGTTGACGCAACATCGGATGACTTAGGTCAGTTACGTAAGCCTCGGTTTGAAAAGCGTTTACATTGGGGATGTTGATGTGGAGTTTATTTAACGGATGCGCTTCGGGTAAGCGGAAGTTATAGGTCGACTGCTGCGTGTTGCCTGGCTTAGAAAGATAAAGATATAGATATTGTAGCGATTAAGGGGATTATGGGGATTAATTTAAGATTTAGCAAGAGATTAGAGCTGGGTTAACAGGTATTATAGGATAGTGGAATGTATAAGTTGGCTAGACAGATAAATAAAATATATTTTTAAAGACTTGTAGAGAGGAAGAAAGCAAAGTTATTGGGTATTATAAAGGCTGCAAAGACATTTAGTTATTAAAATAATAAATTTGGATGTTAAGGTAATTTTTATAATAATTGTAAGGGAGAACTCATACTACGAACCTAACCTATATATTATACGGATATTATAAATATTTGAGTTATAATCTTTCAGATAAGAAGAATTAGATAAATGCAACAACCCTTTTTCTACTCATTTATATACATTTTAAAGTTGTTAAATATAGTTCTGAAAGATATAAGATTATTTTTAAGTTACTTATTAGGTTTATATAGTTTTTCTTTATGTAGTAACACTTTCCATGAATGAGAAAAGTTGCATAAGAGGAAATATACTCATAATTTGTACCAAAACTTGTATTTTTTAATATTTTAATATAAAATCAAGGGATTCCTACAAGATGTATAGCTCCAAGAGCCTCCTGAAAACCCCTTTTCCGCACAGTTTTCTGGCTTCTCCCCCTGCATGCCCCCTTCGTGGTCTTACCAGTTGATAACTCCCGCCCAAGTCGATGAAAAGTGCACTCGGTGGAGTGCTCTCTGTGTGAAAATTGTGGAAAGGAAATACAACAAAAACTTGAACTCAAGTGTTGAAGTGTCTTGAACAAACAAACAAACGGCGGCAACAACAACAACTACAACAGCATCGACAACTGAGACAGCAGACAGCAGACAGCGATGCCGACAAACACACACGGGACACAACAGGGGTGTCAGAGGGTGTCAAGGGGGTGGCTTACCAAAGGGGGGAAAAAGGGGGGCTGTCGTTCCACACACTTGTAACTGCATGCTAACATGTTTCACCTAAAAAAAAAAATAAATAAATAAAAACGGAAAAAACAACACAAATTTTTTATTTATTTATTAAACGAAAAGAAACAAAAAAATAGATATATAGGCAAACTTGTTTACCGTTGTTGTTGTAGCTCGCATATTAAGCACACACACACACACGGGCTCTTTTTGGCCAGGCTAAGAGCATAAATGTGTGCGAGCGGTATATGTAAATGGGAAGCGCCAAGCCATCCGCCTAAATTCATAAAGTTTTTGAGTTGACAGCAGCGGTTACATCACTCTCCACCACCGTTATGCGTACGACATTAATTTTTGCATACGGCGACAGGCATAAATTAATTTCTTCTCTAAAATTCCACCAAAAACAAAAAAACAATAAATAATAATAATAATGCTAATGCAGGGAGCAGTTCAAGAGCCATCGCTCATTTTCTTCCCCCGGGGGGCTCCAGTCACGCCGCTGTGATTGTGGTTCTTTTGCCGGCCGAATTGCAAAATGCCCGAGATTTGCCCAATATTTACCATTTCCTCACCAAAAGCCCGAGCTTTTTCCTCCGCAGCTTAGTTTTCCTTTCGCTTTCATTGACGCGTGAAGTGGCTCAGAGCGTAGGGCAGGAATATATAGTGGAGTTTGAAGTATAGTGCATACAATAGTGGCAGTGCCAGCAGCAGCAGCAGCAGCAGCCAAGCAAAAGAAAAACAAAAGCAGTCACAAGAAACTGGAACTATTTTTTGGGGGGTAAACTAGGAGAAGTTTTAATACTCTAAATATATTACATTTTTTCCTTTTTTTATATACAGTATATTTAACAGAAGTTACAAATGAAAAACATATAAATAAGGAGCCTAAAATAAACCTAAATTTAATATATTATGTTATAATATAATTAAAAATTTTTCAAATAAATTAGAAGCGTAAAACATTCATTTCTTTATAAAATGTTTTTGTATTTAGCATATGGAAGTTCTAATCCTATTTAAAATGAGTATTAACTTAGTATTAATATAAAAAAAATTAAAATACTGTTTTTAATGTTTCAAATATTATTAAATCAAATAAATATGTATTTTAATACTTTAATAATTTGTTTTCCTCAAAGATAAACTCAAATCACGTTGCAATTTTTTGCTAAAAAAAAGATATAAGATAAATATATCCCATCTTAGTCCCCTTAACCATTATACCCCTCCTCAGATAGTTCATTCAAAAATGCTTAGTTAATGTGCATTACATTTTCGTGATTCTGATCGATATCGCCAAGCGAGCGACGTCTCGTCTCCGTAGTTAATAGAGCTTTTGTTACAGACATAATCAGCGAAGCAGAAACCCCCTGAAGACCCCAACAAAGACCCCTCTTCCTAACTTCCTCCCCCCCAAAAAAACAAACACAAAACTCCATAGTCATTGCTATGCCATCCGCCGTCCTTAGATGCCATGTGCTCTATAGCTTTTCTACCCCCCTTTTTCTATTCCGATGACCGGCCAATTAAGGCAAATGCATAACTCAAAAGATCCCCGAATTTCAATTATTTGTCAGATAGGCCCACATGCTGCATAATATCGAACGATCGGATCGGATCGGATCGGATCGGCGTACGATAATTGATAATGGAAATATGTGGATGGCTCTCCACTCCCTCTCCTTCTCTGTAAACTGCATAAGAAACCGAATGGAGGGGAGCCGAAGTTGAAAACGAAAGAAGAAAAAGAAAGAGAAGGAGAAGGAGGAGCTCGGACGCGGAGGCACAAAGCCAGCAGCAGCAAGAAAATCAAGCAAACCAAAACACAGCAGCAGCAGCAGCAGCAGCAACAGCAACAGCAACAACAGCAGCGAACGAACCATAATAATATTAATTCCAGTGTGTGCTTCCACGTTTGCCTGTAGTTGTATGAGAAACTGGGTCAGCGTGTCGTTTTGTGCACACACACACACACACTGCTCCGCTCGACAAATATATGCACACATGTAAGTTGCTGCTGCTGCTGTAAGTTGTTGCTGCTGCTGCTGCTGCTGCGGCTGTCGAGCAGCGATAGAAAGTGAAAACGAAGCAGCAGCAAAAGCAAAAGCAACAACAGCAGCAGCAGCAGCAGCGACTACGACAACAAAATGGCTATGACGAACGTATGGCGGCAAGAAAAATCACATAATCACAACAACAACTACAACAATCTCAACAACAACAACACAGAGGAAAAAGGGCGATCGGCGAGCAAATGAATTATAATTTAGGGAAAATTATGCATGCCGCACTGTAAATATAAATAAATAAATAACAGGCATAAAAAATCAAGGCACAAATTAAGCTCACGTCGCAAAATGCGGGGAAAATAAAATCAGACAAACCCGAAATTTCTTTCAAAGCCCCATTTGGGTGGCCCTTTCCAAAAAGAAAAACAGAAAAACAATAATAAAAACAATTATTATAATTTTTTTAATGGCTTTTTGATACATAAATCACAAATGATCATATAACAGCAAAGGCCTTTCTTTAAAATAAGGGAAGTCGTTAGGTTTTAGATGGTTTTAATTGAAAAGTAAAAAAGACTTTTAAATTAATTAATTTTAGGAATTAAGTTTATTTATTTATGAATTAATCTTATTTTAATCTTAATCTACCTATTAACCATCTAGAAACTTCCTAAATAAATATTATAATATAATTTCCCGCTCTCCCTACATTCCCCAAAAATATCACTCATACGCCATGTAAGCTGATTCCATTAAAAGTCAATTAATTTAAACTAAATATTGCATAAGCATTGAATTCCTATAAAATATGGTTAAATTGCGTTAGGTTTTAATAGTTTTAATTAAAAATTAAATCATAAATACCTTTCTTTTTCTATAAAAATGTTATTAAATTAATTAAACACAGAAATAAAATTTCTTTATCTATTAATTTATATTATTTTAAGCCAAGTCCATCAATTAATCATTTACAAGCCCTTCTAAGCCCTTATATTAAATACTAAAATACATTTTCGCCCCTCCTGACATTCCCCCCTAAAAAATATCACTCACACGCCATGTAAGCCGATTCCCTTAAAACTCAATAAATTCAAACCGAAGATAGCACTAGTCCTAACTAAATATTGCATAAGCATTGAATCCCTGTAACAATAAAGATTCCAAATAATAGCCGAGTACCGAAAAAAATCAATTTCATGTGAAAATTAGCGCACGTTTGTCGACTGTTTACCTTTTGGAAGGCTCATAAATTGATGTGCCCCGAATAAAAAAAAAAAACAATAATGAAAAGAGAAGCCAAAATAGATAAATATGTCAACGGCAATACAAAGGGAATCGAAGTAATCCCCCGATCTCCTCCCCTCCCTCAGATAGACCTACACTACGACACAATCAAAATCGTGACAAGGCAATTACAAAGCGGCAAAGCGAAAGGGAGCCAGAAGGAGATGCCTAACTCTAAGCCTTTGGGCCACAAATCTCCGGAAAATGGTCAGAAAATGTGAGTGAGTGAGTGAGTGAGGTGAGTTGAGGAGATCATATAGGATTTTACAGACTAGACAGCGACCCCTCCAAAAACCTGCAAGCTGCAAGCTATGCAACCGGTCCAGGATAGCCGAAAAAAACCACACCCAAAACAAGAAAGCGCGTCGAAGATTACAGGCCCCTGATTAGGCCAAACAAATTTTTCTATGAATGTGTCTATGAGTGGGCAGAACTGCTGCAGTCCGAAAAGAAGCAACCGTCGACTAATATAGCGCTGGACTAACTGGCTGGGCTGCAAAAATCACCGAAGCGCTGCAAAACAAATGCAGAAAAAAATGTATATAAAAAAAGAAACAGCGGCATCAGGCAGCAGGCAGCAGGCGATTACGAAAGCCTGCGAAGATACTCCAAGACAAGCCAAATCGCAGTCACAGTCAACGTTTGGCGATGGCCACGTGATAAATATTTTAGGAATAAAGTGGAATCCTGGGAATGTCGTGACACGAAGAAGAGGGTTTGCTTTTACAAGATCTTTGTTACAATAAATACTATGAAGTATTTAATTAAAACTATTGATAACATAGAAAGGGAGAAGGTAGAAATATGGCCAAAATATGATTATCTAACATAATAACCATATATTTATAATAAAATATATACCTTGAAGTATTCACATATCAACAAATAATTATACTATATTTATTAAATTCATCAATTATTATATTATCTTTATAAAACAAAGATTAAATTGATTCCCATTTTCCTCATGAATAATTTGAGTTGTTAATTCGTAATTTTCTTTTGGAATACCTCAACAATTTACGAAAATAGCTGCCCTAAAGTCTGTGACCCAAATTAGTGACTGCGTGACTGCTTTCTCGCTAATCACGACCCACTTGACGCCCTCGTAACGAATCGCTTGCATCTCTGGTCGCTAGTCGCTAGTCTCTAGTCTCTAGTCTCACCTAGTCGCTACTAAGTCACTAAGTCAGTCTGTCAGTCTGCCAGGCGACGGCCCACGGTATGCCAGCAACACCCCCTTTCTACTCCGCCCCTCCAACAACACACATACAACGATTCCATGGCGATTCCTACCCACTCCCGCTTCGGTCGCGATCCCCCGTTTGGCATACATATTTGTTAGTAGCTGGGTTTTGTTTTGTTTAGCGCTTTTGGCCTGGGCCTGGTTATATCATCGAGCACTCTTACGACGTGCCGCAGCCAAATGGTCAACAGCTTGGTCGCTTGGCTGGAGTCGCAGTCGCAGTCGCAGTCGCAGTCGCTCCAGCCGACCAGTAGACCAGTAGACTAAACAGCCTCAGCCGACCGACTTAGGAGGCTCCAAACGGACAAAGACATTGCACTTAGAGAAATTTGTGACTAATTTTCAATAAAATTTATAGAATTTACAGCATTTTAATTGCTTTAAAATGTATCTATAAAAACTGCCTTTAAGCCTTAACTATAAATATTATTTTTATTTAAATAAATCTAATATTTATCTAAAAATATATTAAGACTAAAATATTTGTAATATTTGTAGTATTTTAATACCAAAATATTTATTTTTCAGTGCATTTAGTGGGCCATAAGAGCCATTGGTATGGCTATAGCCCGGCTTCAAGCCAAAAAGCCTCAGCGCGCGCTTTATGCATTTTCGAGGCGGTACGAAACGGGACAGCAAACGGCGCTAAATGGCCGAGTGGCCGACTGGTTGCTTGGCTGGTCAGCTGTCCGATCGGCGGATCGTCCGGAGCGGAGCGGAGTGGTGGAGTCTTGGACCCCCGAAGGCCTCTGCGTCTTCGCCCCACTCTCACTATTCATTCATTCAGTGGTGCGTCGTCGGTCGCTGTATTTGAATAATGTTTGACCCAAATTCGAGTTTTGTGCGCTGGCTCTGGGCAGCGTGTCTTTTTTTCCTGACAAGAAAGTGTTAGATACTAACAAAAGCCTAGTCGAAAAGTCAACAATGTCTTTTATTTCATATTTTGATTTTATTTTATTTTTTGTTGCTGTTGATTTTTTCTTTTCTTTTTTATTTTTTGCATTCAGGCGGCTTTTATCTTTTGCTGTAACAGACAATCGGCAATTTCTTGGCTGCGTGTGAAAAGTTGTCAGAGATCAGTTCGGTTCGCTTGGCTCGCTAAAAGCCGGACATAAAGATATCAGAAATATGACACCAGAAATTCGCTAAGTGGATTTTTTCTTACACGGTAAGCTGTAAGCGAAGTAGAAGAAGAAGAAAAATAAAAAAAACATTCGAGAAAACGCACGGCGCTGATTCAGACTAGTAAACAACCATCGTCCTTGAGAGCTGCGACGTCAACAGTTTATAAATAAATAAAAAAAAAACAAACCATTAGCAATGGGAAAGTTGTTGATAAATATTTTAAATTTTATTTCGGGGCAATTCCCGAAGGGCTTGATCTCAATATTGGTTTGATTAGTATCAAGAAATCATTAGGACAGCCATTAGAAAGGTAAAATGTCTTAAAGTTTGATAGATGAAGCTGAAGAAATGCAAATGCCAGGGAAACATGAAAACAAACAATAAATTAGCAGGGCTTTACAAAATATATTAATTATTACAAGTTTTTAATGATATTAACACAAGTTTTAACACATTTTTAAAGGTGTAAGGAGTTGGATAATGTTAGAGTTTGACTTGTTTTAATTTTCTATGAAACCTTAGTCTGGAAAATACAAATATATACAGCTCATGACATATTATTTTTTTTTAATATTTGCCACACTAATTATTTGGGTTAATAATTTTTTTCTCAGAAACTGAACCCGTTAGCTTGGCTCGAAGCCCCCCCTTTGGCGTTGCTGCCAAAAATCTGCTGCATCATTGGCAGCCGTTAAAAAACCATTTTACATATGACATAAAATAAAATAAGAGCCATGTGATCGTGCTTAACATATTTGGCTTAATGTGCTTTGCTGCTTTTTGGCTGTTTCTCTGAGCTGGCCAAGTGAAAAATCCGTAAATCATGGAGGGAAAAAGAGAGCGCTCGCTGGCTGACTTGAGCTGTTTACATGCAGTTAAACTTGATGAAAATGTCAAATGTTTTTAGTTTAAGACAAAGGCCACAGAGCCATACACAAAAATAATGAACAGGAAAGAAAAAAGATCAACAAGTGACAACAACAACAACAACAACAACAACAAGAGCTGGTAGAAAATACAGGCAACAACATTAAACAATCAAAAAGCGCAGATACGTGAGCTTATGGACGTGGCTGAGAGAGTGTCAAACGTGGGCCACTTTATGGAGGCCCGAAAACGATGTTGGACCTTTGAGCCCTAAGCGGGGTTTGTAAGTGAATCATCACAAGTCAGTGGGTAAAAATTTAGGTGGAATATCTGAGAGATAAACGCATTTATTTCGAGGGGAAAAATATTTTATATTTAAGATATAAAATACAGCAAAGAAGTCTTTAAATAAAGCTCTAACGACAGGACTATTAATGATTTATTAATGAACCTATAAAATAAATTATTTAAACCCCTTCTTTGATTAATAAACACCACAAAAAATGACTTGACACGATTTGCAGATATATTTAAAAGATGACTAACAGCTACCGGTGTTAGTGATTCAGCCAATTCGTTTTTAACCAATATGTTTGCATACAATTAACAATTTGAGGTATGTATTTTCTGGAAAAAATCAGTTGCATAACAATCGGTGGAGTGAAGAGGAGCCGGGTTGGGTTATCTGTGCAGAATAACTTATGGTAACTATTCCCGCGATTCCATTTAGCTTTAGCGACTTGGCCAATTTCACATCACGCCTGAGATTGATGCCACAAATTGGTTCACATGGCATATACGCCTCTCCGGCTGACTGACTCCTCTGCCGCCAAGACACATACTATACAAGTATGTACATACTGTGGTGCTACTGTTGTAATCTTACAACTTTAATTTCTGTTTTTTTTCTTGGGGTTTTTCCTCTTCTCCTTTACTTTTTGTATTTTGGCTAATTTCGGTGCATTCTCGCGCATTGAAGTGCCGACGTATGTTTTGTGATTATTGCATAGCTCTTTTTTTTGTGTCTCTCCTTTTCTTTATTTTTTTTTTTTAGTGGCTCTAAGATTTGGCATGTGTGTGTGTGTGTGTGTGTTGGCTGATTGTGTGTTAATTAACTTTGGCATCGAGTGGCAGGCGGGGCAGGTAAATTTAGTTTTAGTTTAGTTAGTTTCTTGGAAAGAAAAGTTGTAGATCAATTAAAATTATAGTTTAGGAACTATAAAACTATTTTTTAAATATTTTTTAAATATTTTATCAAGTTAAATTGGCCTCGAAAAATATAAAACCCCATTGGGATACCATCCTAGACTTAAAGTTATTATTTTATATGACTTCCTCTAACCTCTTTTGTGGAAAATCCCCAATTATTTAATGGCTCAAATTGTAATTAGCCATTGGCCACTGTTTACCAGACTTTTATCGCCCAACAATTCGTGGAATCTGTCCATAATGTCGGTCTGCCTGGCTGGAGTTTAATTTTGGGCCGGGTTTATTAACCGTTGACATTTGTATAACGCACGTCGACATACAGTTAAGTCCATTTAATTTGAAAGACACAAAGTACTGGCACTGCTGTGCCGTTATGGCACATTTTCCTGTTTTATACTTTACTTTATATATAAAGTATTCCCAAGAAAGGCAGCTCATCCACTCTGGCCCAATTTCCAAAGCCAAGATTACAAAACTGACTACTGGACAAGTGGAGATACAGATACTTTTTCTTCTTTGGCCATTTGTAATTGCTGCTGTGCCGCAAATCAATCAAATCGAAGCCGGGCAGGCAATTTGTCTAATGAGTTGTTGCCACAGGTAGCAGCAGCAGCAGCAGTAGCAGCAGCAGGTAAATAGGTGCTAATAACTATTTGCCAATTGAATTGAATCGAAGTAAAGTAAAGTGACCGGCAGGCAGATCTACTGTGCACTATCTCTATCCAATTCCCCATCGAATTGAGGCGACTCCCTGCCTGCCTGCCGAATCACGGCGCTCTGTGTCGCAAAATCTGCAATGCGATTTGACGCAAATGCTAATTTGATTGTCGCAGCTCATTGCACCGATGCGATGCCGCCGCCAGTTGCTTGATTGATTGCCTTGCCTTGCCACCAGAGGAGATACTCTTGCCTCCCCTCGAATAAATGCGCATTTCGATGAAACTTGGAAGCCACAGCATCGTCAGGCAAGTCGCAGCAAAAATAACAAAAAAAGGAAGCAAGTTCTTAGACTTATCGCCGTCGGCATATATTGAACTCTGCAACTGATAAACAAAAAAGATACTCCAACTCGCACAAAATAGTATCCAAATGGAGTGCATATTTATGAGAGAATTGTAAATTCAAAACAGTGCAAGGTAGCAGCTGCATAGGATTTCCAGAAACAATAGAACGCAGAAATGCCAAGATATACCAAGTGCCTAAAACTTTATTTAAATTTTAAAACTGAAAAGCTATTTACAGCAATTGATTTAATAGATCTAAATAGTTTTATTATAGCCGGTAAAGTGTTGTAAGTAATAAAAGAATTAACTGTAAAGGTGAGGATAAATTAAGTAATTTATAAAGTGACATAAAGTCTATCAAACGTTTTTGGTCATTAAATTAGACAGCAATTTAAGTTAATAAATAAAACAGGTTCTACTTAGTTTAATTTTATGAAAGAAAAATATAAATAGAAGGTAATTTAAGTCGATTTTTTGAAAGACTTTACTAAAGAAGTCTAGGTTTAGGTCTTTCCAGGAACTTTTGTAAACGACAGGTGAAAGAGCATTTGTTTTATTTTTTAAGTAATTAAATCAACTTTTTTTAATAAGTTTGCGGTATTTGAAAGCTTAAACAAATTCCCAGTAAATCATATAATATATCCTTCCAATTCTGCATCAATAAAGACATTAACATATATTCACCAACCAATTTACCAACATCGCCAGAACTTTAAGCCCCCGAAAAGCCCTTTATTAACCAATGGAATTTATACCAAATAGTGTTGATTCGTCCTTGGGCAATCGTGGCTTTTAGTGCATTGATTTACACCAATAATAATAATTTGCATGCAGCTAAGCTAAGCTCTGAAAACCATTCATATATCACTCGCTTATGACAGGCGTCGAGGGTGTTTGTTGCTTATTAAAAACTCGAATAAACATTTCGGAGACGGGGCTCAGAAGAAGGCCCGGCCCGGCCCAGGTAAAGACTCACCTGAGGCACTTCCGCTGCACTTAGTCAAGCACTTGTTTGTTGGCCAGAAAAAAACAGAGAGAAACTTGGCAACGTTGCTCTAAGCCTAAGTGAACGTCTGCCAGCCATGTGAGCAACTTGGCTAGGTTGGATTTCGGTGGGGCTATGGATTTTGGCTTTATGTTTTTTGGGCCTGTGCTGTGCGGTCGCATCAATGACCAAGTCAAGCGTGTATTTTCGTGTGGGCCTCCGACTCTGTCTCCATGGATTTTCCTAGCTGCAATTTGTCTGGTTATATTGTTGTTCTACTCGTGTTTGTCTGCCAAACCACCAAAGAGACCACAATGGGGAGAGACCAGCCGTAGAAAACGCAGAAAACTCTGATGGCAGAAACTCAAAAAGCAAAAAGCAAAAAGCAAAAAGCATTATAGATCGCTTGTCTAAGTCCAATCTAAACTAGTCGAGGCGTTTGCGTTTGCGGTGGCTACCACAGAGTGCATTGACGTGTTGTTTGCATGTGCCTCCAGCTCAGAGGGGGGCCACCACCCCACAGCCCCCTTTTTGGCCACTTTAAGCAAGTTTCGTTGTTGTTTTCTGAAGAATCGGCAACTAAAGCTAAAAGAAACAAGATTTTTTTCCGATCTTTTCTGCCTGCAGTTTCGGCGAGTGCAATGCACTTCCCCCAGCGGCTTCGACTCTCCAGCTTCAGAGATACAACTTCGCTTTCGGCTTCAGATACAGCTACACAGATATATACGAATATATATATATATATATATAGCTATATAGCTCCAGCTGAGTGAGGAGGATCGGCGGCTTGGCGGCAGGTAAGCGCGGCACGTAGGAAGGTAGGTTGTTGTCGTCTCGGGAAACTGGGTCAATCACTGCTGCTGTCGCTGACGCTGCTGCTGCTGCTGCTGCTGCTGTTGCTGCTGCTGCTGCCTTACTCCGTGTTTTCTTGCCTGGACTGGCTTTTGGATGACGGCGCCAAATGAGTGTAAGTTGGCAACTATTTTATTGCTTTTTCATTTGCCTATTTCCAAGCAATGTTGATGCACAGGAAAAAATATGGGAATGTAAGATTGGATGGGAGAAATATTAACTCGTTTGTAAGAAACTGAAGATGCTTGTCTTCTAGGCAATAAGTTATTAATAAATCTAAGAATCTATACAACTTATTCTTTAATATATTTATTATATGGAAATAAATTAAGGATTCTCCCTGACATCATCTTCATCCAACTTGTCCCACTTTCTGGCTAGCTTCACGTTCTCAGCCTGAGTCTTTAGTCTCGGCACTTCCGCTCTGCATAACCTTTCCTTTTGACCCGGTTGAGTGATATAACTAACGGTTTTCTGCACTTTAACCGGTCAGACGGAAGAACGTGTTACCAGCTTTTTGTATATTTTTATTTCTGCCGGCTTTAAAAGGTTCTCAACTCTCAGAGTTCTCAGTTCTCATTCAGAAACGCCGGCCGGCTCCGTCGTCTCATTCGATCAAAAACAAAAATAAAATAAAACTGGTTCCCTCTTGCATTCTCGTTCCGTATGTCTGGTGTTTTGTTCTTAGCCGACTGTGTTATTGCCTCTTTTTTGTTGTTATTTTTTTCTTACCTTTGACGTTTTTTTTATGTAAAGCTTTGTTTGTGTCACGAGACCGCTAAAGTCGTTTAATGTCTTTTAATTCTGATGAATTTGTCACATATATGAGAGGTCTGCGAGAGTCAGTTAATGGAAAGGTCTGTGCGACTCGGAGATCCGAAGGAGATTATCATATCGCCAGAGCGTATGGCACGTTGATTTTTATGTGGAAAAATTACGGTTAAAGGGGTTGGCATTTGTTTTTTGTTGAGAAAATTATTCTATCCAATTATGTGTGCTATGAAGTTAATTTTTACAAATTTTATTACTTTTGCGGAGTAATAATAAAATCATTTTGCTTAATTGAGAGTAGTTTTTTTGTGTGCTGCTTAGATCAAAACTAAAGAGTGTTGCGATGTTAAGGTGCAAATAAACGCGTTGTTATAATAGTGAAAAATAAACAATAAAGTAATTTAATAAATTAACCAAGGAAATAATGAAATTAAAAAATAAAAATTATTATTATTATTATTCTTTTACGGTTTATTTAAATCAGATTTATGAACTTTCGATACAATGCGAATTAACAAAATAATCAATTTCAATGGAGCTGCTATTAAATTTTGTGCATATTTCTTTTAAACTTAAATGGTAGAGTATTAAGTTAGTTTTATTGCTTGGTTAAATAGCTTAATAGCACTTGTGCTCTTGTGTTATATTATTATTAATACAATTCTAGTCCATTTAATGGAAAAAGGGGAGGTTTTTATTGTCTTCTACAAAAGAAATTGGAAACATTGGTCTTCCAGGATAAAAGGAGCTTGGCATTATTTTAAAAATTGCCTGATTTTTCGCTTAGGCTAGTGTAGCCACTTTGGCCCATCAATGTTACATATTTTTTCTCCATGTTGATGTAGGATTTTACATACTTCACTCGCCATTTTTACATCAATGTTAGCGCCATCTCTTAAACATATACAGTATTTCGTTATTGTACATGAACTTTACATCTACTTTTGTTGGTTTTAATATTGGATGATTTGTGTAAAACTAAAGTCAAAAGTAAACAAAAATATCATTAAAAATTCGTGAGTAATTTTTTATATTTTGGATAGCACCGCACACTAATATACATAAATTTTTTTACTTTACTGAAGCATTAAGGAACTCAATAATATTAGTAACAAGGCATTACTTATATTTAAAGAATAACTGGACACCATTTTCTGTTCCAAATCAAAAAAAAATTACCCAGAAATAAACTCTCAATAAAACACTCACTTTTTAATTTAAAACAAATTCCATTTATTATTTGTCAAATATATGTTGCCGTTATTAGTCATTTATTTGGGTAAAAATGTTTTTTATTTATTTTTTTGTTTATTTATATAAAACTACAAGAGAAAGTTCTGCACATGAATACAAAATTAATAAGTTGTGCCCTAAGATTATGTAAATACAATTGCGGATGATTTAAGAATTGCCTTTATTAGAGGATCTCGTTAGAGTTGTCGATTATCTTTGGATAAGCTCGTATCGTATCGTACCATGCTGTATATACCATACATATATCTCTCTCTATATTAATATATATTTTTTATTTATTGCCAAACTGTCTTCGTCAGTCTTGAGTGCAAACTTCCTTGGACATTTCTCGAGATTTCTGTATAAATTCGTTTTTATTTGAAATACTAGATACTTGTGGTGCTTGCTGACGTTGGTTGCCATATAAATAATTGTATTAAAATGTTGTGGTCAGATACAATAAAGGTGAACTAAATTAGTGAAAAGTGGTGGTGGAAACTAGTGTGAAAAGTGAAAAGTGGTGTGAAAATGGCGGAAGAATGGGTGAAAATGGCTGCGAGAAATGCGATAGACGTGCCTCCGTGTAAAAGTGTGTAGTAGCGTAGATGAGGAGGGTGACAAGAACCGAAAATAGACGAAAAGATGATGAAGATGATGAAGATGCGATGGGGAGATGTGAAATGATAGATGAGAGATGAGCTGGGAGGGAGATAGAGCAGGGGGGCATAGGCCTGGGCCTGGGAGTGGTGGCTAGCGGAAGTCGGGGCTTTTGGAACATTTCCGTTTGATGTTCTAACTACGCTTGACCTTCCTGTTTCGCTCTCTCTCTCTGTCTGTTTCTGTCCGTGTGGTGTGCTGTGTCAGTGGTGTGTGTGTGTGTGTTGTGTGTGGACTACTGGTGGCTCAGAGGATGCTGCAGTGCTTGGCCGACAGCTGCTGCCGCATGCCGCGCAAAAACAGGCGCTCACCCCTGAGCCCCGATCCCAATCCCTCACGCACGCTCCTCATTCCTCTGGCCACACCATTAAATACAATCGCCCTCGACCTCCTCCTGATTAACATCCGGATCGAACTCGTCGTCGGCGGTGGCCTCCTGGTACTGCTGGTACTCGGACACCAGGTCATTCATGTTGCTCTCCGCCTCGGTGAACTCCATCTCGTCCATGCCCTCGCCGGTGTACCAATGCAAGAAGGCCTTGCGCCGGAACATGGCCGAGAATTGCTCGGAGATGCGCTTGAACAGCTCCTGAATGGCGGTGGTATTCCCAATGAAAGTCGATGACATCTTCAAGCCCTTCGGCGGGATGTCACACACGGCTGTCTTCACATTGTTCGGTATCCATTCCACAAAGTACGAGCTGTTCTTATTCTGCACGGCCAGCATCTGCTCGTCGACTTCCTTCATGGACATGCGTCCACGGAAGACGGCGGCCACCGTTAGGTAGCGTCCATGACGCGGATCACACGCTGCCATCATGTTCTTCGCATCGAACATCTGTTGGGTCAGCTCTGGAACGGTCAGAGCCCGATATTGCTGGGATCCACGCGAGGTGAGCGGCGCAAAGCCGGGCATGAAGAAGTGCAGACGCGGGAATGGAACCATATTGACCGCCAGCTTGCGCAGATCAGCATTCAATTGGCCAGGGAAGCGCAGGCAAGTGGTAACCCCGGACATGGTCAGCGACACAAGATGGTTCAGATCCCCGTAGCTGGGATTGGACACCTTGAGGGTCCTGAAGCATATGTCATACAAGGCTTCGTTGTCAATGCAATAAGTCTCGTCTGTGTTCTCCACCAGCTGATGGATCGACAGGGTGGCATTGTAGGGCTCCACCACAGTGTCCGAAACCTTGGGCGAGGGCACCACCGAGTACGTGTTCATAATGCGGTCCGGATACTCCTCACGGATCTTGGAGATTAGCAAAGTGCCCATGCCAGAGCCAGTGCCGCCGCCCAGCGAGTGCGTCAGTTGGAAGCCCTAAAAAAAAGTATAGAGATTATTATAAATTCCTTTTTGCTAGAATAAACCTAAACCCACCTGCAGGCAGTCACAGTTCTCGCACTCCTTGCGCACTACATCCAGGACATTGTCCACCAGCTCAGCTCCCTCGGTGTAGTGACCCTTTGCCCAATTGTTGCCGGCTCCCGACTGGCCAAAGACAAAGTTATCCGGACGGAAGAGCTGACCATAGGGTCCGGAACGCACCGACTCCATGGTGCCCGGTTCCAAATCAAGCAGAATGGCCCTGGGCACATACTTACCACCAGAAGATCGCGTGACTGCTGAGAAAGGATTGTATGAGCAAATTTTTAGGGGGATTTATGATATGGCAAAGTTTTACCAGATGCCTCGTTATAGTAGACACTGACGCGCTCCAGCTGCAGATCGCTGTCGCCCACATAGATGCCATTGCTGTCGATGCCATGCTCCTCCGAAATGATCTCCCAGAACTGAAGAAAGGGAGAAAATTAAGCAAGGGAATGGGTTATTATAATAAGGAATTTATTAAGATTATTAAAGATACTTTAAGATTTATTTTTCAAGAATTTTTTAAGGGGAAAACAAACTGTGTATTTAAAAAAAAATCTCTGGAAGATAACCTTATTATTTTTATATATCAAAATAATTTAATCACTTCAAATGTTAATCAAGAGTTATGAAGATATATCGTCTCTTATCTCAAGGTATCTTATTTTATTATTTATCTTTCTATCAAGACACCTTTCACCAAAACACGTTTTAAATTAAGACCTCCAATTAGTAAGCTTCTAATTAATAACCATATATGTATATCCATTAGAATCATTAGAAATATCTCATGAAGTCAACTGATTCCTATGGTAATTTTCATGTCTTTCCATTTCAAACATTTGCGATAAGCAGCTGCATCCCGCATCTTGGCAAGTTCCTATCTACCCTCCCCAAAACAAAGATCATTCATCCTTATCATCACGACCAAGAATATCTCCCTCTTTATAGCCCGATGCCGACATCTATCCGTCAAGCACTTAGCAAGTTTCCGCATTCTTTTACTATATATATATGCCCGGGTTCGGGGTCGTTTATCAAATTGAATAAATGTGCCCGCCCAGCCATGTCACAGTTCATGTTGAGCCTTGACATATGGCCGGGAGTTCCAGCCACGGAAAACGCCTCAAAAAAAGAAAAATACAAAAAAACGAACCACAACAAAAATAATAAACTGCGAGAACAAACGAGAACAATTCTAACAATTTCAGAATTTCTGTTTCTGCCTCCTCCGATGTGACAATGTGACAAACAACAAGGCGCAGCCGCAGCCCATAAAGTCTGAGGTTTTTGGAAAAATATACACAGAAATATATACATACATACATATATGCTTTATATATTGGGGATAAATGGGATGCCCATATAGGGGGCTTGCGGCATCAAAAGTGAGACAGATTGCCACGAAAAAAAAAACAAAAAATATGTAGGAATAAAAAGAGAAAAAGTAAATTTATGTTTAGTTTTTCGAACGTCAGTTTTGGACGCCGGCGAACATGCCCTGATTTAGTGCTAAATTTAAAAGATGCGTCCGGGCCAGTAAAAAATAGTTGTCCTGCCCTGCCCTCTCCTTTCCTCTCCTCTCACTCTCACTATGTATGGGACACAAAATTTCCACCGCCGCGCTCCTGGGGTGCTGCAGGGAAATGCATTTAAAAATAGACCAGCCCGTGGGATGGCATCGCCAGAGATACCATATAGATATATAGATGTAGACTATATAGAGGATGACTGCTGTGACTCATACTTGGGATGGGGTTGGGGTTGGTGATCCAAAAGTTCTGCAGGCCAACGACCCAGCAGACGACAAGATCATTAGAGGGGCGCTCTGCCCCATCCATTCCATTCCATTCCCATCCAATTCCTTTCTATTCCCAATCGAAATGCTATAAATTAAGAACAAGTACAACAATCGAGGCGTATTTATTGAGGAAGCGCTCTGCAATTGCCGTGCTGCGTTTAACAAGAGCCAAATTCGGCTGCCGTTAGTTGCTCATTAGCCACTCGAATTGGGATTGGAATTGGTATTGGGATGGATGGGAGGAGATCTACTATTTTTGGGGCTCGGTTCGGTACGACTTCGGTACGGATCTGCAATAGAGTTTCCAACGAAGCGAAACGCTGCTACTTCTGGCTTGGCAACAGTCTCCTCCTCCTTCTCTGTCAAGAGGGGGAAATAATAAAAATGTTAGCGATTCCCCAGCCGAGCAGACACATTCCTCTTGTCGCTGCTCCAATGTCTGAGTTGTTTCCCTTTGGCACTTGAACTTGACGTGTGCGACTATAAACAAAATAAAAAAAAAAAACGAAAAGAGGGACTGGGGATCCGATTTGGAGTGGGGTTTTAAGAGGGGGAAGTATGTACTGCATTTCTTTGTTTATTTAAAAAAAAAGAAAGAAAGAAAGAAAAGTATCCAAAGAGCAGAGGAAACTGAATCAACAGAAATGAATCTCAGGCAACTGCAATCTTAGCAAGATCATCAAATTTAATTGGAGTGTGGCCGCCGCTGCAATTATGAAGCTAACCATGGCAGCGGCAACAACAATGAAGCTCGGTCTAAAAGGCCTTACAAACAAACAAAAGCCACACCGCAGCAGCAACAACTACAATAACACAAAAATATGAAAACTAAATTAGCACACAAAACTGTTGAAGTGAAAAGTCGTTTTTCACTTGGTCCTCCTCTTTATCCCCCCTCATTTCCACCTTTTCCACTGCTCGCACGACTATCGCTGATCGCTTTACTTTTCCATTCAACTAATTTTTCATTTTCGGATTTTCCGTTTTGATGATAATGGTTCGGTGTCGGAAAATGGTTGCTTTTTTTCGGTGAATGGCAGTTGGGGTAGCTGCTGTGTGTGATTGTGGCTCCACAGTTAGATTGTAATTATAGATGGATGGCTTTTTTGGCAGGATTTATTTCGAAGAAACACGATCTGACACGATCTGGTAAGGAAAAATTGGGGCTTAATGGGTAAAATCAAATTAATTTAAGTGTTTTTAAGGCTTGAAGATACGTTGAGTATGTTATTTTTCCTGGAAATGTGTCAACTTTGAGGAAGAAATTTAATAGAAAAGCCTTAAAAATGTTGTATTTATTATTTAAGGCTGAATAAATATTGGAATATTACTTAGAGTTACCTAGGATATACTAAAGTATATATATTCTATCAAAAGAAATATTTTTTAATAGAGAAACACTTTAAAATAATTTATATCCATCTTAAAGATTACAAAGCACTTTCTTCTTAGTTTCTTTTCATATAATTTCATGGTTTTTCCTGCTTTTGGTACATCAAACTCTCTTCCAATTAGAGGCAACATCTGTTCTAACAATTTTCCTGCCCCTGCACACCACAACGATATTCCTTCTCCGTGTAATTAATTTCAAAAGCTCTGCCCCGGCTGCCTGGCAACCGAATGACCCCCCTTTTAGTCCGTTTGCTGGGCCGCCCCTGGCATGCGATCATCTGGCGACTGGCAATCGAGACGCCCTCATTAAGTGTTGCATGTCTGGGAGTAGCCTCCAAAGAAGACTCCTCCGCGGCTGCACTCTGCGAGTCTCGCAGAGGAAGTCACTCGGGCGTGAACTTGGAGCTGGAGCCGGGCCAGTCTTTTCTTTTCAGAGTCTTGGTTTCGCCGGAGAAGGATTGCAGAGACAGAGAAGTGGCATTTTCACGAGATATAAAACATTTGGCATCAAAAGAAAATTCTTTTAATTCAAAGACAAGGGAGTGGGGTTGGTGGGAGTTCACCACCCCTGCCATTAAGCAGCTGGTGTGGGGTGTCAAAAATGAGGCGATAAGACCGGGTTTATTGACTTCCCGATCTTTTCAGTTGCATGGCCTCTCGAATTCTTTATAATCTGAGCTACTTAATATGCATTAATCGTCGTGGCGCATGCCTGAAACGGAAACAGAGAGAAGCGCATATGGAATGTCAGCAGAATCGCCACCCCGATATCCTGTAACTTTATACTATAGCAGGCTAAGTGAGAGCCTTCTTGGCCGGTGAATCACTTCCTTTGGCTCCTGCACTTGTGCGGTTTTATTATTTACGTATTCCAGTGTGGACATTCCTGTCTTAAATGTCCACTCAGCTGTTCTTTAGTTTATACTTGTATCTTTTTTTTCTTGTCTCTACTTCTCACATTACGTCGCTCAAATTACGCAGACAAACTTCCCATCGTGCGTTTATATATATTCGTTTATTTACCGCCGAGAGCTGCTCCATAAAAAACCATTACTATTGCCCAAATTCCGGGAACCACAAAAAGAAGAAAAAAAGAAAACTACGAGGCGAGTTTACTTTTAAATTGAAGCTGCCGCAAATTGACTCATATCAAATGATTAAGATTCGCTGGCTTATCTTTTGTGAACGCACGAATATACCTATGTACTATATATACTTCGTCATGAATTGTTTACTATTTTATAAGCATTTCGCTGGCGAATGTGACCCACTTTGCAGGGGGTGACGACGATGATTGAACATTGACATTGATGCCACTGAAAAATGCACTCAGCGGGGACCCACTTGTCCAAGTCTCTAACCAAAAACTGGTATTGCCAAAAAGCATTGTGGCAAGCCGGTTAACAGCCTGCCTCCTTTTTTCTTTAGCAAAAAATAAAAAAAAAAATAAAAATTAAACAAAAAAGAAGAGAACTGCACTTGTTCGGATTTGGTTTCGGTTTTTCGGGGCTCGCTGATTGAGTGGACTATCCTATATATGCGATAATTGAGAATCAGAACTTAATTGCTCTGATTCGTTTGCATTTCTCAAGTTTCCGTTTCTCATTCACTAACCAGAGCCCAGTTAGTGCCCAGTTAGTGATGTATTTACTGATCAGTCATTGAATACTCTATACTTGGGTTTAGAACAGCTGCACCAGGCACCAGGCAGTGCATTTGATATTCTAAACATAAAATTGATTAAAAAATATTGTTTGTTTATTTTTTTACAGGCTTTTTCTAGGAAATATTGTTCATTGGCGATAATATAGCTTTCCAAAGCTGTGTTTATTTATTTTATAGAACTATTACTAATTGTTTATTTCTTATAAATTCATAGCTTTATATTTATAATTATTTGCAGTCAACTTTCCGCCTTGATTACCACAGAACAGCTGCTAGAATTTAATCTTCTTTGTTTAATAAATACTAAATATAGAAATATAGAAATATTCCTTATAAATATTAATATTTCTGCCACAGCGAATTTATTTTTAACTTCTCTTTAATAAGTCACGGACTTTCCACGAAGCATTTCTTGGCTAATCATACTTTTTTTATAATCATTTCTGCCCAGTACTTTTCGACTGAATAACTACTTATTTTTATTGCAGTTTTTTGTTGTTTTTCTTTTTTTTTGTGGCTTTCTTTGGCAGTTGCAGGAAACTCAAGCAAAGCGAAAAGATTTCTCCGCTGAGATTATGCGAGAGATTTCCCTTCCGCCAGGCAGAAATCTTAAAGTTTGCGGGAAATAATTCTCCTGGTTCCTTCCAATTTCCCCCTTGGGAGGGTCCGCAAATGAATCACTTTTTCGTGATCTGCAACGCGGGCCCAACCCGGTTTTTTTTTGTGGAAAGGGCATATCGAAAGCCGCCAGGCAAAGTCAAAATAAATTTCTTAGCTTGTCCACTTTTTTTTGCACTTTGCATTTAAAGTTTTTTTTTTTACGGCTGCTTTTTTTGTTTTATTTTTTGTTGTTGTTAATTTTCTTTTGCTTTAATTGCTGAATGTGCTGAAAAAGGCGGCGACATCGAACCGAGAGACTCAGCCGATCATTTTGGAAACTCATTGAAAAACGTTTTCGGTCAAAGTGAATAAATTAAGTGGCAGCAAAAACCAAAGACAAAAAATAAAGAAAAATAATGTAGTAATGAGACCTACCTTAGCGCCGATCTGATTGCCGCACTGGCCAGCCTGCAGATGGACAATTTCTCTCATTTTGGATTGGCTGATTTGTTACTGGAAGCTGGAGACTAGAGAGCCGGGCGCTGTATCCGCTGTAGCTGTATCTGTATCTGAATTTGAATCTGATTCTTAATCTGAACCTGGAGCTGACTCTGTATCTGAATCTCTGGAGAGGATGCACCGCACAGTCCGAGTATCTTTGCTGGATTTTCAGAACGAAGGCGCAACTTCACCGCACAACGCACAAGACTCAACTGATCGCCGGACCCTGACTCGAAGCCGAATCGAATCTCTGTTCTGGCGAGGCAGCGGCGACGGCGACTTCGACTTCCACTGCGAGTGCCTGCCGGCGCCGGCAGCCCAAACGAGACGGAAGATCGCACACACTCATACCAGCAGAGGTGGCCACACACACAGATACTCTCGCACAGTGGGCCTGTTTGCGGAGTTCTTCACAGCAATACTTTCCACATGGAACTTGGATTATTCTAGAAGCAAAAGTAAAGTGAAGACTCTGGCAAGATGAACTTTTGGGAACTGGGAATTCTGTTTAAAAATTATAATTATAGATAATGTAGATATTGTAGATTTTAGACATCTTTCTTTCAAATGATATGACTTTCTATTTGACTTGTTAATGATTTTTAATAATTTTAAAATTCTTTCAATTACAATTAGGGATATACATTATATTTTAGGCTCAAGATTACTAAATTCAATCATAGTATTTATTTTTAATATTTCAATCAGTTTTTATATTTTTAATAGTTAAAAGAATGTATTCCCTATTTTTCTTGATTTTATTAAGTTTTAGTAACTCAATCTTAGTATTTCTTTTTAATATTTTAATCAGTTTTTATATTTTTAATAGTTAAAAGAATGTATTTCCTATTTTTCTAGATTTTATTAAGTCTTAATAACTAATCCCTCCCATCATAAAAGTCAGTCTCTACGATTGGCCTATAAATATATTTCCCGTTGAGGGGATTGACTTAGTGTGAGTTCATATAATTTTTTGGTAATTGGAAAGTTTATACATCAATCGGCGGAAGTTAATAAAAAGTTTTCCCTTAAAGTTATTGGGGTTAAGTCACGGTATAACTGCCAGCTAAGGCCTTAGTCCCTGCAAGTGAAAATTGGCAGAGCCTTTATGGTTTTATTCTTAATTCCGATTTGGTTTATGTACTGCTGCCAGGCACACAAACACATTTACTTGGATATGCATTTATATACATACATATATGATATATATTTACATATATATAGGGATGGCTGGCACCCCGCCGACGTTTTCCTGTTCCTAAGTTCACACATTTTTACGCTGTCAACTGCAGCGACTTTCACGTTCTAATTTTATCCGGCAGAATGCACAGGTATGCAACTCCCCGACCCGAGTTTTCCGTGTATCCATATAAGTGCACTTGGGGAAAAAATAAGTCTTTTAAAGCTAATGAATTTATTAAATTAAAAACTATAAAATAAAACGTGTTCAATGAACAGAATATTCAAAATAAATAATAGCTAAGAACATAATATTTCCTAGTTTATAAAATAAGCAAATAATTATTAAGTTTCTCCCTATTTTTCTAGGTACATCTGAGAAATCGTATATGAATCTGTGCTGTGGTATGAGTATGCACTTCCACAAAAGTGTCACCGCAGTCATTAGAAATGTTTCGTCTTCTTACATGTGTTTTTGCTTTCATTTCGGGACTGCACTCCTAAGGCACTGGGGGAAAAAAATAGGTGGTATTTATAGAGCGACTGCCTCGGCGACGGCGACTCGCTCCGCTGCTGCTGCTGCTGCTGCTGCTGCTGTTTGCGACTCCCGAAGTTCGGGATCTGCGGCGTCAATTTCCCCATTTCCTTTGAAATCAATCAATGCCCCTGGCAAGACAATTTGTAGTCGTTTTACTTTCTAATTGCATTCAAGTTGAAAGACCAAGAGCAGGCCTAAGTGGCGAGGAAGCAGGAGGAAGAAGGAGAAGGGGACACTGGATTTTGGTTGAAGAAAGGCTCCTCAAGTGCCTCTGTCAGGCCTATTTTCATCTCTGGCAGTCAAACCGCAAAATTCACTTTAATTTCAACGACGGCAGGCAGCAGCAGTGCAAGCATGAAGAAGCGAATCGTTTGCTTCGTCTTCTATATATTCCCTATCTATCTGCAGTATCTATCCATCGGTCTATCTGCCCTTCTGCATCTCCTATTCCTGTTTCTTAATACCCTTTCATTATAATTTTAGTCAGAAGCTGGCAAGGCAGTGAGAAGTATATATAATCTTGATCAATCTGTGCCTTACTAAGCAAACTCTATGATCAAATCACAAACTTTAAGGGTAGAAAAACTTCGACTTTAGTTCCTTCTTGGTTTCTTTTTTTTTTACTAAATTTAAATGCACCACAAAATAATCTCGAATTTACGAGCTCGAATGGACAGAATGTTATACATTCATGCGCAACAAGAGAACTACAATCTAAACGCTCAATAAGGCTGTGGCGACAAACACTCGCTCGGATAGGATAATGGATAATGGTGAGGGTGAGAGGAAAGGATGGCAAAAGACATAGGATCAGGGGAAGGCCACACTTGTCCAGGTCTCCAGGACCAATGGACAACAAAATACAAATATTGCTGACATTTTTGGTTGTTCAAATAGA
This sequence comes from Drosophila truncata, assembly GCA_008042515.1. NCBI lineage: Eukaryota > Metazoa > Arthropoda > Insecta > Diptera > Drosophilidae > Drosophila > Drosophila truncata. Next base: position 144,037 of record VNJQ01004624.1, read on the forward strand.
AACAGGAGTGTGCACAGTTTTTTTGGAAAAAGGCGTGCAATGGAAAGGGTTTATTTTTTATAAAAGAAAGGTATTTAAAAATAAATTTATATATAAATTTTAAGTAAGGAATCATAGAACTTAGTCTAAATATTTATTTGGATTTAAGAACAGCTATAAAAAGTGATTAAAGGAAGCCAAAAAAATATTTTATGGGAAATAACTTATATTTTGACATAATTTAAATACATTTTCATTCTCTTATTTTCTATAATTATATTACATAAAAAATGTATAGTTTTAGTTATATACAAACAAGTTCCGTTATTTAAATTCTATAGAAGTAATAGGATTAAACAGACTTCCAGGAAGGTTCTGTAAACTTTTCAAATAATAACACAAATTTGTAACTATTTTGTGAAAGGGTTTCCTGCTCCCCCTTTCTCTTTAGTATTAATGGGAAAGGACTACGCTTATGGGAAAACACAACACACACATCCTGTATTTTCAGAAAGCCCACCAATACCCATGGCAAGCGGTGGCCTGCATTATGTTGTGCGAGCTGAGTGTGTGTGTGTGTGTGCGCGTGTGTGGTCACCCCCGTGCATTGGGTCCTGCCCTCCGCAGCACCCCCCTCAGGACCCTCAGAAAAAGTAACAAATGTTTTTTTAGGATTTGTGTTTTGGGAATTTTTGCACTTGTGTAAATGTAAGCTTTGCACACGCACAAAAAACACTCACACGAACCCATACATCGGTCGGTCGGTCGGCATTTAAGCAAAAATATATAAAACAAAATTGTAGCCAGGCATTTGTCTTTTTTCCGTATTTGCGCATTACCATAGTTAAATTTATTCCCATCTATATATATATATACTATATTTATGCATATAGTAGAGGATGCGTGTGCAACAGTGTAAATGTTATTATCGTGTTTACATAGCCGCCTATGGGCAGGCAATTAGGTTTGATTGATTTGCCAGCCAGTTTTATTTTAATTTATTTTCCAACTCTTCATCTCTTAATTACAATTTGTAATTGGCAAATTTTATATATTCTGCCACTGACAATCCGCCCTTTTGTTCTATTTCATTTTTATATGAAATTATTTTTCTATAATTGCATTTTGGTTTCCATGCTGTTTCACCCTCTTCTTTTTTTTTGCCTCTTAGGGTTTTGGGCTGCTTTTTGTGTCCCTGGGCTGCATTTTAATTGAACTTGATTGATTTTTGCTGATGTTGATGATGGAAAAATAATATTGTTGTAAAATCATAACAATTTGAAATGTGAGGGGGCTTTTGGAAGCCCGGCAGGCACAGCGTTATCTGTGGACACAAGCCCCGGGAGCTCAGAAAAATCGAACAAAGCATAAACACCTGTGCGGCGGGGCTTATTTCAACCCTGTCCTTGTCTCTATCCTTTTTTTTTGTATTATCTGGTGATGTATTCAGAATATAGCTGAAAGGGTTTAGCCAAAATGTATTTAAAATGTTTAAGTTGTTGGGGTTTTTACCCTTATAAAATAGTTATAGTAAAAACTACACTAGTATTCATTTAAAACATCTTAAAAACCCTCCGAAAAATATTTTAAAATCTATTTTTCAATTGATTTCTACTGAAAACTTTTAAGAAAAGAATTTTATAATATAAATAATTATTTAATACTTGCAATCTTCGATCCTTGCCGTTAAAAATGAATAGTTTTTACATTTAAACAAACCTCCCTTGATTACCCATCGCCGCATAGTTAAAACTTTTGCTAGAAATTTATGCAACTAATTTTTCGCATACTTTTTATGGAACCCTTACCAACTAACAGCTGCTACTGTTGCTGCTGGCCAATAGTTTTTGCTGCCAATTAGTTGTTTTAATTGCAAAAACGTTGCCAATTATGCAACACGAGGCGAGACAAGCAGCAGCAACAAGCGTTGCACCAACGAAATGACAATTTAATTGTTATCCCCCGAGGCCCACTTCTAACTCTCACTGCCGTAAATCGCGTATACGCCATGTGGCTCCCGAATCTTACACCTTTTCCAATGGCAGGAGACAATCTCGTGGATATGTAGTATGGCCTGCGTTTATGGACGAGTCGCAGCCGCAGCAATTTCAATAAATCTTGGCAATGCCCTAAAAATATTAGCATAATAAAAGGCGCGACAACAAAACAGAAGGGTCAAGTCAATATTGGAGCAACTGGCAGAGGCTTCCAGCGTATTTGGCACATTTACACAAACAGACAGGCAAGCAGGCAGTAGGAAGCAGCAGCAGGAGTAGCAGCAGCAGTAGAAGCAGCAGCAGCAGCAGCAGGAGCAAATTTATGTCAGCAACAAGCTATCAAGCAACTCGGATATAGATACACCCACCATAGCCGCCCCAAAACGACCTTAATACGCATAATTTGGCGGAGGCAGGGGTCCTTGGCTATGGCCCACAATGTGCTGCAGGCTTCGATCAGCAATAAAAATTCAAATTTTGCACAGAGCGCACAAAAATGTACGTTGTCAAGCGGTGTTGCTCTTAAATAAATACCCTGGAGTAAGGGGTAGTATGAATTCTGCGGATAAAGAAAGATAAGTTGAGTTTAAATTAAAAAGAATGAAACAAAAATAGTTGCTGAAAGAAGAGTCAGTACTCAATTAATGGTTTTCAGGCTTCTTTAGGTGTATTTTAATTTAAAATATAAATGCAGTATATCTTTTCTATGTTTTATTATTATTTAATTATCAATTTATATTTTTTTAGGTTAACAACTTTCCTAGGGAACTGAGAACTCCATCACAAAGTCAAAATAAAGTCTTGTTCCTTTCGCTCTCTCATATTAGATAATGTGTGTGATTGCCCAGATATGCAGATATGTGTTATCTCGCCTACAAATATATCTATATATATACAAAAGATATAATATTATATATATATACAAGCTTATTGCCTCAGGGGAAACCCCGAACTCTGCTCCGTTCCGTTCGAACTCAGCTGAGTTCTCCCGCCTTCACATTTTTGCCAATTGGCCAACAAGTGTTGCCAAATTGCGTTGCGGTTGCTGGCCATAAATAACGGTACTTTTGTCATTTATACACATAAATTGCAGCAGACGCTGAAACGCGAAAAAAAGGCGAACGAACGAACGAACCAAAAGCCAGTAAGCCAGTGCAGGAACCGTTACTGGCCATGTCCTGCTTTGGTATGCTGTTGGGCTTAAACAAAAAATAGGCCTCCTGCTATACGTCCAGCCAGGATGCTGGCTGTTGGATGCTGGATACTGGATACTGGATACTGATGTTGCTCCTGTGCTGCTGCTGCTGCTGCTGCCCACACTAACGACATTGGCGACACAACGCAGCTGTCGCTTGCCATTTGGCAATAATTGTTTAATATGCGGGCGCATAAAGGCGGTCGCCCCATAAAAAAGCACCAACAGCGGGATTGGCAGCGCACAGCTGCTGGCGGGTAGCAAAACTGGAAATGGCTAAGCCCGGAGTTTCCCTGGTGAAAGGAGTGCCGTGTGCCGTGTTCGTGCCTGAATCCTCTTTTTAGCTCCTGTCCACTGGCTGGCTTGGTTGCAGCTGTCACGTACGGCATATCAACTTGATTCGAGGCCAAGACCCAATCGGAAATTGAAATGAATAGCACAAAACTTTGAAGAGTCGCCGCCACCAATTAGTTGGCATTACAAAATGCCAATGAGGATTGAGAATTGAGGAGCCCCAAAGTATGCAGCGCTCTGCCATTGCTGACTGCAGTTAATTACAAAACTGTCAAATCCAAAAGGTGCCACGAATCAACGATGAAAAGCGAGGAAAGCGCACAAACACACACAGGCTGCCAGGAGCAGCAGCAGCAGCAGCAGCAGCAAAGGAAATGCGGCCAAGAGAAAGAGAGAAAGAGAGAGAGAAAGTAGAGTAGAAAGAGACGGTGCATAAAACCAAATAGGCAGATCAGCCAACAGCTGAACGAGTCGAAATTCCCAATAAAAACAAACAAAAAACAAACAAAACAAAGGCTAGGCAGTGGGCGGTGAGTCCTGTGTCCTGTGTTGCATTGTGTGTGCTCCCATATGTGTGTGTGTGTGTGTGTGTGTGAAATATAATTTTGCTGTATTGTTGTATTAAATGATGTCAACAACAGCCGTCCAGCTGAGCTTCGCTCGAGTCCCGGAGTCTCCAGCCGTCGAATGCCCAACCAAATCGAATTTAATTGCATTGCCGCCGCACGTTGGCTTTTAATTAATTTTTGCTGCCTTCTGCTGCTGCTGCAGCTCAGTCAGCGCCCTAAAAGGCCAAAACCAAACAAACTAAGCGCACACACACTCACACTCACAGCCAAAAACCAGCAACAACAAACACCAGCGACAGTCGAAGCTCGACAGGGCAACATCAAACGTCATGCACAGGTGCAATGTAATTAGCACGAACTGACAAAGCTTGCCAAGGACCCAAAGGGTGAGGGTGAGAGTGAGGTGGCAGGACTTGGCGGTGGCAGTATGAAACATAAAAACAAAAGCAAGCAAAACCTTTAAGCCCAAATGCATACAAGCAAAAGCGTAGCGATCCAAACCAATTCAGCCAACGAGAGCAGCAGCAGCAGGAGCAGCAGCAGCAGGAGCAGCAGCAGCAGGAGCAGCAGCAGCCAGAGCAAGTGGCAGAGTCAGACTAAGGATAAAAGGGGAATATTTAGATACCCTGAAAAATACTTTTCTGATTTGTAAACTAATTCATTTAATTTTATTAATACTTAAAAGTATCTATAGAAAGAATAGCGCTTTATAAATCTATCCTAGAACTTTGATTTATTTTAATCTCTGAATTTTTAGTCAAATAAAAAATGTTTATGGCATTTACTTAATGGAATACGTAATCTAATAATTTAATAACATTTTAATAAATCTATTCCTGGTCTTCAAAGTACATAAAAGCCTAAGAGCAGGCAACACATTTGTGCCACTCGCCATATGAACTTCTTGTTTAACTTGAAACCCGTTTTAATCACTTGAGAAATCTGAGCTTAAGCCCCACAATCAATTCAGAATACCCTTAGTTCCCGGTTAGGGCAAGCCAGGCAATGGGCAACAAAGGGAATGAAAGCAGCGGAAGCAACAGCAACAGCAGCAGCAGCAGCAGCAGGAGCAGCAGGAACACTGGTGCCCGTTTGGTCGTAGCTCCACTGGCAGCGTTTTAATAGCTTTGGAATTCCAATGGCAGCTGTGGCGCCGTCGCTGAGCTCCGGCCTTTTGCCACCCATCACGCCCAGCGCCCATGCTTCCCCCTGTCCGTCCGAAAAGCTTTCTAAATGAGCCCAAAAAGAGGAGCGCTAGCGGATGTAGGAGTAGGAGTAGGAGTAGGCAGCAGCGGGTAACACAATGGCAACGCCCCCAGGCGTTCTCTTGTCGAACATTTCGAAAAATTATTGAGAAATTTTTAATTTTCCCACTTACGCAGGCGAGGCGCACGCGAAGTTACAATTACAACAACATCAGCAGGAACAGGAGCAGCAGCAGCAGCAGGAACAGGAGCAGCAGCAGCAGCACCAACATCACTTGCCTGTTGGTGTCAGCTGCAATGGCTGTTTTTGTTGTTGCTTTTATTGTTATTAGCTATGCGAACGTATTCATGCACTCTGCACCCACAACTGCCATTTTGTTTATGACATCGACGATGGCGCCGCGAAAAACAAGGGGGGAAGGGCGAGTTTTTGGGGGTATTTTGAAGGGAGGAGGTTAGCTGCAGCTGCTGCAGATGCAAGTTTATGTGCATTTTTGGCATGCGAGGTTCGCCCTTTACATTGTAGATTTCGCACAAAGGATCAATGGGAGAAGTACGCTTTGGAAGGGGAAAACAAAAGTAGAAATCTACTTAAAGAAGCTGCAATCAGAGGATTTTAAGTTTTGAATGCTCTTTTATATTCCAGGAATTATTTAAATATAGCTTAAGGTATTACACCGAAAATTTCATTAAAAAATTAGGCAATTCTCTATTTTTTTATGTCAGAAGTAAGCTTTAGCATTATGAAATTTGGTAATCAATTCGAAAACTTTGACTTGCAAGGAAATAGTTAAAAGATAAACTCAAACAGACGAGATTTAGGGAACACACAGTTCTTATTTTATAAATAAATATGCACAAATTTCCATTAAGATCTTTTGGTACCTTTCATAAAAGTAAGTCCTTGTATCTTTCTTTTGTATACTGAAATATGTTACATTTCCCTAGGACTTCAATCCAAAGATAAAAGATAACTTTAAAACACATTTCCTTCGAATATCAATTAAGAAAAAAGAAAAAAAAACCGCTCTTCCTTTACCTGAAAGCACTTTTGGCCATCGAGGAAGTTGTGGCAGCCAAGGAGCAGCACAACCAATCGCCACCCTGCAAATGCCTGCAAAATGGCGCCCAGCTTTGTTTGCCATTTCTTCGTTTTTTATGATTGCCTGCCACAACTTTTTCGCCATCGACATCGATATTGGTGGCGACGATGTTGCAGCCACGCGTTGCTTGCGGTTGCTAGTATCTTGTTGTTGCTGCTGCTGCTGCTGCTGCTGCTTCTGTTGCTGCTGCTCCTGTTGCTGTTGCTGTTGTTTTGTATGGATTTTGCACATCGTTTATCTTAGGCGACGGGCAACGGAGACGCAGCTGCCGCTAGCAAGCGGAAATGGCGTTAATGTTGCAACAGCAGCAACTGCAAAAGTAGCGAGGCAGTAACGCAGGCAGCAAAGCAGCAGCAACAGAGGCAAACAACGACGGGCAACCTACAGCAGCTGCCAATGAGCGAGAACTTAATCTTGGGGATTTAACACTTTCGATATATCTTGTGGCGGTAGCAGCCAGCATCTTCTGGCCGTAAAACGTATTGGCTCCCATTATCGGTTAAGCTGCCATTTTATGGCCAAGAAACGCGACCGGCTTTCCAGGGAGCAGCGAGCAAGAGAAACATCTTCATCACCATTTTTGGTATCAGTCGTTGTTGTTGTTTTAAGCGTTAAAAATACAGTACAGTACATCGGGACATTTATACAAACATTAAACATTTAGCTATCTTATACACAAAGGATTTCCTCAGAGACCCGACTTGCCGGAACGTAGGGCCTCGTACTGCTCCTGGCTCAGAGGTCGATAGATGCCATCCCGATTCAGATAGTATATGGGATCGGCCAGTTTCTCCAGATCGTAAGCCTCCAGGGCCAGCTCTCTCTTCTTTAGCTTGAAGGTGGCCGTACGTGGAATCTCATCCAGCAGGCGAATGAACAGGGGACGGGCATAGGGCGGCAAGCTGCCCCGCAGCACCACCGAAAGGTATTCCATATCCACCTTGCGTGTGGGGTCTACAATCGCCGCCATTCCAGCCTTGCCCTCCACATGGGGGATCTGTGAAGATAAGAGCATTAACGATAGTGAGTATCGAGAATCGAGGTTTATGGGTATGTTTTAGGTGGCGTCTTATCTAACCTGTTGAGGTGATTCAGCATGGGCATGGGAATTTACTTTAACTACACTTCAAGAAACAAGGTAGAAGACTGGGAGAACGACTCACCTGCACACCGTACACCACACAATCCTCCAGACCAATGCAGTTTGTAATAATGGCCTCCACTTCCTGGGTGGCCACGTTTTCGCCCCGCCAGCGGAAGGTGTCGCCTGTGCGATCCTTAAAGTAAAAATAGCCGAGTATATCACGCACCACCATGTCGCCAGAGTTGAAGAAGACATCCCCCGAGTCAAAGACATTCCTAAGCAGCTTCTGTTCCGAGGCTCCCTTGTCCGCATAGCCATGAAAAGCGCTCACCGCCCGCCGGGCATCAACTTTGCCCACCAGCAAACCCGTCTCTCCGGGCAGACACCGTATGCAGTGACCCTGTGAGTCCTTTATGAGCTCGCCAGTCTGCTCGTCGCAGCGCAGGACCTGCACAGGATACAGCCTTGAACCGTAAACAGGAACAAAGCCAATGGCACCCACTCGATTGGAGATGTTTATGAGGTTCGAATTGCCCTCGGTGGCGCCGTAGATCTCCCCAATGTGAGGTATACCAAATCGACGGACAAACTGCGACCAGATCTGAGGTCTCAATCCATTGCCGTACATCAAGCGAAGGTTGTGTTGCTGCTGCTCCGGTGTGTAGGTCGTGGCCAGGAGATAGCGACAGAGCTCGCCAATATACTGAGCCACACTGCAGTTGTAACGGCTGCAGTCTAGCCAGAAATTTCTGGCCGAGAACTTCTTGCGCAGCACCACAGTGGAGCCATTGAGAATGGCATTGCCCACACCCACAATTCCGCCGGCAGTGTGGTACAGTGGCAGAGGATTATAGACCACATCGTTGCTGGTCATTCGCAGCATGTAGAAGCCGCCGGCGGACATGAACAGGAAACGCAGGTTGGTGATCACAGCGGCCTTGGGCAAGCCCGTTGTTCCCGAGGTGTAGACATACAGCAGCTTCGAGCGAGCCTCTTCCGGCGAGCTTCTGGCTGGCAGATCCAATCTTTGCTGGGTTTTCAGGGCATCACTAAGGTCCACAGCTTCCGGCAGGAGTTCGTGTCCCTGGACATTTCTCAGCTCTTCATCGGTGTATTGGTAGATGGGCAAATCCTGAAGCTCCTCCTTGTCTATAAGGGTTTTAAGAACATCCAAGAGTTCGCTGCCCACAATTAGAGCCTTGGCTTTGGCCACCTTTATGCTGTGTTGTAGGGATTCTCCGCGCAGATTGGAGTTGATGAGGGCAGTGATGACGCCCAGTTGCGAGAGGCCCAGCCAAATGCAGGGATACTCCGGGCGAGTCTCCATCATCAGAGCCACACAATCGCCCTTCTGCAGGCCACGATCTCTGAAGTAGCCTGCAATTTTTTGGCTAAGCTCCAAGGCCTCTGCATAGCTTAAGCTGCGATCCTCCATCACGAAGCAGGCCTTCTTGGGCCGAGACCGAGCCTGAGCCCGAAAACAGCGAGCCACGGTGAATCCTCGACGATCTTTGAGCAAAAGGTAGACATTGAGAGCTATGAAACGCTGAAGAGCCCTGAAAACGGGAGTCAAAGTTAGTGATGTTCTCTCCCAAAGTAATATACACTCACTTCAAGTCCCTCGATGCGGTCATTACCAGGCCAAAAACAAAGATGGGATTCCGTAGTAGGAGGGCCACAGCTGCTCCCAGCGTGAGACTGGCCATCGCGTTGTCCCAGCAAAAGCTGGCAAAGATCAATATGGCCAACAGTAGGGTGCCCATGCGTGTGGCTAGCTTCTGCTTGAAGCTAAGCTCCAGCAGGATCTCCATTTTCTCTTCCTGCGGGTCCTCCTGATCGCCGCGTTCCTCGTTCCCGCTCACTTCGAAGGGCAGAGATAGACAGCAAAGGCAAACATGATCGAATTAGTTACTCAAACGGATGGATACGAGTGTTGTGACAGCTACGGCAAAGCCTAATTTAACCCCCAATTTGTGGACTGGCACCCTAACAACACTAACACTTGCGCCTAGGGCAACCGACTGACTGGGAGCAACTGACTGCGATAAGCCTGACACGGCGTTGTCTGATACCGATTTACTATCGTTTTGTGGGTCGCAAGTTCTTATCAACAACTTGCCATGAGCAATGAATGACAAATCCTAAAGGTATCAAGTTGGATTGAGTGCGAAAATCCCAGTTATGCACTAAAAACAATTACGACAAACAAATCTACAGAGAATTGATGAATGAATTAATTATACAAAAAATTTAAATGGAAAACCTGTACTTGCACCTGCAATTATAATGAACTTTGAAACAATAAAAAATGGCTGAACTACTTTATAAATAAGTTAACCCATTTTGCTTGTCTGTAGCTCTGGGAAATTAATAAAAAAAACCAAACAGAGACTTTCTACTTAAAAAAAGGCAAATAAATATTAAAAACAAGTAATTTCCACTTTTAACTGCCACTAAAGTAGGTAAGAAAATTATGATAAAGGTAATTACTTTTATGGCCAAGCACATTAACAATTTTTATTTTTTCCTTACATGGGAAAATGACTAATTACTCTCCATTTTATGGCATAATTTAAACGGATTTTTTCATGTCACCTCTCAAAACCCATTGAATATGGAAACTTTTTCGGATTGCGTATAATCTGTCCGCCTATTTAGATTAGTCTATGGGTTAAGTGGAAGCCCCATTGGGGCTTATCAGGCCATAAAAACTGCAGCACCGCCGAGACGTTGAACCTGCCCTGAAGCTGATAGAGCAGAGCCTGGGTTCTTTGTTATGCCGGCTTATCGCTAATTAATTCAGTTGGCAGGCAAAAAAACAGGTGCCAAAACACTTGGCATCACTGCCGATAAATCGCCTTAACTACAGAAAAATAATATCCCAGTGTAATCGCAGAGACAAGAGGGTTAAGAAATACATATGTATGTGAGCTATCAAGTGACGCCACTCCAAAGTTCATTGCTTCTAGAGAGATTCCTACATGAACATGACGGGCGCTATCTCTACGAGTCTCTGGAAAGCATGAGTTATGTTCTGGCGTCTATGTTGGGTTCTGGGGGACCTTGACTTATTTCGTATGCCAGGCACATAGTTTTTGCTATAAGCGGTTCTCCTCAGAGGCAGTTCTTGGCGCTGGCCACGCATGCCCAGCGATTTACATGGCCTAAACTACCAGCACACTTTTCGCTCTATTGGCGCCATGATCGTTGTAATTCACTTTTCAATGTCAGGTTAGTGCTACACTCCGCTCCCCCAGTTGACATACTTTTGATTCGCACGATCTCTATCGGTTCTTTGGCACTGAGAAGTAAACAACAAGCAGATATAGACAGCGTCACACGAACGATCTGAAAGCGCGGAGGCAGATCGCTCAACTAACTGTAGCTGTGAGCGAGTGGGGGCCTTTATAACCGCAGTCGCACTGTGGAGTTCTGGACGCCAAAACTGAGAATTTTATGCGTACAACTGTTTCCAATTTTTATTGAATTTATATTAAATATATATAAAATTCAGCTTGCTGAAAATTGGACGACTTTAACTTGTATCTTTCATTATATTTCTCTTTATTAATCCCGAATTTTGAATTTTGTCTAAGTCTTCTCATTCCCCACTGTTCTGGGAGCCCCAAAGCCAGCAAAATGAGAATCAGAGAGAAACAGCGATCCCCAGCATCATTCGTTTGAGTAACGAGGGAAACAAGCTTTAACAGAGAGATTGAGAGAGGGAGAACCACATCGCCATGGTTAAGTTAAAGGCAGAAATAGAGAGACACATAGGGTATGCAGATAAGTTTTGTTAAAAAATATAAAAAGAAAGCATGTTTAAATAATAAATATAAGCAATAAACATCAATAAGGTATTTTCCTTTAAAATACATTTAAATTATGATACAAACATGGTATATTTTTGGACAAATCAAAATTTTAAATAACCATAAATAAGTCAAACATACAGGGATTTCAATTTGGAATGCTGTTTTTTGTTCATTTTTATTAATTAAACATTTAAATTAAACATTTTAACATTTTTGACGATTTTTAAAAATAGAAAATTTTAATTATAAAAACAAATTAGCCTCAAGAATACCATAAAATATTTTGTAGAATTGAAAAAACTGTAATATTAACAACAAATACTAGTCCATAGCTCTGGAAAATCAGAAATACAATGTGTGAAGTCAAATTTTAATTAAATTTTAATTTCTTATTGAAAATTTCAAGCATCCAATTAATATTTTATTAGTTTAAATTAATTTTCAAAATAATTTTTCCAAAAATGTTAATATTTTAGTTTAGTTTCATAATCGTTATTAAAATTACCTTCATCTCCAAGCTCCAAAACTTAAGCAATTGCCCGAAACACCCTACTTAACAGTTGGCCTTTCCCACCTGTTACAGTGCTTCGAGAATTTTTTTAATTAAGCATTTTTTATTCGCCAACAAAAACAAAAACGAGCCCCAAAACCGATTGCTTTACCTCCCCCGCTCAATGGGTCCACCCCCCGGACTCCCCGGCCCCCTGTGTCACACCCGCCAGCCAAGTGCTGTGTCAAAATAAATTAACATAGGGCAGCGCAGCTGGCGGCGACGCTGGCGTCGCTTAGCTGTCAAATGCCGGCAGCACAAATATAAAAAATATGTGCATACTTTCTTTCGGGCGGCGCATATAAAAAATGTGCGCATACTTTTTGGCAGCTTTTTGAGTTATCGACGGTGTGAGAGAGCGAAACTAAGTGAGCGCATATGTATGGGTGTGTGTGTGTGTGTGTGGGAGTATGTGTGTGGTTGTGCCAGCTGCTCGGGCTCTTTCCCAGTCTCAGTCAGTGTGTGTGTGTGTGTGTGTGGGTGCCTGTAATTGACACATGTTACGCGCACAAAAGCGGCTGCGACCCGAGGCTCAGTCCATCGTTATTATCGACAATGGCGCCGCCGAAAACACACACACACACACACATGGTGGCCATATTTTGCCTCTTCCTCTTTCACGAGCAACCGTTACTCCTTCATGCCGTCAGATGCCTTTGCTGCACAGCCTTCAAATGCAGGCTCGCAGACACGCAAGCTGGCAGCCTCAGTCAACTTTGTTTGTAGCCGGCGAAAACAAAAACACACACACAAACAGACACAGGCACAGGCACAGCACACAGAGGAGCTGGCTGACGCACACACACAGAAACGAGAAAAGGATATTAAGCAGAGGCTAAGGGATACCCTGCAGTTGCAAAAAATATAGCATACTTTTTAGGGCTTTGGTGGGATGGCCTGGAAATTATGAAAAAATTGGATAAATGCTTACAGAAAGTATATTTTAAAGGAAATATATTATATAGAGGATACATGCTTACAAAAAAAGTATTTTATAGGAAATATATTATATAGAGACAGCAGGTAAATCGATAAAGCCATATCCATGTTCCTCTGCCACTAGAAAGAACTTCTTTTAGTCCAAATCACTCCTTTTTAAAGTATTTATAATCTTTCGTTTCCCCTATTTCATTTATAAATTTATAAATATTATAAAAACCACTAATTTATAAACAAATCCTCCCCAAATCCTACAGTATTTCAGAACAAACACAATCAGAGAGCTACACACCGGCACAGCGGCTTGCTGATAACGTTAACGTCAGCTGTGCGGCACTTTGGGCCACACGTGAGTTCTCTGGGTCTGGTTCAGGGCCAAAAGCGGGTGGCCACCACTCTGTAAGGTGGAGGTGGAGGTGGAGGTGGCTGGGGGAGTCCCCAAGTCGTGCGCAGGCAAGCGTCAAACGGTTTGTACCTTAAACCCCCTCGGGCGACGGCATCATCCTTGCCCCGCTGCTGCCGTTGCCTGCACTTGGCATTTGTTTGTGTTGTCAACAAAAGTTTCTTTGAAATCAGTAACAGATGTCGATTGAAATGGCACAATTGTGCTGCCAGCGCCGCAGCTCTGGCTGCCCTGTAATGTCGAGCCAGCGCCGGGTGGCCGCCACTTATGCTGAATATTTTTATGCCAGACACACACACACACAACAGGCAGTGGCACACACAGGAGCACAGGACCCAGGCCAAGATATCCGGCGAGCGGGCCCATTGTGCGCTAGTTGCCTGTCACATTTTAATTAAAATTTCTGCGCCCAAGTTTTAATGTTAATGCATTGGCATCGATTGGATTTGAGGAGCTGGAGAGCAATACAAGGACGAGAATGGGTTTTTTTTTGCTTAGGAATGAGGGATATCCTCTAAGGTAATTGGGAAGAATATATGAGAAGGCTTTGGAGATGTTAGAGGGTTTGAAACGAAGGAAAATATTATTAGTTAGAATTTATTAAAATTATATTTGATCATAAAATATTAGCAGGTATTGGAAACAGCAAGAAATATAGATATACCATTTGAAATTCTATAAATTATAATAATAAAGTAAGAAAACTGATCCTAGTCTTAAAGCTGCTTTGTTTATCTCTTAATTTCAATTAAAAATCTAGAATTTAGAACCATTTTTCGAGTGGAAATGTAGTTCTTTTGTATCCTTACTTCAAGTGTTTACTTTAACTCATAAACTGAAGATTTTAAAGAGCATCTAAGCTTCGCCTTGGGTGCTATCCTTTATGCATTGTACTTCCCCCTTGTTGACAACCTGCGCTGGCTCTGTCTCTGTCTCTCTGTGCCAGTTTGGTTTGTGGCTGCTGGCGATAACAAACGATAACTGCATGTTAAATAGAAGCTAACGGTATACAAAGGGGTAATCGAGAGGATGGTTAGAGAAGCCAGGGAATGGCCAAAAGACAACCCGGGGAGCAGGGATAGACAACAGCCAAACAGCCAACAGCAAATGCAAGCTGGACGCAGGACGTGCAGGCATCTCTCTTCGAAGCTGGAGTTGTACTTTGGGAAATCACTCAGGTAGCAAATGCCACCATCATCATCGTCATTGTTGTTGTTCCTGTTGTTGCAAAAAAGCGCAGAGCAGAGCATCCTAGACAAAGGCAGAGGCAGAAGTAAAGGCAAGCTGCTGCCATCTGCTGGCGTGTCCTGTGTACGTGTGGGGGTAGCCGCAAGGCATGTGTGTGTGCCAGTGTGCGTGTGCAACAAATGTTGTGGGTGGCCTCGTCCTTGGGGGGGTTGGATGCTCCCTTAACGAGCTTTTACTTGGTCGCTTGCAATGCGACAGCAGCAGGTGTGCCATACAAGCACACAGCCACAGATACTCGTTTTCGTACTCGTCCTCGTTCTCGTCCTCGTACACACTCACCCCCCTCACCCACACAGACGGTGCGCACAGCTGAGTGACGATAATTGAAATTTCATCACAGTAGTTTGTGGTTTTGCAGCACACACACACCAGGCACACCCGGCACACCCGCTCTCTCACACACTAATGCGCAATTCATGGCCTTCTTTCGGGTCTGCCAATCGAAATGTTATTTTCTAATTTTCTAATATGGCAGAAAGGACGAAGAAGGACCAGCGAAGTCTTTGTTTTTTGGTTTAAAACACTTTATTTCTTGGGTTTTCCTTTGCGGCCTGAAGCCTTGCTTTTTGCTTTTTGCTTTTTGTAGGTGTAACATTTACTTGGTATTTGTTTATGGTAAAAGTACATTAAGTTTTTTAGGTTTTAGGGAGTACAATAAATACTAATCAATAAATTAAACTCAATCAATAAATTAGCCATAATCGTAATCATATCCATATAGTAATAATATATACTGTATTATTATTATTATTATTAATAAAATCTACTATGTTCAGTTTTTTGTTTTTGCTTTTGCTTTTGCTTTGGGTTTGCTTTGCTTACTTACACACAACTGTGATCTTTACGGTTTATGTTTATCAAATGTTTTGTTTAATTTTCATGATTTTATGTAAATCTTTTAAATAGTGTGCACATATTGTTAGTAATATTTATTCCTTTTTTTGTTTTGTGAAAGTGCTGACGTTAAAGTGTAATTTCCAGTAAGTCACGGGCCAAGGGGTAGTGAAGGATACAAATCTCTGTCTAATACTTCTTCTCCTTCAATCCCCCCCTGCTTAGTTCTGCTTAAAACATTGAAATGTATAAATTCTAGTGAAAATGCACATCAATCTGAATCTATTTATGCCTTTTTGGATGTCAAGCATCATCTAGTTTTGTTTTTGTGTCTTTAAGTGACTTTTTTACTTAACTTTCTTTTTGTTTTTGGTTTTTGGATAACTCTATATTAGCTGCATAATTAAGTGTGTGTGTGTGTGTTTTATGGTTTCTTATCCTTCAGACCTCCACTTCCTTTAATTTGACTAGCACAAGTACTTCTTCTTGGGTTTCATCATGCGAATGCGTCATTTGGAGCCCAACCCATTGGCCACCAGAGCACCTGGAGTGACAGCTGCCACGGCTGCTGCTGCAGAGGATCCTCCATTGGTTCCTCCTCCTCCTCCACCGCTGCTTACTCCTCCTCCGCCGCCAGGCACACCTGGAACTGGACCTCCACCTGCCGGACCTGAGCCACTGACAGCGCTGACCGCTTCACGGGCACCAGCAGCCGCAGCTGCCGCAGCTGCTGCTGCCGCTGCCTGAAGATGAACAGCAGAATTGGGAGTGGGTGGGGATCTGGTGGCCATGGCGCTGCGAAGGCTGCTGGCCGAATGCAGGTGCTTGGCGCTTAGCTCAGTGGCACGCGAATTGCCACAAACCTAGAAGAAAAATAAATAATAAATAGTTTAGAGTTGAGTCTTAATTTTAGAGAATAAAATTCTTAATAATTTCAAGTTTCTTTATAAATATTATTTATTTATAAGTCACACACCTGGTGATGACTATCCCAGTCCCTGTACTGACACGAGGCGCTGCAGTAACGAGCCATGTTGCAGCCGGAGCAGGTTTCCGTGGCCTTGCGACCGCAATTCCAGCATTGCTGCTGCAAATTGTTGCCCTAAAAAAGGAGAATTAGTTAATTAATTAATTAAAACAGAGTTTTTTTATTTGTTTTAATTAGACTTACATTCTGGGCACTGGTCATTGACGGCGACTTGTTGTCCAGATCCCGCTCGCCGCTGGAATGACGACTCATCTCCATGAAGAACTTCTCCATGCGCAGGCGCTCCTGGGTCATGATTTCCGCTGCTCGCGTTTCGGCAGCCACCACGGCTCTTTGGATCTCAATGACAGCTTGCCGCTTGACCTGGAAAATCATTAAAATAATCTCAAGTAATTAATGAAATTAAATTATAATTAAATTAAACCCACCTGTGTGACAGCATCCTCGGCATTCCTCTTAAATTCGGCCACCTTCTCCTCTGTCTGTCGTCGCAGCTCTGCCATGGCCGCTGGAGTCACCTCCTGACCGCTGTTCGGATGCTGTGGCTCAATGCCCCGCTGCTGTAGGATCGTAATGGCCCTCTTTGTCTTATCCACCATGGCCGAAATGCAGTTGAGCATGGTGTGTATGTTCTTCCACTCCTCCTCGCCACCCGCTCCCGCTCCTGGGGCAGCTGCATTTGGATTGGGATTGGGATTTGGGTTGGGATTTGGATTTCCCGCACGCTGTGGTGGAGCAGGATGCCTGGCCTGGGCTTCGCTCATTCGCAGATCTCGCTCATCGCGCTGCAGGAAGGCGGCCGCAGAGGGCAGACCCTCAGCAGACACGCCATACTCTCCATAAACCACCGAGTGACCAGGATGCAGGGTCAAACGCTTGCTGGGTGGCGGTGGATAACCCGCTCCACCGCTGGCCATGTATTCGCTCCACTCTTGCAGGCCATTGTGACCGCCATGCTCCATCATGGAGTCGGAAGAGCGACGCTTAAAGACGCCACTGCCGCCATTAGAGGTGGGTGCCTCCAGCTGGATGAATATATCGCCAAACTCTGCACTCGGAACTCCGTGCGGGGTGAACTCCATCACTGCCTGCTCATTGTTGGTGACATACTGCAACGCTGACTGATTGGTGGCCCTGGCCATGGCCAGAATCTCGCGCTGAACCAAAGCTATGCTGTTCTTGAGCAGCGGCACCACATACGGTCGCAGTGGCAGGTTGATGGCCTCCTGCAGGGCCAGTCGGAATTCCTCCACGGAAATGCTGCCGCAGCAAAGTGATAGCACCAAGGCTCGCACTCGCTCACTCACCTCCGGCTGCCCGAGTTCCTGCGAGAACTGCACCAAGGCGCCCAGGAATTTCCGCATCTTGGACACCAGACGCGCCTGCTCTACATGGGCTGCTGCTGCGGCTGCTGCAGCGGCGGCCAGGGAAGCTGCATGCTGTCCCCCCGGTGTGGGCGTGGGAGAAGTGCCCGAGGAACCCACTCCGCCGCCATTTACCACCACCGGAGAAACGCTGGCCGTACGCTGCGGTCGCTGGTGAAGCTGCAACGGCGAGTGGGGCGAGCGGGGAGCCAGGCTGCGCGAGCTATCCGGCGGCGAGTCCGGCGGAGTTCGGCAAAGACGATCCCGTTCCCTCTCCCTCTCCCGCTCCCGCTCTCGTTCCCGTTCTCGCTCGCTCCGGCTGGAGGATGTGTGGCTGCTGTCCTTGCTGCTGCTGGACGAGGAGGAGCTCTTGTCCCCACCGCAGCTGCTGCTGCTGCCGCTGCTATTGGCTACAAGAGAGAGAGAGAGAGGGAGCAGAGTCAAATTGTTAGTTTCATGTCGAGTGCGAACAAGGGAAACAAGTGCAAGTCCAAGTTCGAGACCGAGGACAGGATGTGCAGCCCGGGCGCATTACAAATGCATTAGCAGAAAGCCCAGAGAGAGAGAGAGAGGAGCGGAAATATATATGTGCCATCGACCACAACAAGCTACAGCACTTGTCCCACAGAGAACTGGCCCGGCCGGAGTGGCAAGTACACAGATCCAGCCAGCCAGTTAGCCAGCCAACCGACCAACCAACCAACGAACCAACGAACCAACTGCCGGCATTAACAAATTTGTTTGAACATGGGAAATAAATTAGCAAACATTTTTGGCCAGGCCGAAGTGTGCTGCTGCTGTGGTTTCGGCCCACTCAGGCAAGCAAATCAAGCACCACATAACGCACTAATTGCTGGGCCAGCGAGGGAGCGGCTTTGGATGAGAATGTTGATGGCTGAATGGCTGGAGAAGCAGTGGGCACAACACATTGCCGTACGTGCTGTCCTATCGCACATCCATGATCCTGCCAGAGCGATGGTGTAGCTCAAAAATGAAAAGCTTAACGCAAATCCGCAGTGCGCATCTGGACGGAGAAACTGCTGCTGCTACTGGTGCTGCTGGGAAAGCCACTAACCAGGCGACAAAGGAGTCGAAATCTGGTCTTTGGATTTTTTAAATTGGTTTTTACTCATCAAAAATATAGAATATAATTTATTATTTATAGATTATAAAGGGTACATAAGTTTATTAATATAAATTAAGGGATAAGGAGGTAAAATAATAAAGGAGTTCATAAAAATAAGACCTGCAGAGGTATAACTTTTAAAAAAGAATACAAGGCTTTAAATATTTGTTATCTTTAATCTTTTAAAGAACCCTTTCTATCTTGAAACCAAAACTATTTTAATTGTATTTTCTGGAACTATTTAATTTATTACAAACTATTTCCTTTGCCTCAAAGGTATCTCAAAATGTATTTCAATTCCCATTGTTTTTCCTTTACTTTTTTAAATAAAACCAAAAATGTTAAGGACACACTTGTCGCCTGCAATGGCCAAACACACACAAACTTTGTTTGCACAAGCTAATGGAAATTGTTTATGGGTGTGGGTTGCCGGGTTGTCGGGTTGATGGCTATTGGATGCCGGGTGGATGTGCGGATGGGTGCCTGACAGACACTGTGGGTGGGTGGTGGCGAATGCTGCTGCTGATGACCATGATGATGAGGACGATGATGACGACAACAACGACGACGATGGGAATGGCAGTCAGTTGATGTTGCCGCCGCTACTGTTGCTGCTGCTACTGCTGCTGTGCGGCTGGTGCTGCACGGTTTGCTTTTGTGATAATGATTGTGGATACAGCTGCAACTGGCTGTGTTTTCACAGCCATTCAGGCACGCCACCGCCATGCCAATCGAAGGGACACACACAGAGACACTGGCGCACTGGATACCCACCACTCTTTGGGGCCAGAGCAGGCACATGGATGGCCGGAGACATCAGTCAACCGAGTCGTCGGGGGCTCTTATCAAACGCCAAACATAGACAATGATGGATCACATGGTCCCATTCCCATTCCCTTTCCCATTTCCATCCATCCTGATCCCATACAGAGTTATTCCCACCACTTGAAACCCCTTTTTCCTGGCTTAATTGGCTGGCATTGCCACATTCCCGCATCCCTTTTGCCTGCTCTCGCTGCTTCTGCCTGCCTGGTGTACAATTGTAAAATATTGCACTTGACCGGGCTTAAAAGTTTCGGTTTGTTTTGGTTTGGTCCTGTTGTGGGTAAAACCTCAACTGACCCAAAGTTGGTGTGCCCAGGGAGCAACCCAGCAACCGAGCAGCAGCTGCTACCAAGAAAGCCCACGCAAAACCGAAAAACTATTTACGAAATTCTGTGTTGACAATTCACATATTTTCTAAAACATAATGTTGGCCACTTTTTGCGGTGCGGAGTGAGGAGACAGAGCTGGAGAGAGTGAGAGGTTCCAACTGCTGGCCCAACATTTGCCAGCATCATGAGCTCCCTCCCAACACTGGCATCGATTTAAGGTTACGTATACGCAGCGTGGTCCCAGACTCGACCAGCCTGCATGCTAACGGTACAGACAAAGAAAAATATAGCTAGTTTATTGTCTATAAACTATTTATTAGAATTAATTTAGAAATTTTATTAAGCCAGGCTTTTAATAATGAATAAAATCACATAAAACTGTCATAAATATTCATATTTTTAAAGGTTTCAGATCCTTGGGCACAGATTTATATTAAAACTTGATTATTTATAAAGAAAATGCAGTTATTATTATTATAAACATCAAATATTGTTATAAATATTTATACTTTTAAAGGTTTCAGATCCTTGGGCACAGATTTATATTAAAACTTGATTATTTATAAACAAATTGCAGTTATTATAGGTTTTATAAGAATTTTAATCTGAGATTGATTACTAACTTAAACTTCAGCAGGATATTCTTAATATTGTCCTAATTTTCCTTCCCAATTTAAGAGTTTTTAAATTATTCTACACCTAAGTATCTCAAGATAATATTTTTAATCTAATTCCCAGACTTTTCTCAGTGTACTTTCCTGCCTGTCTGTGTGATTGTGTGCCTCCTCTGTGATTGTGTATATGTGGGCAACAGAATTTGCACAGCTGCGTCCCATAGATTGCAGTCGAGCGCACAAAACGAAACGTTGGCAAGTTTAGTTTGTTGTTGCTGCTGCTGCTGCTGCTGCTCCTGCTGCTGGTTGTGCTGCTGCTGCTGCTGCTGTCATTGCTGTTGCTGGCATAGTCATTTGGGAAAACAATCATTTTGGCAAATATTCATCATGCACTGCTTCTGATTATCATCGGCAGCAGCAGCAGCAGCAGCAGCGGCAGGGGTTGGAACTGGGCGAGAACTGGATGTGGGCTCGCATCTCGGCTTAAATTGGGCAAATCGGCATCTGCCCCTCACCCTTCACCCTCAGAAAATGCTAATTGCTGGCGAGAGAGGAAAGAAAATCGAGCAACTTAAATGCTGGGGCCACACATCATTTGCCTGGGAACCGGCACAGGTAGCGCCCAATCAAAGCAACGACCGCCGAAAGCTGGGGCGCCCAAAGGCAGGCAACGAACTGCTCGTCTGCGTGCGGGCTGCTGCTCCTGGGAACAATGCCAGCAGCGGTTTCCCCTTCCTTTTTCCCTTTTATTTTTTTTCTTTTCTGTGTTTGGGTTTGGGTATGCGGGGTGAAAACTAGCAAAATGCTTTTGGCCTTTTCCATTCGCAAATTTTTGGCGAACTTTCTGGCTGTGGGCTCTGTGGTCGTCTCTGCCCAGAAAACCATTTAAAAAGTAACGAATTTTCAATGCTCTGAATGTGCAGTTTAAGTGGGAATGCGAAGGATACAGGCTCTCGGGCCAGATTCCTCTGCGGAGTAACGATTTAAAGTGCTTGTGGGGACACTCACAGCTGCTGGAGTTCACAACAGTGAAGGTACAGTGTAGGAAATTGGGGAAACAGACAGAAAACAAAGTCTTTTAACAAAAATTTTGAAGGTATGTGGGAAATTAAAATGAATATAAGATAATTAAGAGCTTGATAAGGCTAATTTTATGATTTTATAAGATAAAACAAGGTTTTTAGTTCAAAATTTACCAATAAATTGAATTGGGGCAACATATCATTTACTATTTCAATTATTTATTAATTTAATTAAATGAATTTCACATCTAATTTAAAGTTACTTCTCTGTCACTATCCCTCCCGATCACAAACTTTAACCTTGCACTCATATCTTTCTCTCTGTGTAAGCACCTTGATGTATGCTTTACTTACCTTTAAGCCTGCGACTAATTGCTGCCGCTGTCGCAGCTGCTGCTGCTGCTGTGTTGTTGGAGGCCGCCGCTGCTGCTGCTGCTGCTGCTGCCGCTGACGCTGATCCCGCCGATGACGAAGACGATGACGCGGGCGGCACTTGGACAGCCTGGACAGCTGCGGTGGCCACTGCCAGAGCCGCACCTGCTGCCACTGCCGCCGCTGCTGCTGCTGCGTCGTAGGCGTCCTTGTCGGTAATCTCCTCCTTAATTATCGCCTTGCCGTCGAGCGCCATCTGGAAGAGGTCGGGAAAATAGTTAGTCAAGAAAATCGGTTAGAAGGGAGTGGGTGGGCCACCCCCCACGCCCAGCTAATATTCCCCCCCGCCGAGGCAGACTGCAAAGGTTCCCAGAGCGGCGGGCGATAGACAAAAACATCAAGTGACAAAGTTCTCACATTATGTTTTCAACTTATTTGATTTCAATTTGATTAAATGGTTGTCTGACATGCAAATTGGGCGCGCCAGCACACAAATACACACAGTAAGACTAAGGACCTTGGGCCGTTCCTTTGTTCGAGTCGTGAAGAAGAAAGAAGAACAGCTGCCGCTTTAATTTGGCCAAATTGCTTTCGATTTTTAAGTGGTTTTAATGCAGAAAATTCACATATTCAGCGATAACTAGATAATAAGAGTTTGATGGTATTTAGGTTTTAATTAAACGCTGGAAAATAGGGGTTTTATCATGATGAGTAAGTATAATAATATTGTGAGTTTTTCAAGGTTTATTTGCTGTTAATTGTAGAGATTTGTTTTGTTTATAAAACAGAGACAATTGTTATATATTTTTTTACATATGCCATAAGATATAAAGTTTTCAGAGTGAATTGTAGTTTTAAAAAAATTAAAATTCCATTCTAAACACCGAAAAATTAATTAATATATTAAAAATATATGATGTACCCAGAAGACTTATAAATTCAATAGTTTCTCCCTTGTCTTTAGAGGATTAATTTGCCTTTGTGACATTTAATTTTAATTTATTTTTCAATTCTTAGAATTCCTACAAATTTTAAGAAATTCCTTGGATTTTTGGCTTCCTACAGAAATAGGCAGAAAAACATAAAACAATTTTCAGGCAAAGAGCACCGACAGCTGCCAACAGTCCACACGCCGTCGACACCTGTTCGGTAATTGAGTTGAAGAACTTTTTATTCGAGGCGGCGGCGCTTCAACTAAATGAATTTTCCCCCATTGGGAAATCTTCACGCTTTTGTCGACGGCGGGAGGCGGGGCATCATCAGCCTTGCTAATTGACTCGCCAACTGCATTTCCTGTTGTTTACCCCGCAATTCGAACTTGTCTCAGGATGGAGGAGGAGGAGGCGGAGGAGTTCCGGTCACCCTTTCCCCATTCTGTGCTCAACCCCACCTGGACTTGCTCATGTCCAGCTCGCATGAGGGGAAGCATTTTTGTGTTGATTTTTATCACTAAAATATGTAAATACCTTTGCGGACTGTGGGAGTTTGTGCAGCTTGCCATGCCTATGCGTAAACAAGAGTCGGGGGGAAAAAACAACAAGAAAAACACGAAGGAAAAGCGAAAGGCAGGGGCACAGGCAGAGGCACAGGCAAAGGCACTGTAAACCTGTTCGTTTTCATTCATGTTTTCGATCAATCTCTGCTGCTGTTCCTGCTGCTGCTGCTGCTGCTGCTGCTGCTACTGCTGCTGTTTTATTTTCGCCGAGGTGCAAGAAATGTTTAGAGCAATTGTTTAAAGTCAATCGTCGCGTTCGCTTAGCAATATTTACAATCGAGTGGGGGTCTCGGATCTCAGATCGCAGATCGCAGATCGCAGATCTCGGGTCTGCTGCTGCTCATCAGTTGCCGCAGCTGTTTGGCATCAGAGCGAAATTACACACAAATGCCGCAAATGAAATTCTATTAAAAACAAACACTTGACACGCCGCCAGCTGCCGACTAATGACGACCCAGGCCCCTTGGCTGGGAAAGTCCAGGCCCAGATCTTAGGCTGAACTCATCCCAGGCTGAGCACTTGACAACTGTTTTTGCGAGGTCTTTTCCAGAGCAGTTTGCAAAAAACAAAAAAACACAAAAACATGCGTGAGGCAGAGGAGGAGGGAGAGTTGGGATGTTTTCAAGGGGGCGGTGGCGGTGGCGAACAACAAGTGTTTGTGAAAGGCGGCAGGTGAGCGTAATTGTGAGCAGAGCAAGGAGGCGGAGGGTGTGGAGGTCTGGCTGGGTCTCTGACTCACTTAATAGCCCCAAACCGAACCAAACCGAACCGAAGCAGCCGGCAGCTGCCGCTTTTGGCCCTGGCTATGACGAATGAATCAAATGTCAGGAGCAGCCGTGTCGTTGTCGCTCAAGCAGCTGTCGCCTGTCGTCGCCAGAAGGCGCCCCCAGTGCCCTCGGCAGCCTCATCCTCCTCCAAACACCCAGTCCCCAGTCCCCTCCTCCTTCCGGCGCCAGTGTGTAAGGCAAGCACTTCAAAGAGCTGGAAGAGCCTCGCAAGCTTCCATCGCAGCAAAATGGAAAATGTCGCCCGCAGAAGTTTTTCCCACAAAACTTGGGCCAGCTGAAGCTGAAGCCGAAGCTGGAGCCCGAGCAGTGCCAGAATCCGTGAATGTGGGAGGTGGAGACTGAGACGGAGACGGAGACGGAGGCTGTGACGGCTGCAGGCGAAATTGCCAAGAGGAAAAGTAATTATTTAAGCAGAGCCCCGACAGAGAGTGGTTCGGGGCGAAGGCCCAGCTGCTGATTTATAATAAGAGTCGAAACTAAAGGAAAATCATTTTGATTTGATTATTTCGATAGATTTGATGAATATTTTTACAAGAATTTTATTTTTGCGGGATTTTATAGTTACTAAAACAACTACAATTAAGCAAGAAAATATTGTTTTAAAAGAAAGAATATAATATTTATAAGAAAATATTATTTGAAAAGAAAGAATATATTTCTAAGCCAAGTTTAAGATCATTCTAGAGATTTTTAAGGGTTCTTTAGATATTATCTAAGAAATAGCTTATTAAAGCTTATTATTTCTTATCAACTTCTTCGAAGTATAATCTCATATCTCACCCCTTTTTTTATATTTTCCACCCTTAAAGGCCTCGCTCAGTGATTTGACAAATGAATGGCAATCGCAAAATACAATTTTCACTGCATAATTTTCAATTAGGCTGGCAAAGATCATAAAAAAACAAAAGGACGAATTTAAAACGACATTCATTTAATTCCTTTTGCCAGTTGCGAGCCATGTGCTGGACACACAGCAAAGCATTTTATGCTTTTATCCCTTTTGCTAACAAAAACACACTCCGAACACATATAGAAGAGGCGGTGGGGGGGATTTGGGAGCCACAGGACGAAGGACGAAGAGTGGTTAGCGAAAAGGCGCGCCAACTGAAATAACAACAACAGAAGCGCCGTGGGAATGAGGGTTGAAGGCCAGCAACAGCAGCCGTGAATGAGGGAGGTTGGAAAATCACAGCACAGCTGCATGTGCTTTCCCGGTAAGCTGCCCATTTTCCTGACCCCCCCTGACATGTGTGTGTGTTAGTGTGTGTGTGTGTGTGTGTGCGAATGACAACCAACTGGACCTCGGACCTCGAACCATGGAACTCCAGGGCACTTTGTATTGCGGACTCCGCATTGTGCGTCATTATGCGCAAGTGGCGCCACTGCTACCGCTCCTGCTCCTGCTCCTGCTGCTGCTGCTGCTGCTGCTGCTGGGAGGGATTACTGGCGACGACACCTGTGCAGCAGCAGCAGCAGGAACATCAGAGACCCGAGACCGATTCCCTGCCGGAGCGCCAGTGTGTGAGTGTTTTACAGTTAAAACTTTTTTGCAACTTGCTGCGTCAGCTGCTTCATTACACATGGAGCTACAAATGTATGCTGGCGGAGGCGGCGAAAAATAAAAAAACTGAATGGAGGAAAAGAATGGGTTGCGCCAAGAGTTCTCGGGGTTGGGTAATTAGCATTAACAGCTGTGGATCGTCCGATAAGGGCGATGCCGGGTGCTTAATTATACACTAAGCGCCGACAATTATAGCCATTCGAACATTATGGTTTTTTGTTCTATGTCCTATGTATGAGAAATGTGCCAAAGCGCTTACTAAGCTTTAAGGCTTTAGAAATCGATGCGTGGCCTAAAGTTCAAAGAGAGCTGTAATTTTAATTATTATTTGTTGCCACTAATTGGGGATAAATTTGAAGTACTGTAAGGGTCAAGGTTAGCTAGGGTAAGAGGTGGCTTAAAGTATTATTTTTTCTAGATTTAATTACTTTATAAAGGATGAGAGATAAATTCTTTTATAAATCCTTTTTAAATCCTTTTAAAATTCCCGGAAAAGAGATTTCTTTCTTTTACCATTCTATCCTTTCATCTAAATCTTTCGCTCAACCAAAACTAATTCAATAAAAGGCTGAAAAACCCTTTAATTTACCATCATTAGCCTGCAATAAAATTACGTAAATTGGTTAAATCGCTGAGGAAACTTCAACGGCAACCCTCGTCAACTATTTGCTAAGCGCCTCTCCGTCTGCCAGAGTGTCTGTGTGTCTGTTGGCAACGTGCCGCAGCATTGGCGTCATTTTAAATTACACCTCGCCTGTGCCAGTCAGCAACAGGAGGCGGAGGAAGGAAGGCAGGGTTGTGACACCAACATTTTTGCACTACTCGCCGCACGTGCCACACCCCGCCCCCTTGATTCACCCTTCATTTGCAGCCAGTGTGTGTGAGGCATAATAAGATAATGGCTTGTCACAGGACAGCAACAACATCAGCAGCAACAGCAACAGCAGCAGCAGCAGCAGCAGCAGCAACATCAACAGCAGCAGCAACAGCAACTACAGGGGGAAAAAAACAGTTGAACGAGTGTCGCGCTTAATCGGCTTTATGGTCTGTTTTATTTCCAATACGAACTGCTTTACGTTGAGTATGCCACAGCCACGAGGGGGGAATGAATACTGGAGAACATTTGGCTGCCACATGTTGCCCGCAAAACGTATTTAGGCATCCCAATTATGCCACAGCCAGCAGCTGATGGCCGCCAGCTGCCCATGTTGCTGATGCCGCTGCCTCTGCTGCTGCTGCTGCTGCTGCTGCTGTTGATGCTGCCACTGCTGCTGCTGCTTCTCTTCCTGCGGCGGCACCCTGGCTGAATGCAATTTCCCAACGTGCTCAGCAATTGAAGATTTTCCAGCTGCCACGGCTGCCGGCGCTTGTTCTTGTCTGATTGGAAAATCATTCTGCCAGCCTTGCAGCACGTGACGCTATTCAAGTTTTTCAGCCAACTTGTCTGCCAGTGGCAGCGCAGTCCAGGAATTGCACTCAGGAAAAATAAGGGTTAAATTATATATAAAATATAAATATGTATCTTTAAATGTTTTAAAATACTTCGATTATATAATGATATCTTTGGTTTAGGAATCTTTTTGCTTACTAAACTTTTTTGGAGTTTTAAAAATGAATATTTCTTGGCTAATTTTAGTACTCCTGTTTGGTTTTTTATTTCAAGTGAGTCAACACATGTTGGCACGTGTCGTTGTTGATGTCTTTTGGCCAAGTCTGCACTAGACAGCGGCAACAGCAGCCACCGCTGCCGTTTTCAATTAAAAATTGTGAATGACAGCAGGTGCTTTTGATGGGCCCCGACTGCTGCACCTGTGTGCGGCTGTGGCACGTCTAATAAGAGAGGCTCACCTTCTCTTACGAGCCAGGGCCATTAGCAGGTGCAGCAGGCACTGGCTGAGACCTGGTTATGTCAGGGATGAGATAATCATCCCCTAGACTTTGAACCAAATGCACAAATCGAAGGATATACGAGCAACACTGGCCCCTAAAGCACCACCACCAGTCCTGTTGAGTTTTTTCCATTCTTTTTTTTTGGCACAAATCTGTTGCAGACACTCGAGGCAGCAGCTCAAACAACTGTGTCCTGACAAGTTACAAGCAGAAAGAGAGTACGACTATATATAGGGGGCTGGGGCTGGGGCAGCTGCTGCCACTTGGTCGCCGCCGCCGCCGCCGCCGCCGGCATCATCTGTGTTTCATCTGGCGCAAGAAATATTGCGGCAGCTGTGCCAGCTGCTCGGCTGTCGTTTCTACCCAACGCCCCTTTTCTAGAGATTGTACGGGGCATTTCTTGGGAGACTCTCTGTAAGAGAGTGTTTGAGTTGAGTGTGAGACAAGGTCAGTCCCATTCCCCCTTTTCATTCCCGTCTGCGGCTGGAGATTTAGGGCTGAGCTATGTCGTCGCACCGCCTGGCAAAATTCAATTCAAATACGCGCAGGAGCTGAAGCGCATTTTGGTAGCTTGCCAGCGAACATCGTCTGCGTTTCTGGGATTCTGCGATTGTACTGGACACGCGGTCCTCGTGGACACGAGAGTGTTTTTTGTCCCATCTAAATGTTTAAAACATAAGCGAGCAACGGGCTAAGGATTGCAGCTGGCACTAAGCCTGGGCGGTGCTTTATTTTTTGTTCTCCCTTCAAGGGGGGAGGTGAGCTAAGGTCACTGGTTAAGACGTTGAAATAGATTTCGCTACGAAAAGTGTTTCCCATTTGACTAGAGGTTTGGAGCAAGATTTTCCGACATTAGTTGGAATACAAAAAATAATGGAATGTTATATTTTATTATTGAGTAACTTAAACTTTGAGAAATCGAATTGAATTGCTAAGAAAATGATTAAATGTTTCAGGAAAAATGTCTTAAGTCTATGAAAGAATTTTAAAATATAAAAAATCCTAGCAAAGTTCTTAACGATATGAAAATATTATTGTTTAAGCACTTTCGTGGGTATTTTTATTTTTGCTATGAAATATATTATAATAAAATATAATATAATAATACTTTGGAAAGCCAAAATGTGTATTCTCTTGGATTAGGCATTATCCTAATGCCCAGAATTTAGAAACACAATCAAAAAGGCATTAATTTTCATTCATATTCAGTTTAAAATTTAAAAATATAACATAACATAGTTTTAATGATGTTAACCCTTAAAAAATGTACTCTCCTCTTTCTGTTTATCAAGAATATATGATTTTTAGGGTCAGAAATGACTCCTTTATTGCTTTGCAACCTTCTGACATAAATTTAAATACCCTTCAAGGATACAACTGGGTTAGTTGAAATCAAAGAAAGCAATCAAACCAATAGCTACTATTTCTAACCACTAAATAAATATATATATAAATATATATATCCCTGCCAACCACCAAACTGACTTTATTTTCTCCATTGTTTCTGCAAAATAAAAACAAAAAGAGCGCTCCTTTTTTATTTTTTTTTGCTGGCTCCTCTCCTATGACATTTTTGCTTGCCCCCAAAACATTTTGTGCTTCGCTGTGGCCCACGTCTTTTTAATAAGCTGCCACTTGCAGCGACAACAATTTCGCTGGCAGTGGCAAAAGCCACAACGGACGGGGAAAAGCGGAAAAGCGAGGCAAAAAGGAAGGCAGCCAGGCGAACAGAAGAACTAGGAGTAGGAAAACAGGATGCGAGCGTTGCGGCAGCGACACCGAATTTTGTTTTTGACTTTTTCGATTAAGCGTATGCAGCCACACACACACACAAACACACAAATGAAATTCTGGGAAAGGAAAACCGTTAGTTGCTTTTCTGTGTGTGACACTTTTCGCGATTTTTTGGCTTTATGTTTTTCTTTTTTTCCCTCTCCCTCTCTTACTCTTGAGCTTTGTTTTGTTTGCTTTTTTGGCCCACTCCCCCGCCCCGAACATCGAAAGAACCATCTCTTTGGGAGTTTGCAATATTTGCTTTTGAGCTTTGAGCAGGGTTTTCCATTCGGCTTCGGTTTCTGCTGCCGCTGCTGCTGCTGCTGCTGCTGCTGCTGCTGCTGCTGCTGCTGCTGGTGCTGCTACCGCTCCCATTCGGTGTCAGTCTAATAAGCAAATTGACTTATTTCCGGTCGCCATGTTGTCTGTTGGCTCAGCTGGCCCAGGCCGCAAACAAAATGGCGTCTCATTAGTCAATGTCGTCTAGGCGGGCCAGAGTCGGCATCTTAATTGCAAAAGGTGTGAAAATCCAAAGTTTTTTTTTTTTGCTGTTTGTTTTGGCTTTTCCTCCAAGCTGCTCTCTCTTCTTTTTTTTGTATTTTCCATGCGGCAAAGTTTGCCGTGCTAATGATTGATTGAGCCCTTGATGGATTGCCGCTGCTGGTTGGGATTTTGGGCTGAAGGAAGGAAGGGAGGCGGGCACATGTGGCCGGGACTAATTTGATGCCAACAGCTGCACTTGTCATGTGCATTTTCACCTGTTCCACAAGGTACTCTCTCTCTCTCTCACTCGCTATGGCTGTTTGGTATGTTTGTTGTCGTCGACTATTACGCTAATAACTTTGGCCTTTTTCGCCGCTGTCCATTTTAAATGCAATCACCATGTGCAACCGGCCACCGGCAACCAGAGAACCGCCTCCAAAAGCCTAACCACTGTGTGTGTGTCTGTGTGGTCCCCAATGCATTATTTAATAGAACTTTGTTGAACGCCTGATTGCCCGCTGATTACTGATTAGACAAGGAACAGCCCAGCTGAGCTGCCCACCGGCCAAAACAAAAATTAAATTGCTGACACTAATTGGATTGCAGACCAAACTGATATATATTCCATCTATTTGCTAGACCCAATTAAGCTGTCTCGTTGTATATAGGCTTTTGAAATGCTAACGATTGGCAAAGGCAAATCACTTGGGCACGAGCCGATAAGTAGACCATTTATAGGATATTATTTGTTTGGCTATTAATCAATGTTGGGGTTTTTTAAATACTAATACATTTGATTGAGCTTTAATTTAATTATTATTTGGAATTATAAGGCACAAACTTGGTATACAGGAAAGTATTATGATCCACGTCTATTTTCAAACAGAAAAGGTGCTCATTTAAAGACCTTTCAGGGATCTTTTGATTTTTACAATAATTACTTACTTTCTCATATAGGTAAAACCACAAATAAATAAGGTTTTTAAGGGCTTAAAATAATATTTCACAAATTTCCATGAAGAAGATTACTCTATTAATAGATTTATGAAAGGAAAGTATCATGATCTTTGCCTATTTTCAAACGCAAAAGGTGCCCATTTAAAGACCTTTCAGGGATCTTTTGATTTTTACAATAATTATTTATTATCTCATAAAGGTAAAACTAGAAATACATAATTTTTTCAAAGGCTTTAAAATAATATTTGACAAATTTCCTAAAAGAAGATTACTCTATTAATAGATTTATGAAAGGAAAGTATCATGATCTTTGCCTATTTTTAAACGCAAAAGGTGCCCATTTAAAGACCTTTCAGGGATCTTTTGATTTTTACAATAATTATTTATTATCTCATAAAGGTAAATCTACAAATAAAGCATTTTTTCAAAGGCTTTAAAATAATATTTTACAAATTTCCATGAAGAAGATTACTTTATTAACAGATTTGTGAAAGGTAAAGTGTCTCTTCTAGGATATAAAATGTAGAAATGTACATATAATAACCATATATTCAGATTAAAGAATTATCCNTTACAATAATTATTTATTATCTCATAAAGGTAAAACTAGAAATACATAATTTTTTCAAAGGCTTTAAAATAATATTTGACAAATTTCCTAAAAGAAGATTACTCTATTAATAGATTTATGAAAGGAAAGTATCATGATCTTTGCCTATTTTTAAACGCAAAAGGTGCCCATTTAAAGACCTTTCAGGGATCTTTTGATTTTTACAATAATTATTTATTATCTCATAAAGGTAAAACTAGAAATACATAATTTTTTCAAAGGCTTTAAAATAATATTTGACAAATTTCCTAAAAGAAGATTACTCTATTAATAGATTTATGAAAGGAAAGTATCATGATCTTTGCCTATTTTTAAACGCAAAAGGTGCCCATTTAAAGACCTTTCAGGGATCTTTTGATTTTTACAATAATTATTTATTATCTCATAAAGGTAAAACTAGAAATACATAATTTTTTCAAAGGCTTTAAAATAATATTTGACAAATTTCCTAAAAGAAGATTACTCTATTAATAGATTTATGAAAGGAAAGTATCATGATCTTTGCCTATTTTTAAACGCAAAAGGTGCCCATTTAAAGACCTTTCAGGGATCTTTTGATTTTTACAATAATTATTTATTATCTCATAAAGGTAAA